>OX493394.1:12442500-13042500 GCA_950371165.1 Lacanobia oleracea
TGTTGGTTTAAGTATTATTAATAATTTGCCAAGATGTTTCTGATTTGTTCTTTGAGTTGTTTATCAAATAATTATTTTGAAGTTTTGAGTAAGTTTAACAATTTTCTTAAATCTCTTGTTGTCGTTTTCTGATTGTCATCTGTTGGTTTAAGTCTATGAGTCCAAAGTAATTGTTTCTGCCTTTTACTGCAAATTCGTATGCCCCGTGATATCCATTTGATTTTCTTTTCGGATCTTACTTTAACTAACTTGTAGGGAAAACATAAATTATATAAAAGTAGAAACAATTCTAAGAAATCAGCATAGGCTTCATTAGAATACTCTGTATTGTATACGTCAAATAATGATAAGCTTTGGAGGTGGGTCTTAAATTTTTTTAGAATTTCTGTAGACGTATCTCGTGTCTTTACTTTCCAAGACTTTATTTGAGAAAACTTACTTACTTTTATTTTTATTATTTGAGCTGTATGATCTGATAGCCCGAAGTCTATTACTTCACATTTACATTTTTATTTTAGAACTGTGGGCAAAGTTATCTAATCTATCTAGGAATGTTTATTATTTCGTTTATTCATTTTTATACACATATATGTTACATTTTTAAATACATCTTAAAAAAAATAATTAAAAATACAAAAAATAGTAGTCTGCCGGTGTCGGAAGCAGGGTCCAAGCTACCGGTAGTTAGGACTCCAGAGAAAGGAACTTCCTCACAATACGAGTCGTATCGAGGAGTACTGCCATCTGTATTAGGCCCTTTACCCTACCGCGTAACGCCAGCTTCGACAGATAGTCGTCGAAGCTTTTGGCCATCAGGCCATTGGCCATAACGACTATCGTATCGGCACAATGACAACTGAGTCCACATTCCACATGTCGACAACCTCGTGAGCTAAGTCGAGATACTTGATTTGTTTCTCTTTCTCAGCCTTCACGAGGTTCTTGTCATGCGGGATGGTAACATCAATTATCATTGTCCGGCGCGCTAATCGGTCTATCACCACTATATCAGGCTTATTGGCAACAATAGTCCTATCAATGATGATAGACCGATCCCAGTACAACGTGACATGGTCATTTTCGAGAACTGGGTCGGGCACATACTTATAATACGGTACCTCAGAATTCACAAGTTTGTATTTCAAAGCAAGTTGCTGATGGATAATCCTGGCTACTTGGTTGTGCCTGTGCAAGTACTCGCCGTTAGCCAGACGAGAACAACCAGAGATAATATGTCTGATGGACTCACCCGGGCGGTGGCATGCCCGACAAACGTCCACGTCCCGTCCTTCATAATATGCCTCCGGTAGTTATTCGTCAAGATAACTTCGTCCATAATCGCAGAGACAAACCTTCAGTTTCCCCGAAGAGATCACTGAAACGTAGCCAGGCCACGGACGCTGAAAAATCTACATCGGATCCATGCAGAGCCCGATAGAAGCGCCCGTGAAGCTCCTTGCTTTTCCATACCTCCTTGCGGTCATCTGTGGTAAGTACCACAGGTTTGCGCCAGTTCTCTTTAGCCATGGACAACAGGGTGAGACCCTTGTCCACTGCGACCACATCTCAGTGCATACCCACATCAGCTTTGAGAAAATATTCTCTGAGACTGCACATCTCGCGGTTGTGGAGTCTTGGCGTTTAAAAAGCCTCGACCTCCACACTTCCGCGGGATGTACAGCCTCATCACCGACGATCGTGGGTGATGCATTCGATTTGCGGTCAGCAGTGTACGGACTCTCCTATCCAGGGCGTCGAGTTCGGTTTGAGTCCATTTAAGTATGCCGAAAGAGTACATTAATACCGGCATGACCCAATCGTTGAAGGCGCGCACCTTATTTCCGCCCGACAAAAGGCTATTCAAAACCTTTGTCAGGCGTCCAAAGAAGCGCTCCTTCAAAGATTGCTTCATGTCAGTAACATCAATGCCCAACGCTTCCGACATACCCAAATACTTGTAGGTTTTGGTTGAGCTAAGGGACCTAACCTGTATGGAATCCGAGAGTTGAATTCCCACAGATTCCATAATCACCCCTTTCTTTACATGCCTGACTGCACATTTGTCCACACCAAATTCCATCCTGATAGCACTACTGAAGGTTTTAGTTACCTTCAGTAGCTCCATCAGTCGCAAATTGTTGAGGGCAAAGAGTTTCAGATCACCCATGTAAAGAAGGTGAGATATGACCTGACCACCTCTTCTCAATCGATAGCCTACACCTGAATTCTCCAGCAACGTGCTTAGAGGATTCAGAGCTTTCGCCAGAATGTACTCGTGGCGATATCATCCGGGCGGCACACGTCAGTCACATTCTGTTCAGGTCGCTCCCAAGTTCTATATACCCACCTCTCATTGCTCTGGAACTTGCGATTCTGCGAGTATCGGTCAACCCGCCGCTTCTACCGCCGAATACGGTTTGCCCATGCACAAACTTTCTGCTTCAGGACGTGTAATTTCGAGGGCTGATATAAGTCCCCGAAAACGCCCGTCTCACAAAGCGCATCACGCGTGGCCTTGAGTATAGTTTGCCGATGAGTGCCCTAGCCTCATCGATACGCCACTCGATCCTGCATTGCCAGGCTGGTGCAGTAGGTTTTTGTCGAATAGCTTCGTCACAGCTATGAAACTTGACATTTGCTAAACAACATGCCGCAACAGCCCTGCAATACAGGATTGTATGCGTATCAACGAGGCTCTCGCTGCTTTCAAACATGCTCTGCAGCAGCGAGTCCAAGGCACACACCAGCGCCCTATTTTCTTTGTGCACGGGGACTAAGTCCGGTCGGAATTGATCTATACTCTCAAAGCGCATCCTCCAGTGCACTCCTCAGTCTATCGTTGCACTGGCTACTTACCGTGACAACCCTATCATCTACCTCATCACTGACGTTGTTGGGCCGCGGTGTGATCGCGCCAGTAGCCTGAACCACGGCCTGTGTCGGAGTTGAGATGATAAAGTTGCACAGTACCTCTGAGCGCAGCTTATCAAGTGCGGCATCGTCCAACCTGGGATTAGGTTGGATAACCCGCACCTGATTTGGCAATCGCTGAGCCGAGACATTCACGGTTGGTTTAAGGTCCTGGTTTCTGCGAAATAGTCATCGCGCAGAAGGAGGCTGCGGAAAGGGAGAGGGAGATTTCGACTTCTCTCCCGGCCCGCAGCAGGCGCACCGGGCGTCGGAGGAGGGCCCTCTTCCGGCCCCCCTAACTGGGTCCAGGGGCGGCGGTCCTGGGGATGGCCGTCACCCCCATTCATACGGACCCGAGGTGGCAGCGCGTAGTATTCCCGTGCGCCCCTCTTTGACGTCGCAGGGGGAGTCAAACACCTCACTCCCCCCGCTGACCCGAGGTTGCCCGCAGGGGCGGGCCGGCACCAGCCGGGGATCGCGGAAAGCCAATTAAGTTCTCGCGATCCCCGGCGTTGGTAAGAGATGGAACACCGGCGTGGTTTTAGTCAGTAAGAGCCTGACAGACCCTTCCGCCCGCCCCAGGGTGGAGGACATCCATGAGGATTTCCCACCGTTAAAAAAAAAAAAATCCCCTCTGTAGCCCCGTAATATGCGCGTATGACGTTTTCGTTTATGGACTGAGTCCATTTCATACACTGCATACAACCACCGGCAGTGGGGACCCGGCTCGGGGCCGGTTGGCCCCTGGGTCCCAAGCCCCTCGGTGGCCGGCCTCTCCCCTACTACGTACAGGTGTTGGCGACGTTGGCGGGGAGAAACACTCGTCGCAGGAGCTCGACGCAACTGCAACCGCCGGTGAACATGGTGATCCGCTGTCCGGCGGCGGCGAGGCGGAGCTCAGCGACGGGTCCGGGGGTGGTTGGTGGGCGTGCGCGTCCGGAAGCTGCTCGTGTCATCATACTTATAGTTTCATTTTCGTCGTTGTAGTCATAAAATTTTTCATTGTGACATATGTCATCCGTCAGCATTTTATATTTTCTTCCATTATAAACGTTTTATGAGCTTTATGATTTGCGAAAGTTCTGATTATCACCATTTGTTTGCTTTTGGAGGTTTCGGGCGAAAGAAATATTAAAAAACTGTTATTTTAAATTTAAATGTGCTTGCATGAAAATAAAACTTGTGTTGACATTGAGAGTAGCCAGCTTATTTTATTTAAGCGACTTCTTCAAAAAGGAGGAGGTTCTATGTTCGGCTGTATGTATGTTTTTTTTTATGTATGTTCATCGATTTCTCCGCCAATTCTGGACCGATTTTAAAAATTCTTTTTTTATTCGAAAGCCTATACTCCTGAGGTGGTCCCATTGTCACCAAGTCAGAATCTGATGATGAGATCACATGAAAATCGAGGGAAACCCTCAAATTTTTATAAACACATACACTGTTTTTCATAAACTTTCTTACGCAATTCAGATATTTGTGCCTGGTAATCATATCTCATGTTGCTGAGCTGATGATGGAAGGTATAAGTCAGGATCTGATGATGTGATCCCATGGAAAATGTTTGTTCAGCGATAATTTGGATGATTCTTTTTTTGTTTGGAAAAGTTTTTTTCGTACTGAACACATTTAAATTTGGTGAAGATCTGATGAAGAACTTCGGAGGTAAGCAACGGAACTCTTCAATAAATGATAGCAAAAGGATCGGGATTTCTGTAATCGCATGTCTGTTGATTGTTTACACCAGTTCATAACATAACATCAAGCTGGCACGCTGTACTTGTGGTTTCACTTTTAAGTGGTACCTTACGTACCAATAAAATTTCGGAAGTCGGTATTTTTGGTTATTTCGTTTTTGAACACCAACTTCCGAAATTAAAGTTATTTTTTACTTTATAGTGTTTTGTTTTTGGAAGTCGGTTTTATTTTTTTGTTAAAAAGATTTATTTTATTTTATTGCATTATATTGTATTGAAACTGACTAATCTACTTTGACAATGATCTGACGAGATTAATAATGATCTTATTTTGTGCTGTTTTGTTGTATTTTTGTTGTTTTGTTTACTGTTTTATACTTAAACGTTATTTCATTTTATTACGTGATTTAAAATCGATAATGGTGTATTTTTTTTCTTGACATTTCACAAATTCTGACACAATTGCAATGTTGACCTTATATTTAATTAATGAATATTTTGTTAATAGATAATTAATTTATTGATACTCAGCAGCGTTCTTTTGTTTACGGTGCCCTAACAGAGTTCATGAGCAAAACGAGATAACTGAAATTGTAAAGTGTGTTGTGTGCATAAGAGCAAATAAATAAATAGTTTTAATTGAAGTCCTTCATATTCATTACCATGCCAAATAAACCATCCATTAAAAGAACAATAAAATGTGCGTTCGGAGTGACGATGGAGAATAATTATTTAAAGTAATAAAAAAGTTCGGTGTTCGGGGCGACTTACCGAGAAATATTATATTTATAATATGTTTCCTGTCGATAACATTAAGCATAGTTTCCCTCATTTTCCTATGTGCACATTATAAAGACTCACACTGAACATCGAATTTAGTACTTTTAAATAACGGTTAAAATTGAGAAACTACACTACACTCTCTAGGAGTTATTTCACCTAGAAATAACTTCTAGAGCATGTCCGTGTTCTTGCCACGTGAAACTGTACTGTATATACTATCCGGATATCCGAATTATCCGGATATCCGTCAAATTTAGTATCTGGATATTATGTATACTACTATACGGATAATACAACTAATACGGATTCTTAAGCTCAAGTACTTGGGAGTGGTCCTTAATATATTAGCAAATTGCTCTGAAAAATTCATGTCGACTACAAACTCAATAAAAACATAATCGTACTTTAACCATGCATCAAGTGTTACGCAAAACATGGGGTCTCACCCAAAGATTACATTGTGGTCACGTAGCCACGATCAGGCCAAAGCTGGAATATGTCGCTTTGATTTGGTGGTCGAGGACGTCACTCGACCACCAAAGACCAACAGTTCCAAAGACTAGCCTGCCTGCTTTTGCTGACTTTAGATATGATTGCTTTCCAGCCTAAATGTTCCATATTAATGATACCTAACATCTACTTGAATATTTCCTCGCCTATGACAGTATCACCAATTAATTCCCCATTATAACTTACCCAATAGTCATAAATCAGCAATTTCGTAAAATCGATTAATAATGCAGGTAGAAACGATTACGGGTCTAACAAGAAATATTCATTAGTCAACGCAAACTGCTAAAACTAACATACCACGCCAGATAGTTCGTGAATTAGTTATAGTTCCCTAATCCCTACCTATCTGATAACATCTATTTCATAATTGGACCTGTCGTTTCATTAGTCCACCTAGATACCGATAGTACGCTATATCTGTAGAAATGTTCATGGCTTTATTGGGAATTTGAACAAGTTTAAGGAGCTCAAAAAGTGTAACATTTGATAAGGTTATAAAGTGCGACTAGAACCTTGTCCTGAATGGCAAGGCAACTTTTCTGGCAAAACTTAACTTGCTTGTCGTTATTATAATTTAAACTTAATTTAGTTTACAATGCTATGATACTATATAACAAAACTTACATAAATACTCCGACAGATAGTCCCATCCATCATTACAGTGTCTGTCTGAACGGTACCTTTAAAGCGTCGAAGAGCAAAATAGCGCAATAACACAATATTTGATCCTTCAAGTACAAAGTTGTGAGCCTTTTCGAAAGAGTGATAGAATCGCTTCATAACGTGCTTGTCTCCGCAAATCCGAGTCACTTTGTTATAATAGCCGCCCTCGCAGATAGCTAAATAACTCCGACGCTCTTTGGTTAGATCTTTCTTTGTTATATGTCTGTGATTATAAAACAAAAAATGACAGTATTATTTTAATAAGACACTATCAAATAATTTCTAAGCGTCATTTCTATATCTTGGTAGCGCTTTTTGCACGTCTGTTCCACAGGTCGGGTCTGTCTCAATCCTGGGCAAAGGCCTTCCCCTTCATTTGTTAAATTTTTTGGCTATCCCGGCACTTCCGAATTTCAGTTTTGTATGGAATGTATTCAATTCGTCTCGTTATCTTCTTCGTGGCCTGCCACGCGTGACCCGTCTTACCGTCTTGTAGCACCAACTCTTTTCTTTTTGGACCCACAATTTGTCAGGTATCTGTGTTGACATGCCTTGCTTCGTTCCATTTAAAGTGGGCAATCTTTGGAGCCCCAACAGCCTCTTTTTTTGGAACGTAGGTATATAGTTTTACTAACACAATCGAGTACATTAAAAACCCTCTGTTACAATATCTACACATACAAAAGGACATAAGAAATATCAGTAACAAGATCTTACTGGACTCTATTCTCCTCCATAGTGTGTAGGTTACAATCCAAAATGCTAACAAGCTTTGATCCAGTTTTTGCACCTTCCTTCGACGAATATGACACCACTTGCACAAGAAGTTTGTCTTTGTCCTCGCCTAGACTTTCAACACAAATGCTGATGCCTGTTTACAAAAAACTTTCATTAACAAAAGTAGTTTGGCCTTTAAAAAAATCATTTCAATTTAGCTAAGTGTATGAACAGATTGTTACCGATAACAGCAATATCTTGTAAAATATGCCAGTTTTCTTGCCGACATGGAACTTGCACTTTCTAAGTAATGAATAACTTACTTAACATACTAATTATATTAATAAAAATAAATTATACCCCCAACAGCACTGCAACAATCTAAAGATGGTTTCCTTGCTTTTTTTTCGAATTTAGGAGTCTTTACGCCATGAACAGGACAGGCTCCAAGTTCGTCAGGTTTTTTATTGTGAAGGCCCTGAACCTCGAACTTTTCTTCCTTCGAGACTTCAAACTGATCGACTTTATCATGTTTACCATAAGCATATTCAAAATACGTATGATGTGAAGTAACTTCATGACACCATCGATACCCGTGTTTTCCTGCACGAACTTTTTTTTGTTTTCTCGTTGATTCCTGAATGCACTGACAGGTGCTGGCAATCTCGGTTAATCCCGATGGTTTTAAACATGTACATTCTACTGGTTTAACTGGAACGGTGTCACAAATGCACGGATTTGTGCACTCACAAGTACTGAAGCACTTGCACTTTTCTGGATCCCCGCACGTACAAATCTGATTCGGGAAACACTTGCAAGCGGCACCAGTATTTTTGGAATCGCAAGTGCAGACTTTAGGATCATCGCAACTACAAGTCGATTTGGTTTCGTCGTTAATTTTGCAAGGGATGTCGACACATTTTTCTCCCTCTGACTCTTCTGGCTGACATGGACAAGGGCGTTGCACACCACAAATACATTCAGTCAAGCATGTACAATCTTTGCCTTTAAGACAATCGCACAACTTTTTAGGCTCTGGCTTTTGGCAAACACATGGTTGTTCTTCTATTGGTTTTGAACTTCCTTCCTCCTCCTCAACATCACCTTCGTGGTAAATATCTTCTGTTTCTGCTTCATAGCTTTCTGCAAATTCTTCGTGTTTGGTTTTTGTAACGCCAGAGTCAAATTTGGGCTTATATTTACATTTGCATACAGGACTGGGATATCTACCAGGATGACAAACACATGGTTTTTCTATGTTGGCACAAGTGCATTTAGGAAAAATTCTACCGTCAGGGTCACAAACGCACACATCAGCAAGTTTACACTTGCACACAGGTTGAGGAAGGTCTGTGCAAACGCAAATATGTTTTAGTAACGAGCAAATACAATCAGCCACTATTTTGGCTCCACATTTGCAAGGCACTTTCGTGTAACATGGACATTCCCCCGTTTTGTCTCTTTTGCAGGTACACAATTTTCGGTTATTTGCAGTTGGATTTAGTTTGGGCAAACCATCAACAACGATTAAGCTTGTTTTGCTATTTTGCGGTGGAGGAGGTTTATGGCAATCAGGAAAAAAATAAAAACTAAAGTCATTCGCGTCTTCTTCTTCCTCTTCTTGTACAATTTCCTCCGCGACGTAATCCTTTATTTCATTCATTTCGGCTTCTTCTTCTTCTTCCGCCGCCGTTGGTTCGGCAGAGTCTTCACATGACCATTCTGATTCTGAACTATCCTCTCCAGAATCAATATCACCATCATAATGTCCGCAACTAACAATCAGTGTTTCTCCGAAACAAATTTCTTCCTTTATACTTTGGTCTGCAAGTCGATCAAGGATCGTTATTGAATTGAAATGTGAAATTCTTTTCCATTAAAACACGGATTATAAGAAACAAATAACCTTAAACTTGTAATCTATATTATAAGAAAAAACAATAGATATTATTGTATGAATAAAATGCGAAGTACAAATACTATTGGATAGGTACTGGTTAGAATATGCATGAATCTGAACCTCAGATGATTTTAAATACCTTCTTATTTTTAACTAGCTGATCATCTGCGTCACATTAACTAGCTGATCATCTCCGTTTTAGCAACATTTTTCATTGACTCCTGAATGCTCTGATAGGTGCTGGTAAACTCGGGTAAATCCCGATGGTTTTAAACATGTACAATCTACTGGTTTAACTGGAACGGTGTCACAAACGCATGAATTTGTGCAGTTACAAGTGAAGCACTTGCACTTTTCTGGATCCCATTACGTACATATGTAAATAGCCTGTTGTACCTTTGTAGCCTTTCTCGATAAATAGGCTATCCAACAAAAAAAGATTTTTTGATTTCCACGGTTTTGCATTCGTTGGAAAGGTCTCGGGCTCCGTAAGGTTTATAGCAAAGAAAATTCAGGAGTAGGGTAGGTAGGGTAGGTAGGGTAGGTAGGGTAGGTAGGGTAGGTAGGGTAGGTAGGGTAGGTAGGGTAGGTAGGGTAGGTAGGGTAGGTAGGGTAGGTAGGGTAGGTAGGGTAGGTAGGGTAGGTAGGGTAGGTAGGGTAGGTAGGGTAGGTAGGGTAGGTAGGGTAGGTAGGGTAGGTAGGGTAGGTAGGGTAGGTAGGGTAGGTAGGGTAGGTAGGGTAGGTAGGGTAGGTAGGGTAGGTAGGGTAGGTAGGGTAGGTAGGGTAGGTAGGGTAGGTAGGGTAGGTAGGTATAGTAGCCAGTTGACGGGAGCGAAGCCGCGTGGGTCAGCTAGTACTGGTATAAGTTAGGCATGTCGATTTGAAATCGATTACTCAAAGAATCGATTATTTAGACAAATATAATCGATTTTTTTATCTTTTTTGACCCTACATCGATTCAATGAATCGATTCATAAACCTCCCGAATCGGACCGATCAATTCAAACAACTAGCGATAATATTCGTCAACTGGCTGCGGTATTTAGTTTTTTAATTTTTTTGCTGTTGTCGGACGCAAAAGCAACTGATAGTACTTGGTCAATAATTTGAACGCATCACAAAGTAAATATTTATGAACGCCTCCAAGGTGAAGTTACTTGCGTTAAAAAAAAAAAAAACATTTTATTTTTCTATCCGGATGTCAAACCTAACCTATCTATTCTTGTGAGTGAGTTTATTTATCAAAAATATACTGTGGATAAATATTATTTTTACTGTAAAAATTTATAGTAAATAGTATCGTGTTCATATAGCATTTACTTTAATTTGAAAAAATAGTAAGAGACTAGGAATTTAACCTGCCACATTAGTTTAGTGGTCGCAAGCACTACTGCTGAGCAAAAGATCCTGGGTTCGATCCCCACCCTACCTATTCTTTCGAAGGAATATAGGCGTGATAATATCACGCCTATTATACTAGAAGTATTAATAAATTAATAAACATAATATTATTATGTTTATTAATTTAATAATACTTCTGTCCAATTACTTGTATTTGCGTTAAATGGTCATCAATAATGTCCTGTATCTATAATAAGCAATTAGGCATGTTTGAAATTGGCGCGATTAATCGAAAATCAATCTTTTAATGCTCGATTTAAACAAGAATCGATTCTAGTATGTTCAATTTGAATCGAATCGGAGATCGATATTTTTTAAAGTGAATCGACATGCCTAGTATAAGTATCTAAGTAAATATACGTAGTATAAGATTTTAATTCTCGGAAATCAATTATTCCGTATTTTTTTTTTTTTACTATTAATAGGCACGCGCCTGACCATCATCTCACCTGATGGTAAGCGATGATGTGTTCGAAGATGGAGCACGCTTGCCTAGAAGTAACCTATTCACTCTTGACTTAAAGACTCCCAGGTTGTAGCTATCGGGAAACACAAGACTCCGGCAGGGAATTCCACTCCTTAGCTGTACGCATTATGAATGTGTTCCCAAAACGTTTTGTGCGTGTGGGTGGGATGTCCGCCATGTACCGGTGGCGCATCGCCGTTCGTCTTGTGGTCCGATGATGGAAAGGGCTTGGCGGAATTAAATTATGCAATTCCGTCGCACATTCCCCAAAATGCAACCGGTAAAAAACCGACAAGCTAGCAACTCGTCGTCGATGCTCAAGACTTTGGAGCTTCGTCGCGACGAGCCTCTCATTGCCAATGATCCTCTTGGCTCGTTTCTCAATTGACTCAAGGGCATCAAGTTGGTATCTGGCAGATCCGCCCCAAAGATGAGAGCAGTATTCCATACACGATCGAACTTGCGCTTGATAGAGTTTGAGCAGCTGTTCCGGCGTGAAGTACCGTCTAACCTTTGCAAGGATCCCCAACTTTCATGCAGCCACTTGAGCTTTTGCCTCTATGAAAGGGCCAAAATTGAGAGTAGATGTTAATGTAACCCCAAGAAGTTCAAGTTGGTCGGTTATCGGCACTGTTGCACCTCGGAAAGATGGAGCTGGGTGGAATTGGCTCCTTTTGGCGGAAAATAGACACGCTTGGGTCTTAGCAGCATTGAACTTGACCAGATTGGCATCATCCCATTCAGAGATAGCCTGTAAGGACACATTCATGCGCTCAACCATAGCCTCCTGGAGAGACCGGATCTGCGACCCACCTGCTCGTGCGTCGGACACGTATCTCTCAGCAACAGTGCTGTCGTCTGCATACCCAAAGGTACCGGGTTTGAGCAGATCATTAATATGCAGCAAGAAGAGTGTTGCCGAAAGCACCGACCCCTGAGGAACCCCGGCATTAATATCCAGCAGTCCAGACGAGCAGCCATCTATGACCACTCGGATAGACCGATCCCTCAGGAAATCTGCGATCCAATCACACACACCGGCGGGCAGACCGAAGAAAGGAAGCTTACTAATAAGGCTATCGTGCCAGACCCTGTCGAAGGCCTTCGAGATGTCAAGGGAGACCGCTAGTGCCTCCCCGTGTTTCTCTATGGCCTCACTCCAGATGTGAATGGCATACGCTAGAAGATCCCCAGTTGACCGATTTCGGCGGAACCCGTATTGTCGGTCACTAAGGTTATCATTCGCTTCTAGGTACGCCAGGAGCTTATGATTCAGCACGCGTTCCATAGTCTTACAGAGTATGGACGTTAACGAGATGGGTCTATAATTCGACGGGTCAGCACGACTACCCTTCTTGGGCACGGGCTGCACGTTAGCTTGCTTCCAAGCCTTCGGCACTTTTCCAGTCTCAAACGAAAGGCGAAATAGGCGTGTCAAGATCGGAGACAACTCAGGCGCACAAGTTTTCAGAACAATTGCCGGTATCCCGTCGGGGCCACTAGCCTTGTTCACGTCTAGGTTACGCAGTACCCTACGGACTTCCTTCTGATGAATGCGAATGTTCGACATGCTCGACTCGCATCCGCCAGGAGAAGCAGGGGGCCTCGCGCCACCAGGATCCAGACGCGAAGATTCCGCAAACCAGGAAGCAAACAAATTCGCTTTCTCCTCAGCGGAGTGGGCAAGCGTCCCGTCAGGTCTCAGCAGTGGTGGTAGTGAGGGGCGGCAGAAGTTCGATTCGACCGACTTAGACAGGGACCAAAAAGCCTTACTACCTGATGGGTATGAAGCAAGTTTGTTCCCTATTCGGTTGATGTGGTCAAACCGTGCCCTCCGCAACACCTTCTTGCAGGACTTGGCAGCCCTGTTGAAGGCTCTCTTCTTCCGAGTCACGTCATTTGCTTTGCGCGTGCGAGCGTCGACCCATGCCAGGTAAGCCGCGTGCTTAAGCGCTTCAGCGCGATTGCACTCGGCTCCAAACCATGGACGAGCTTCGCCAGACATAGTTATGTCAGAGATCGGAATGTAGTACTCCATTCCCCTCCGCAAAACATCCGTCACGGCCTCTGCGCACGACGAAGCATCAGTCGAAGAAAAGCATTAGGCTGCCAAGGATAACATGCGAAGAAAGATCGCATGCCATCCCAATCAGCTGACCTGTACCGCCATACCCGCCGTGTGCCTCTTGGGCTAGGATCGGGCGGGGAGTATACGGATACAGACTTCACCAGACAGTGGTCGGAACTACCCAGTGGTGAAGAAATCGAGACCGAATAGCGGTCTGGATCTGTTGTCAGCAAAAGGTCCAAGCAATTGGCAGTTTGCGAATCAACATCCGGCACCCTCGTTGCCCCCTGGACCAGCTGGGTAAGATTTAACGCAAGCGCTAGCTTTCGCGTCTCTCGTCCAGCATGGTCTGTGCACTGGTATGGGTACTCCTGATGGCGGGCGTTGATGTCCCCCAGTAACACCAATTGGGCAGAAGGGTACCGTTGCTGAGCCGCATCCGCCGCCTCACTCAGGTGCTGTGTGAGCTCAGTTGTCTCCAAATCACCGCTGTGCGAACGGTAGACACAAGCGTAGACAATTTTATCCAGGCCTACGTGGTTTGAAATGGTGCTCCAGGGTAAACCCTGGGAACGAAAGGTAAGACACGTCTGACGGACATCTGATCTGCGTCTCGGAAAGGAACAAGAGAAGAGAGAGATTTGCATATATTGTTGAAAAAAAAAGTACTTTATTTTGTCGATTTGTGTATGGTACGATTCTGGTGCCACTGCAACAAAGTCAGCCAAAATACGACTATTGCTGGACACTAGCGTGGCAACCGGTCATCTTCTTGCAGTCATCCCATGTACCCGGCCTGCCAGCCCAATCACAAAATTGCGTTTCCGCTCACAAAAGAGCCGACGCATCGCTTTATGTAGAAATTAGGCAGTTAAGTTTATTTTAAGGTTTACTATTAATTTATTTTTAGTTTTTACCCGACTGCGAAAGAACAAGGTGCTTTTCGAGTGTAGGTATGTATGTCTTCTTCTACCTGGCGTTAATCCCGGCTATTGCCACGGTCCGCCTTCCTACTTAGCTTCCTCCAAAATTATTTACTTAAATAGAGGATGAGTTTCCTCTTAAAATCGAGAAGTGACTCTTCAATCCAAACGGACATAGTGATTGAACTGCATCAGACTGCTTGAAAAGAGACTTAATTAACTTTTTACCTTTTAACTTTTTAGTGAGTTACATTTTTGGAATCGTCTCCTCGAGCCCTATCTGCATACCCAACTCGATAGGTTTTGAAAATTCAAAAAATATTGAAGGCATAAAATGGCGCCAAAAATCGGCCATTTTAATTTTTATATACCCAGTGTCACTTTCACAGTAAATATGTATCTACGACATCCCTCAAGCTAAAATCCATCGAGCCGTTCAAGCTGCAGAGCGTGCCAAACATTTTAATTTGGCGCCAACAATCCGCCACTTTGTTTTATTTTTATTTTGATATACCCAGTGTCACTCTTACAGTAGGTACATACGAATCTAACGACACCTCTCATGCTAAAATCCATCGTGCCGTTTAGGCTCTAGGACTTGCCAATGAAATATAGGTACATACATACATACCTACACTAATACATTCACACACACACACTCATAAATTCACCTGGTACAGACCATTTTGTTTGTTTTATTTTAATTCTTTTTTTTGAGCATTCTTGTTGATTTTGTCTAGTTTTTAAGTGTAAAACTTAATTTATAAAACAAGTTAATACCTAGTCGTCACGTAGATAAGATATGGAAGAGCGGAGTCTCCTAATACAGGCTTTATTTTGCTTAAAAGGAGGCTCCAATCACTAGTTGTTAAGGAATACTTGTTAATATGAATAAACCATTATTATTTCGTTTATTCATCTTTATATACATACTTGCTGACCCGCCCGGCTTCGCTCCCGCCAACTGGCTACCCTAGCAACCCTACCCGACCTACCCTACCCGACTTACCCTACCCTACCTACCCTACCCTACCTACCCTACCCGACCTACCCTACCCGACCTACCCTACCCGACCTACCCTACCCGACCTACCCTACCCGACCTACCCTACCTTATCCTACCTACCCTACCCTACCCTACCTACCCTACCCGACCTACACTACCCTACCTACCCTACCTACCCTACCCGACCTACCCTACCCGACCTACCCTACCCTACCAGCCCTGCCCTACCCTACCCTACCTACCCTACCCTACCCTACCCTACCTACCCTACCCTACTTACCCTACCCTACCCTATCCTACAAAAAAAAAATAGATAGTAGCCGATTCTCAGACCTACTGAATATGTACACAAAATTTCATAAGAATCGGTCAAGCCGTTTCGGAGTAGTACGGTAACTAAAACTGTGACATGGAAATTTTATAAATATAAGATATGTTACATTTTTTAATATATCTTAAAAAAATCATTAAATAATACATTTAAAAATATAAAAAATAGTAGTCCGCCGGTGTCGGGAGCAGGGTCCAAGCAACCGGTGGTTGGGGCTCCAGAGAAAGGAACTTCCTCACAATACGAGCCGTATCGTATGCCTTCTGTATCAGGCCCTTTACCCAACCGCGTAACGCCAGCTTCGACAGATGGTCGTCGAAGCTTTTGGCCATCAAGCCATTGGCCGTAACGACTATCGGCACAATGACAGCTGAGTCCACATTCCACATGTCGACAACCTCGTGTGCTAAGTCGAGATACTTGATTTGTATCTCTTTCTCAGCCTTCACGAAGTTCTCGTCATGCGGCATGGTAACATCAATTATCATTGTACGGCGCGCTAATCGGTCTATCACCACTATATCAGGCTTATTGGCAATGTCGAGAACTGGGTCGGGCACATACTTGTAATACGGTACCTCAGAATTCACAAGTTTGTATTTCAAAGCAAGTTGCTGATGGATAATCCTGACTACTTGGTTGTGCCTGTGCAAGTACTCGCAATTAGCCAGAAGAGAACAACCAGAGATAACATGTCTGATGGACTCACCCGGACGGTGGCATGCCCGACACACGTCCACCGTATGGAATGCGAGAGTTGAATTCCCTCAGATTCTATAATGTCCCCTTTCTTAACATGCATGACTGCACATTTTTCCACACCAAATTCCATCCTGATGGCACTACTGAAGGTTTCATAGCTCCATCAGTCGCGAATTATTGGGGGCAAAGAGTTTCAGATCATCCATGTAAAAAAGGTGAGATATGGCCTGACCACCTCTTCTCAATCGATAGCCTAGACCTGAATTCTCCAGCAATGTCCTTAGAGGATTCAGAGCTAAGCAAAACCAAAGCGGACTCAAACTGTCGCCCTGGAATATTCCCCGTTTTATCCATACAGGTTCATCATTCCCCTGAATCGGTTGACATCCTGGATAGCAAAGGACTGTTTTCCACTGCCTCATAGATGACTCAAAGAAGGTGCGTAGAGTTGTATCTATTTTGTACAACTCTAGCACCTGCATGAGCCATGTATGTGGCACAGAATCATAGGCCTTCTTGTAATCTATCCAACATGTCGACAAATCCTTGCGGGATCGACGAACCTGCTGGCTTATAGCCATGTCTATAGGAGAAGCTCCTTAGTACCGCGGGACCCCTTCCTACATCCATTTTGAGAGGCAGACATAATTGAGTTGGTTTCAATGTGCTCATTAATCTTCACTCTCAGTATGGATGTAAGAAGTTCATAGACCGTCGACAAACAAGTAATTGGTCTATGTTATTGGGTTCCGTGGGACTACCGGTCTTATGGAGCAGGTGGGTAACGCCAGTTGTTAGAAACTGTGGTAGCGACCCAGACTCTAAGGATGACTAGAATTGAGATGCCAGGAGCGCGTGTGAGCTGCTATACCATTTGAGCCAGAAGTTATGCAGTCCTTCCGGTCCCGGAGATTTCCAGTTCGGTAACGATTTCCATTATTATTATTATCTCCTTTATTCAGTTAACTATACATATATATTATATTTTTAAATATTTGAATAAAATAAATAAAAAAACATTTAAAAATATAAAAATAGTAGCCCACCGATATCGAGAATAGGGTCCAAGTTACCGGTGGTCAGGGCTCCAGAGAAAGGGACCTCCTGACAATGCGAGCCGTGTCCAGAAGTACAATCAAGCCCTTGATCCAGCTGCCCAACGAGAGCCTCCTAAGGTGTTGGTCTAGGCTCGTGGCTATTAAGCCATTGGCCGACACGACTTTCGGTACAATGATTGCGGAGTCCACTTCCCACATGTCGACAACCTCGCGAGCCAAGTCAATATACTTGATTTGTTTGTCTTTCTCGGCTTTCACGAGGTTCTCGTCATGCGGGACGGTTACGTCTACAATCATTGCACGCCAATTCGGTCCACCACCACTTTATCAGGCTTATTGGCAACAATAGTCCTGTCAGTGATGATGGACCGATCCCAGTACAATGTGATATTGCCATTATCGAGAACTGGGTCGGGCGCTTACCTATAGTATGGCACCTCCGACTCCACAAGAGAGTATTGCAGAGCAAGTTGCTGATGGATAATCCTGGCTACAAGGTTGTGCCTATGTAAGTATTCTTCGTTAGCTAGACGAGAACAACCAGAAATAATGTGGCGAATTGATTCTCCCGGACGATGACATGCCCGACATATGTCAACCGTGCCGTCTTTCACAATAAACCTCCGGTAGTTATTCGTCATGATAACTTCGTCCATAATTGCACAAACAAAACCTTCGTTTCTCCAAAAAGATCACCGAAACGCAGCCAGGCAACGGACGCTATTTGGTCTACGTCGGGCCTATGTAGGGCCCGGAAAAAGCGTCCGTGAAGCTCTTTACTCTGCCATACCGCCCTGCGATCGTTAGTGTCAAGCACCGCAGGTTTGCGCCAGTTCTCATTTGCCTAGGACAGCGGGGTGAGTCCCTTGTCCACCGCCACTACAACTCGATGCATACCTACGTCGACAGCTAGGAAATATTCCCTAAGACTGCGTATCTCGCGATTGTGGAGAGTCTTAGCATTTAAAAAGCCTCGACCTCCACACTTTCGCGGGATATACAGTCTTATTACCGACGACCGTGGATGATGCATTCGATATGCAGTAAGCAGAGTGCGGACCCGCCTATCCAGGGCGTCAAGTTCCGTTTGAGTCCATTTGAGTACGCCGAAAGAGTACATCAATACCGGCATGACCCAACCGTTGAAGGCGCGCACCTTGTTTCCGCCTGATAGAAGGCTATTAAAAATCTTCTTGAGGCGGCCAAAGAAGCGCTCCTTCAACGATTGCTGATTCTTTCTTCTTTCTCCATCAGTTGCAGATTAGTGGGGGCAAAGAGTTTCAGATCATCCATGTAAAGGAGGTGAGATATAACCTGACCACCTCTCTTCAACCGATATTCTAGCCCTGAATTCTCCAGCAGTGTGCTAAGAGGATTCAAGGCTAGACAAAACCAAAGTGGAGTCGAAACTATCGCCCTGAAATATACCCCGCTCGATCCTTACCGGTTCGCTATTCCTCTGGATATTTCGACATCCTGGATAGCGAAGGACTGTCCTCCATTGCCCCATACACGACATCAGGAAGGTGCGTAGCGTTGCATCAACTTTATACAATTCTAGCACCCTCATGAGCCATGTATGAGGCACCGAGTCACAGGCCTTCTTATAGTCTATCCAGCATATCGATAGATCCTTTCGGGAACGCCGAACCTGTTAGCCATATCAATAAGGAATAGCTCCTTAGTACCGCGGGACCCATTCCTACATCCATTTTGAGAGGCAGACATGATGTTGCTGTTGTTAATATGACTATTAATCTTTGCCCTCAAAATGGATGTAAGAACTTTATATACCGTCGTCGGTAAACACGTGATCGGTCTATAATTTTTAGGTTACGCAGTACTACCTGATTTATGAAGCAGGTGGGTTATTCCTGTAGTTAAGAACTGGGGTAGCGACCCAGACTCTAAGGCAGACTGGAATAGGGAATATGCAGATTTAATATTTATTAATATTTTGTGACTAAAATGTAAAAAAAGCATAAGAGAAGCGCTAGTGCAAAGTTTTTATTCCAGTTAATATTGATTTTTAACAATAATTACCAATTTAAAGTAACGTGAATCGCAACGTGTTTTGATACACCAATCAGCGTCTGATGACGTCACTCGTGTTAGCTTATAGTCCAAGATCCCAGGGATCCCAGACGTTACTTATTTGGCAGTATCAAAATATTTGAACATAGTAGTGCCAGTGTAATTTCAACGTACGCATAATAAGTAACTGCTAGTTACTTATTATGTTCCATCATATGGGCAATTCTTTTTAGTGATGTATGTAGATATGACTTATTTCATAAGTCTATTAGTTTTGCAGGTAGTTCTGCAGTTTTCTTTTATATTAAGAATATGTATTTTGTAAAAATCGTGAAAATGATCTAGTCGTTTTATAGCTAGCATCTGATGATGATACTTACAAACTGGCGGTCGTTTCAACTCAAACTAGTAGGTAAGCGAATGTTCAAAGTACCTACATATAACACTATTCTATTCCACCCATTTTGTTACTGAGAAAATAAGTTAGTTCTGGAAGCACTAGGATCTTGCTCTATGACTTTGAATTATGACAGTTCTTGACCAGTGACAGACATGAGTGACGTCATCGTCCATTTTGGCGCGAAAATTTAAACTGTCTGTTTAAAAACGCAATTTTAGCAATAAATTAAAACGTTTTGATTTTTTATTTATGTGGCGATCTATTCTAGACCGAGTTCTTTAAAATGAAAGTAAAAATAGAAATATTGCATGTTCCCTATTGAGACGCCAAGCAAGCGTGCGATCTCGTGAATCATTTAATCCAGAAATTGTGCAGCCCGTCCGGCCCTGGAAATTTTCAGTTAGGCAAAGGACGGCATGCACAAGCTACATCTTGGGTGCTGATGGAAATTGCCCCCATTTCTGGCAAAAAAAAACTGGTCAACTGGTCAACTGGTTCTGGTCGGTTCCCTCAGTATGACTGACAGGAACCGACCAGATGCTGCACCAGAATGAACACAAAGCATCAACATCCGGCAAGCGTGTGTCAGTCACACCTTGGTCCGGTCGCTCCCAATCCCTATATACCCACCTTTCAGTACTTCGGAATGTGCGATTCTGGGTGTATCGCTCCACTCTCCGGGTGTACCTACGAATACGGCTTGCCCATGCATACACCTTCTGCTTCAGGAAGTCGATGCGCTCTGTGACACGAGATATATAATCTCGGGGATGGACATCAGTCCCTCCACCAGGCGTGTGTTGCCCTCCCTGAAGCAGATCAGTTTGCCGATTAGCGCTCTGGCCTCACCAATACGACGCTCGATCCTGCACTGCCAAGCTGGTACGGCTGGTTTTGGTCGTGTAACTCTGTCATTGGTTATGTTTATTTTGACATGAGCTACACGACATGCCGCTACAGCCGCGCAGTACATGATTGAATTTGCATCGGTGAGGTTATCACAGTTATCAAAATAGCTTGACCACTGCGAATACAGAGCAGCCACCAGCGCCCTGTTCTTGTTATGCATGGGCAAACGAGGTAAGCGTGGTCTAAGTTCAGGCGGCATGTAGCGGTATTCCCGAATAGCACACTCCAAAGCACTCCTCAATTCGTCATTGCACTGGGTACTTACGTTTGTAACCCTGTCATTACTCTCCTCGTCAGCGTGGCTGGGCAATTGGGTTGACTGTGCTGGTGCCACAGTCTGCGACGGAGGAGCAATGACATGGCTACACATTTCAGTGCGGAGGCAATCAAGCACACTATCATCCAACATACGGTTACGCTGGATGACGCGCACCTGATCCGACAGTCGTTGGGCCGATACGCTGACAGCTGGTTTAAGTACCTGAAACAGAGAGAGCATCCGACCACGGTACGCAGTCAGGTTAATTCCCCCCTCTGTAGCCCCAAAGTATGAGCGTATAACATTCTCATTTATGGCTTGAGTCCATTTCATACGCTGCACACTTCCACCGATAGCGGGGACTTTGTCAGAGACCGGTGGGCCTCGAGGTCCTAAGCTGGCCGGTGGTCGGCCTCGTCCGCGCCGACGCGCAGCTGGTGGTGTCGTCGGCGGCGAGAAGTATTCGTCGCTCGAACTCGACGCAACTGCAGCTACCGGAATATCTGGAGTTATGGCTGGAGCATGTCCCGGCGGCAGCGAGGCGGAGCTGAGCGACGAACCCGAAGATGTTGGCTGTGTAATTAGTAAACGTGGCCGGCTTCTTGTCAGCATTTAAATTTCCCTTCGTCGAATTATATTTCCATGTTTTATCGGGGTCTTGATTTTATTGTTATTGTTGTTTATTGTTTTTTTCTTGTTGTATCCAGGATATTGAGCATGATTTGATTGGTTTTGAAATTAAAATATATATAAAAAATACGGAATGAGAAAATTGAATGTCATTCAAGTTGACAGCCGGGCCACAGATTATTATTATTATTATTTTTATGTTTGACATTCTCGGGTCCCTAGAGAACCGGTCCTTTGGTAGGCGTACGAGGGGCCGATGCCAACTCGCAGAGGCCTCTTAAGACATTTCAAATGGAATGGGACACCAACCGACGATTATCCCTGTATGCACTGTGAAAGTATACCCAAGGACAATCCCCGGTTGGAGCAAAACTATTGCAAAATATGGAAACAAAAGATGAAACGCTATGGGTTTGGCTGGTTTAGTGGACTAATAACTACTACTATGGAAGAACTATTGGCCTCTGCCTGACCATTGACAATTAAAACGGCTTTAAAATAGCAGGGGGTGACTTGCACACTCAATAAATGGGCCCCCACGAAAAGGGTCGCTAGCACAAAATGACGTAGCGCCAAGGGGGCAACATATCCTGAGGTGCTAGAGGAGTGGATAGGTATACCATGGCTATCAGGACAATCCCGGAAGTACGGTCAAGATCCCTATCAGCACCTTACTGGATTATACGTCCTTCTCCCGAGCACGTTTGCTCTTGCGAATCTCCACTCAGACCGGCCGATTAAGGCTAGAAAGAGGTGGGAGCTCTGTTCCTCGTCAGTGTTCACTCCGGCCAGCCAATAAAGGCAAGCCGGAGATGAGGAACAAGAATTCTCCCTGGAGATCAAGTCCGTGGGGTCGCTAGTGCCCAACAGTTCGCCACAAAACTGCCTTGCGGATTTATTATTATTTATTTATATTTATTTATTATTATTTATTATTATTATTACTGCTGAGCATGAGGTCCTGGGTTCGATTCCCAGGTCGGGCAAAGTATTATTGGGTTTTTCCAACATGAATTTCGCAGTAACAGAAACGAAAATTTTCTTTTTAAAAAATTTCTTTAAGTCAAGAGTGAATAGATTACTTCTAGGCAAGCGTGCCCCATCTTCGACCACATCATCGTTTACCATCAGGTGAGATGGTGGTCAAGCGCGTGCCTATTAATAGTAAAAAAAAAAAAAAGTATTCATGGTCACCCTTCAAAATAATTTCATAGAAAATTAAAGAATGGTTATTAACTTCGTAGATATGTACTTTTCAAGGCAGGAATTATATGTGCATTTAGTAGAAATTTGTACAAAATGTTTTTTGTGGTGTACCCATGTTTCGTAGATAGAAATTTCACAGAATATCGTTTGGCAGAAAATGTTTCACATAATACTTGGTTGTTCTAATTTTATGTCAAATATTATTGTTTCAAACACTATTTACTTGAATGAAACCTATTTCACAGTAGAATTATTTTGTAACGAATATTGTTTGTCCAGAGTTTTTTTCCACAGTATTTTATATTTCAATGAAAATGTAATTATAACTAAATATTATTGTTTTATAATATTTCCATGGTCTACTTTTAAGATGACAGAATTGTATTCGGAATAATTCAACTACGCATATTGCCATTCTTATAAAATAGCAGTTAACCAAAATCAATTTTAACAAGCTATTCAATTTATTTCAAAATAACTAATAAAAATAACTATATATATTATGAATATACAAAACCAAATACAATCAGGCGTCGAAAAATTCCTCCGCATCGCTGTTATCCGGAAACGTGCCCAGAAGAGTGGCAGCATTGCCACGTTGAATGGCAATGTCTTTGAGCAAAGAACGAGCCAGCCCTCTGGTCACGCAAAATGTGGACCAGTCGGCGAGAAATGTCCTTAAAAAGGAGACGCGCACTCGGACCCCATGACCCTAGCGTTCCGACCCCAAACGGCTCAAAACTGTAATTACCAATAAGGTTACAGTATTTGCGCCGCTTGAGGGCCTCAGTAGCCGCAGCAGCAGCGGCATAGCTCGCCGTACTTGGAACGTGATGGCGCAAGGGTGTCGACACATGTTGCGTCCCACACCAGAGGCCTACCCACCTTCCACGGCACCAACGTCATACCATCTGGTCTCTTCCCATACCAAAATAAAATATGATCTTAAAAAACAACATGTGTGCAAAAGAAGTTGTGACAGAAATGAATTGCTGTAAAACCGACCTCTTGTCTGCCCTACCCCTAGAGTGTAATTTAAGCACGCGCTGGCGCGGAGGGGCGAGGCGGCCCGCGAGCTGAGGAACAGGTGTTATAACGCCCGCGACCGAGGATGAGGCTGTGGTGGTGAGCGTTAAAACCATCTGCGACGATAAGTTCGCGTGGGATCGCCGGAGCCCCGTAGCGCCGGAGCCTCGTAGCTCCGGAGCCGTGACAGAAACCATGCCTGCTGCATGTTGCCTGCTCTTTTGCGTGCTGCTTGCTTGCTTGCTTGCATACTGCCTGCTTGCCTGCATATTGCATGCTTGCTTGCATTTTGCACATTGCTTGCTCGCTTGCATACTGCATGCTTGCTTGCATTTTGCTTGATCGCCTGAATCCTGCATTCTTGCTTGTATTATGCATGCTCGTTTATGTACTGCATGCTTGCTTGCTAACATGCTGCATGTTGCATGCCGCATGCTTCCTGCATGCTAGCTGCATTAATGGTGTATGTTTGTTTACATAGTTTTGTCTTTTATTCCCATCGCCATTTGCCACCATTGCCGCTTCGCTTCGCCATTTTTTTTGTGACTGCAATGTTGTAATTTTATTGGAGTACCTATGCATTTTATCAAACGTTTGGAAACTGTCACTCGATTAAATGTTTTTCTTGGTAACAAGTTTTATATTAACTACTGATTATGCACATAAATAATATTTGATTTGTAATACTATATATACATGATATCATGAATATCGAAACAAATTTTATTTATAAAAAAATCTATGATTTAAATTGATTCAAAGTAAGTATTCTGCGTATTGATTACTCTATAAAATGATAATACGAGTTTTTTTTTTATGTGAAACGAAATACTATGAAACTATCTTCTATAAAACAACGTACAACCGTTTTTGTTCCAAATTCCGTCACAAGTGTAAGTAGATTAGAGGCAAATCTATTTCCCGAAGCATCTCAATTGCGGAACCAGTTTATAATGAATGGTAACTTTTTAATTTTTACACTACCATTCATTCATCTGCCTAGCCTTTTCCCAACTATATTGGGGTCGGCTTCCAGTCAAACCGGATTCAGCTGAATACCAGTGTTTTACCTGGAGCGGCTGCCTACCAGACCTCCACAACCCATTAACTGGGTAACACGGTAATTTTTACACTACCGAGCTCAGATTTTTTTTTTTTTGAGACTTACTCTCAAATTAATTTATTAAGTAGTTACTAAACAAAATTATAATTTGGTATGATTTAGTAGCCTAAATCATAACAAATTATGATAAGTAATCATGCATGATGTTCCTAGTTCTGACGTGGCTACTCAATCCAAACATTTAAATTGAGGTGTCAGCATTAATGTACACATAACTTTTGAAGTATTTTACTACTAAATCGAGGATCGAAACTACAACATTTTTAAACTTAGGTACTACTAAATATGTATTTAATCTCATAGGGTACGAAATGTGGCACCTACATCCTTGAAACCAATCACTGATCTGATGCCACCAACTGCTTGAAAAGCAACTTGTTTCGAACTTTTTAGTTTTTTATTTCAGGGTTCCGTACCTCAAAAGGAAAAAACGGAACCCTTATAGGATCACTTTGTTGTCCGTCCGTCTGTCTGTCAAGACACTTTATCTTGGGAACGCGTGGAGGTATCGAGTTGAGATTTAAACCATATATTCAGGTCTACAGTCCCATGAAGCTCATAGTTATAAGTTAACATTAAAAAATGATACGGCCGTTTATGCCGCTAAAAACGAAAAATTCATAAGGTATTTTCCGTTGATTTAGAACTATGAAATATGGCAAGTAGTACCGTTTTATATTACAGGTACAGAGAAAGGTCTAAAAACAATACATTTGTAGTTAAATCTTCTGATACGATTCAAAATCTAGGTACTTAAAATATAAGGTGTTATCCCGAGTAACATTTAGCGTTTACTTCATCAAAATCTACCCACAAAATCAAAAGATATTGAGTTTTTAAGTTTACGAAGAAACTTCCTAATGTATTCTGATTACTCAGTACGCCATCTATCGATATATGCCGAGCTGGCCCTGGCTAGCGCAGCTACTGGGAAAAAATTAGATGCAAGAATTAAATCAATCTATTGAGAAAAGACAAGACCATAACCTTGTTGAGTTATTTGTTAAACTTTTAATACGTACCAAAATAATAGTGAAGGTATTCATTTATTAATAACTAATCGTCATTAATCGTAATATACGTTTTTTTGAAGTCTTCTGCTGCCATCCAAGACTTTGTCAGTTTACAAAATGAATGGTCGATATATCGCAGTCGGATTGTATAAATCGCCGTATTACATTACGGCTACCAGTTACCAAAAACAGTGCCGTTTTGTATTGCGGCGGATTAACGGTTAGCTGGATTGTCATTGCGAGACGTTTTACAATATGGCAGCTCACGTTTAGCCTCATTGTACCACAATGTAGGGTGAGCACGTACTAACAAAATGATACTTTGTACATAGTCCTTAGGTTAGGTTACTTTCCCCCTGTGTAACATCGGCTTCGACTTGTTGTTTCGGGGAGCCCTCATCCAGAGCACAAGTGCCATCTGCTACGCGGATGACACTCTCCTTACTGCCCGGGGAAGGCGCTTCGGGGAGGCGGCCTGACTGGCCTCGTTCGAAGTGGAAATTTCCTACTCATCCGCTGTACTTTTCTGATTAATTTCGTTGCAGGATCCAAGACAGTTGAATCGTTTCTCCGGGACTCGTCGGGTTTCATTGGCTCGGCGTTTTTCTGGTGGTCGCGCCACTGTTGATTATGGCTTTCAGGAGTTGCAGTGGTTGGGAATGTGTGGTGGGCTTGTCCCAAAAAAAAAAAAGAAAATGACTGGCCTCGGCTGGCGGATCCTTGGTAGCAGAGAGGATCCACCGCCTGGGATTGAGGGTGGCGCTGAATAAGACCGAGGCCGTGTTCTTTCACGGGCCTCGGCAGCGCTGCCCTCCTGACGCCCACATCGTCGTGGAGGGACGGCATGTACAAATGGACGGCGCGACGGAAAGCGCTCGGAGAGCGCCCCGTCGCGGAGGAGCGGGAGGCCGTGCGGTGGGAGGTGAGGGACGCTATTATCGTCCATTAGACGGAGGACCTCGCCACCGCCACCTTTGGCCGAGGAACACTGGACGCGCTCGGTCCGGTCCTGCGAATTGGCTCGAGCGCTCCCACGGTTTCCTCTCATTCCGTCTGGTGCAGGTGTTGTCAGGCAACGGCTGTTTCGGCACGCACCTGCACCGGATCGGGAGGGAGGAACTCCGGCGTGCCATGACTGCGACGCGGCGGAGGACACGGCTCAGCACAACCTCGAGGTGTGCCCGGCTTGGTCTGAGCCGCGCCGCAGTCTAACCGCGGAGATCGGACTGGACCTCTCACATGCTGGAGAGTGAGGGGTCCTGGGCTTTTTTTTACGTATATTCCATTCTTACTTCTGTCGCCGCTATGAACAAGCCACTATATAAAGACTATTATGTTATATTTTCATTTCATTTGGTTTGTATAGTTGTTCAATCCATTAGCCCGAAATGTGGCGTCGCGCATTTATGAGAAACTTAAATACCTACTACGGAATTTTGGCTATTTACAAATAGATAGGAGAAACATAGGAAAATTGAGGCCTCTATGAATTATACTAATAACAAGAATAGAAAACATTTATTCAACATAGACACAAACTCAAAGCAATAATATAGACAAAATGAACAGAAATAATAGTAGGTACCTACCTACACAATAATTGCGCTGATCGTGCCCATACCGAAAGGGTTGCCGAAGGGTTACCGAGACCTCTATTTAAATTTTTAAGAATAAGTTGGTAAGCCAATATTGGCCATTTAACGCAAAAAACACAGTAAAATTTTGATACCTAGGTCTCTAAAACATAGTTTTGCGACTATGAGTCTAGATCTTGACCAGAATTGCGAGACATAGGTACCTACCTACTAAGTAGGTACGTAACAATGACCATCTTCGTTGATATAGCAGAGTACTTACACAGACCATTCAGGTCTGTGTAAGTACACTGCTATACACAGTACCTATACTGATAAACTACTAGCTAATAAACTGATGATGAAGCTGGTGTACCTAACCATTAATTTTAAGACATTGGGACCTTCCATTGTTGGTTTTATTTTTAACAAAATTCAAAACATTAAGGTTCCTTTCCTGCAAAAAATATTACGAAACATTTTACAATTACGAGATCATTATCGGAAATCCGATACGAGACATTGGATTTTAATTCCGATATTAAACTCCGATTTAACCATCCTCTACCCTACTACTGGTACGCGGTGAGTTCTAGTCGTAAGTTGGAACCTACACCGAACCATTGACGCAATTTCACGCGACGGGAACATAAAATGTAAGTACTGTGTAGTTTATCTATTAATAGCAAGGCTGTATGAATGAACATTATATTTTTTGTTACCTTTTACGTTACCTGTTAGGTTTTATTTACCTACGTTTACCTAAACTGGATGAGAACCTGCAAGCTAGATAGCCTAACTAGCTGATAGTAACATACGGTTATCACCGTTCTAGTATCAAATCTGAAAGTAGGTATGTCTGCTGTGCCTATAATGCTACAATAATAACACCCATATTCGTAGCGGAACTGTGTACTTAGATACTTTACACACACTTATCACAGCTGAGGTCAGAAATATTGACGGTGGTGGTAGGTCATCATCATCATTTCAGCCAGTATTCGTCCACTGCTGTACATAAGCCTCCCCTCCAAAGAGCGCCAACCAGTCCTGAGCAGTCCGCATTCATTCGCTGCCAGCCACCTTCTATAAATCATCGATCCATCGTGCCGCAGGGCGTCCCACACTACATTTGCCAATACGCGGTCTCCATTCTAACACAATATCTGCTACATCGACCGTCTGTCCGTCTCCAGACATGGCCGGCCTACTTCCACTTCAGCATGCCGATTCTATACGCAATGTCGGTGACTTTAGTTTTCTGGCGAACAACTTCATTACGAATTCTATCCACCAGAGAAACCCCGAGCATTGCTCTCTCCATTGCACGCGTGAGTGTCCACGTTTCAGCTCCGTAAGTCTTTACGGCTAGGACGGATTGTGGGATCGACGATTCAAAGATATCACGCAGGTTACCGAATGCCATCCAGCCCAAGCGTATTCTTCTGGTCGCCTCCTTCTCAAAGTTGTACCGCCCAAGTTGTAAAATTTGGCCTAGATATATATGTATTCTTGCACAACCTCGAGGGTAGCGCCCTTTTACGATTACATGTCGCAGGGTGACATGACCATTGTACATGACTTTGGTTTTGTCTAGATTCATCCCAAGACCCACCCGCCTTGAAGAATCGCTCAGGCCGTTCAGCATCACCTACAGCTCCTGCAAAGATTCCGCCATGATGACAGTGTCTTCCGCAAATCGGAAGTGCGAGATGTAGATACTGACCGTTGATATTTAAGCGTCTTGAAATCGTCCTCCAAAGCGTTCGTAAACAGTTTACACCAGTCAGTCAGTCTTACACCTCGACGCAGTTGGATTGGTTTTGTGCTCTGTTCTTGTACTTGGACGGTCATTGTAGCGGCCTTATACAGACATCTCATCGTAGCGGCAGTCGATAAGACATCTCTACATGGACTCCAGGACAGCCCAGGTCTTGACGGTGTCGAAAGCTTTCTCTTAGTCCACATATGCTAGGCACAGAGGCTGATTATATTCCTCGGTCTTTTGGATTATCTGCCTGAGGGTGCTTATGTGGTCCACGGCGCTATAGCCTTTTCGAAATCCGGCCGGTTGCTTGAATTTCGAACTTTTCGGCGAGACAATTCGGCATAACCCTCGAAAACAGCTTGTAGACATGGCTCAGGAGTGAAATGAGGAGACAATAGAAGAACAATACCACCACACTCCTGTGCCATGCCTCCAGTGTTATGGCAGTGTGGATGACGGAATCGAAGAGCTTTACAAGCTCTGTCAAGACAGGTATTCGTCGGGTTCGTCCTGCCCTCAGCAGCTCTGTGGTTATCCCGTCGATGGTAGGTAGGTACCTACTTTCATGTTATTTATAAAAATAACTCTCTCTTCCTCATAATAATAACACTTTCAAAGCTTAATTTAGACCTGCCAACTTTTAAACTTCCGTAGCAGAGCAATAATCCTCCCTACCGGATTTCGATCATGGTGGTACAAGGGCGTAGCTAGGATTAGAGCTAGGAGAGGGCAGCTCATACCCTGTTTCGAGAAGGTCGGGTATATTTCCTATCTAAAACATAGAAAATCTTCTTTTACGAATCAACCAAACAACTACTTAAGAAGCTACTACTTAGCAGGAAGACCCATTGTCCCCGAAACTCTTTTCTGCCACTCTAGATTTAAATCCTTAGCACAAAATTGGTCAAAAAAAAGAATAATCATCGATGAAAAGAGATTATCAAACCTCCGTTTTGCCGATAACATCATAATTTTCTCTTCTTTAGCAGCAGACTTGGGTGGCTACTCGCAGATTTGCACAAGCCAAGCCTCAAGATTTTACTTAGGATGAATATGTCAAAGACCAAACCCATGACCAACATTAAAAGGAAACTGTACATTGAGGGTGAGGAGATTGTATATGTCCAGGATTATATCTATCTTGCCTAAATAGTTTCCTTTCAGGCGGGACAAGATAAAGAAGTTATATAAGGAATTTTATAATAATATCTTTCATTTCATTTGGTCGGTACAGTAGTTCTATACACTAGCTCGAAAACGTGCCGTCGCGCATTTCATGGGAAACTTCCTTCGGAATTTTGGCTATTTATAATTAGATAAGAGAAAAATGTGAAAAGTGAGATAACTATTCTCGATTACCCAGTAAGTCAAAGTTGTCTCAAAATTTCAGTTTCTATGAATAAGAAAGCCAAAATTGATCATTTTACGCAAAAAAAACAGTCAAATTGTAACAGGCCTCTTAATGTTTTGTAAATAAGATGTAAAACGATTTTACATAGTGTATATTTTGCTTTTTTCATATGAAGATAAATTACGAAAGGGCGCAACAATGGTGCACTTACTCTAGTTACGCCCCTGTTAAGAACTGACCCGTAGTGGCAGAGGACAGATGTGTGTGGAAAATGGAGAGGGGTCTTTGCCCAGCAGTGGGACATAACAGGCTAGATTAGATTAGTACTTATCAACCAGTTAGAAAAGCTCTGACCCAAGATAAAAGTTCTATGTTTCTGAATAGCGTACTTATGTACAGACGCCAGCACATCAAGCTACAACAGTCTGTCAAATTTCTTCAATGGATTTTCAACTTTATCGCTACAATGTTAGGTTCAAAGTTAATTGGAAAAATTTGACACCATGGGCTGCCGTCTGTAGGTACCTAATATAGCGCTGAACTTCCACCTCACTGAAAATATTCCTGCCTACGCCCATTGTGATCCTGAAACTCCTGTTAAAGTGACGCTGTAATCCGTCACTAGATGACATCTTAAACTTATTTTCAAGCTGATTCCAAATATTATGTTCTTTACTTACCTATTTCAAAAGGTAATTGTTTTGATAAATCTATAAGTGACACGTGATCTTCTAAATCCATGATTAAATCTTTTTGAAATAATGAATTTACAGAAAAAATATTTTTTTGACATCAAGCCATATTTTTTTTTAGATTTACCCTGTTTTATGGCAGCATGCGATGTCTTTGGTATAGCGATACCACCAGGCAGTACCAAAACATTTCTCGATTTGCCACGAAGAAGGTTTCAAATTTTTATTGTGTTTACCGAGGAAAGTTACTTGGCGAACGTACCATAAAACGGAATATATTTAAATACAATACTAGTGGACCTGACAAACGTTGCCCTGCATGAAAAAATCAAAAACAAATATTGTGAATCTAAACCATCCAGGGCGCCACCCAGATGCATACAAAAACATTCATTTAAATCGGTCCAACCGTTTAGGAGGAGTTCAGTGACATACACACGTACAGCCTGTTAGGTAAATTAGTTTAAAAAGCATGAAATAAAAATTAAATTAAAAAATTTAAAAACTTCTGACGGCAAGAAAGTTGCTTTTTTTTTAATTTTTATTTCATGATTTTTAAACTTATTTACCTAATAGTTACTATATATATCATAGGTAGAAAACCTATGATCTCATCATCTTTTTGTCCTTATCTCATGTTACTTGGGGTCGGCGCGTATTCTGTCCTATCAGCCGTCACGCATTACTAATTCCCCCTATCCCCTTTCTTCTATATTGCTCCCCACACAATCCATCCATATTTTATTGGGCTTCCTTTGCCTCTCCATCCATCAACACACATGATCTACACTCACCTAAACTGCACTAATAGATCGTATACCAACATATCATATCGGTGGAACGACTGAAAGTATCTTAGCATCACTCACCAATGAATTCACTCATTTCTCGTTTCTTCTTCATCATCCGATCCTGATCACTATCTATTTGTTAACCTATTCATTGCGATCATTTACATGAACACGAAAACGGAAAGTCTGCTTTGAAAAACGGTAAGTGAGGATTTGTTGGGTATCCTGCAGATTTCAGGACATGCTTCAGCACCAGGTTAAGGTTACTGATCAAAATATAATCTGTTCATTGAAACTATTCTAGTGAGTTCAAACATGATACCTCTGCTGTAACTTAGTGAGGAGTTGGATGTTCTGCAGACCTCAGGTTATGCTACAGCATCAGGTCAACATAATCATGTTGTTGCAATGTCACTGAAGTAGCAGAATACTAAATTTCGCATCGATCAGACTCGTAAAAGCTGGTTAAATGCCTTCATCAACAAGAAAAGAGCTGCTGATCTTCAAACGGCTCAACCGATTTTGATAAAACTTGTTTAAGAACCACCGCTAGAAAATCTGCTTTCAAATAAAAAACCGCATTCAAATCGGTGCCACAGACATACAACAGATACACAGACACACATAGCGGTCAAACTTATAACACCCCTCTTTTTTGGTTGGAGGTTAATAAAGATAATAAAAATACCACACTACATACACAGTCAAGTCAAGCCCGACAAGTATTGATATACTGGGAAATCTGTATTTACCTTCCTTGCCACACACCGACGACATGGCGTCGCGTCGGGTCGAGTTAGTCGAACTTCGAGAATCACCTTTGGAGTTAACACTCTTGACGGAGCAAAAATTTTAAACGTATAAGAAATAAAATTAAAAACCTAAACCAACATTATTAAAATTAAATATATATTAAAATTATGTATTAGATCTACTGAGGATGAGGTTTCTAAATATTTTAACGTTTCGATCAACGTAAATTAATTAACCGTAAATTAATTTATTTGTTTCAATATTCAGCTACGTAAGTTACTGTTATTGTGAAATGCGCATTTTATACATTTATTAGATTTAATTTTTTTTTTCAATGGTTATTGTCCGAGTTGTATTCAGTTTCTGCGCTGCGTTACACAGAACGACCGAACGATCGACTTGACAGATGATGTGGCCTACCTAACGTCTAGCGAATTTTTTAAGAAATTAAATTATAATTATTAGAATGCGAAAATGATTGTTTTAAAACTTATTTTATTTACGTTATTTATCTCAGTGTCACAATGTAGGATTCCTGACAAAGTATATTGTGCTAACAAAGAATGTAATGGTAAGATACCTTACTGCAATACTGTCAGTTTTTCATGTGAAAACTTTCTAACAACAAATTATTTGTTATTTTCTAGGACCTATTTCTAAAGCGAAGACTTTACTGAGTTACACTAGTGTTGATTCGGACCTACTATCTTTTCGCGGGAATAGCGATGCCATCGTTTATATGAAGTCAGCTGGTACCAACTCAGACTTATGGTTCGTGAGCATTGGCGGAAAGACTGGCTTTGTTAACAATAGTTTTTTAAGAGAAACTAAAATAATAGAAAAAAATCTAGAGGTTGTTCCTTATGAGGCTCAGAAGGAGGAAAATGTTAAGCCAGATAAGGTTCAGCACCCTCATGAAGTATTTGAAGGCACAACTATATACACCACCGAAGCAGCTGTCAATGATGCTCAGCAAGATTCTTCCACTGAACCTTCCCCTATAACCTCTTCAAATAAAGACCTGACTCCTTCACTGAATAGTGCAGAGGAAACACCAAACCAAAATGTAGATGAGAATGTTCCAAATCAAGCTGATGATAAAGTAAATTTGGCCCAAGAAAATCTGTCTGAGGAAAATGTACATTCAGAGGCCCAAAACAATAAGGAAACTTCTACATCAATTGCACCACTTGAGCCTTCTGACCAAACTGAAGCCTCAGCTGGTACTAGTGATGTGAATGAAAGTGAGAAATCATCTTCTGAAATAATACCTGATAAAGCTGAACAGGAAGCCAACAACAACTCTGAACAAAATGAGCCATTAAAAACACAACAAGAAAATCAAGAGCTCCCTAAAGAAATGCCACCAGAGACAATACCTGCTCAGACATTATCACCTACTGTTAGTCATGGATCATTAAATAGTGAATCTATAATAGAAGTGCCTGAGAAACAAGATTATTTACAAAATACTTTGAGTGAATCAGAACAGACTGACAGCAAAGAACAAAATACATCTTCTCTCAATAATATCCTTGAGAATGTAAAACCACCTGAAGAAACCTCTACTGAAACAAATATTGTACCTAATGGTAATTCTTTAAATAATTTTGTTAACCCACTTGAAGAACACACAGAAAGTCCCACCAATGAACCTGAAAAAATCTCCACTACTGAATCAACCATAACAACCACATCAGAAACTACAGTGAATCCTACTAATGAACCTGTAGTGAATCCTACTAATGAACCTGTAGTGAACCCTACTACCAATCAACCTGTAGTACCTTCATTAAATGACCCAATACTTAGCCAAATAAACCAAGTGATACTACCAATCTACACTAACTTGAATGCAGAAAACCAATATAACAGTTTGCCTCTAGTCCAAAGCTTAGAATCTAATGAAAATGCTGCCCCAACAGAGGAGCATATGGTCTCAGCATCAATAGAATTACCACAAACAATTGAACCAGTGCCACCAACTGCTGAAACATTACTCCCTGTGTCAACTGAAGCAGAACTACCAACAACTGCAGAGACTTTACTTCCAATTTTTTCTCAAGAACCAACTACTGTGTCAACTCCAGAAACAATCCCTCCGCTCATGAGTATGGAAGCTCCACCTACAACTGAAACCCCACCACAAGAGTTACCACCATATACATATACTCCTGCTCCATACAATACTGACCAGTCAAACAAAAACAATGAAGTACAAGAGCCAGCCTCTACTGAAGATACTCCTTCATACCCACAAGCGCCAGTTGAAGACATTATCGCTGCATTGCCTGATGCCCCCGAAGATATCAATAGTGCACCAACGGAAGCTCCAGTACAAGCGGAAAACACAGAAGGTTTCTTCTCAAACATGTATTCAACAGTAGCGGACATGTGGCCGTCTACCACAGAAGCACCAGAACCTGTATACAATACAGAGGGTCCTACATATGAGAGTGAAAAAGCTGATGGAAATGAAGGATTTTCTTTTCTGAAATATTTTATGTCTACTTACTATTCAGTAATGGGGACTAGTGAAGAGTCTAAAGCTTTGTTTGCTTCAGTTGGTGAGTTATTCATCATTTATTAGTTTAATAACTAATTAATATGTTTTCTGTAGATACCATGCACTATCTCAACAGCCAAGAGTATTTCTCAATCAATAGAACATTCTTATCTTGTCATTACCCCACTTTATATGCCAAATACCATGTCAAATAACAGTGTGAGTAATAAAAATATATAATGAAATCATTACTACAGAGTACTATTCACTGTAATATGATTTTATTTTAAAACACTTCATTTGTTACCATAACATTGGCATTTACTTTCATAAACTTCTGTGCAGCTACTTTCAACAATACTGTTACTAATTTATCTATGTTTACAATCAACATCAGAGAACAGTTTTATCTTATACAAATGATTTTGGTGATAGAAGTCTGAAGTAGTTTATCTTACAATATCTATTGTTTATCTCCCTCTGAAAGCAGTAGATATCTGAAGCAATTTATACAGCATCCATATTATAAAATACAATTTGATAATAAATGTGGTGTCAATGTCTCAATCTTTATCCTTTCAACATATTTTTATTAATAATGATCAGTTATCTAACAGGTAACTAATAAATATTGAACCCAGATGGTTTATTGATTTTTAATTTATAGACATTATATTGTAGCAAGGCTTATGAAAATACAGGTCATTAGAAATATTTATAATACCCTCCCTATAAATTATTTTAAGAAAATGTAATCTTTTGTTGCAGGACAAACATGCTTTACAGATGAGTACTGTGATGGCACATCAAACGATGGTAGGAACCGCCTGCTGACTTTCCTTCTGACCACAGCTAGTTCCGTCCTTCTGTTTACATTAGGATATTACTACATAGACAATAGGAGACAAGATGGAAGACTTATTGGCACGATCAATTCGCTGCAACGGGATTTACTATTCACAACTAAGGTAAGATACTTGTTAGTATATATTAGCAGTAATGGTAATAATGGTGTAAGTCAGTGTCATCTTTATAATTTCAGTAAAAAAAATATGGATAAATGGTATAATCTATACTAATATATAATTATAAAACTGTTGAGTTTGAGTTGGTTGAACATGCTAATCTCAGGAACTGCTGGTTCGGTAGCGTTGAATAGCTCTTTTATCGCGGAAGGATATATAACGCTACAACTAATAGGAGTGGAATATTTATGAAAAATGTGAAGCAGACGAAGTTGCGCGGGTCAGCTAGTTATTTCTATGAATTGGATTTAACAAACAGTTTAATTCATCCATTTTTTTGTAATGTATGTAAAGTCTAGATGGCAGATTATTCTCGGCTCATTTCAGTACTCACTTCATTTAATGTTATCACTTTTCAGGAGTGTGAGATCCTCAAAGAGGAACTTACAACTACTAAGAATAAGTTGGCTGGCATTGAAGACAGCTCATTTGGCATGGATGACATGGTGCTGTCTCTTAAAGAAGAAATCAATGAGTTGAAGGCCACAAATGATAGGCTACGGAATTCCTTAGATGATAATGAAAAGTTGCTCAGGGTATCCGAGAATACTGCTGGGGAGTTGCAAAATACCCTGGGTGAAGTGGAAAATACTCTTAGTGAGCTCTTGGCTGAAAGAGCTAATTCTGAAGAGCAAATTGTTGAACTGAATGGTGAGTTTATATCCTATGTTACTTAACCTCCTGGTGCCCATGTCACGCAAACATTCCACAAATGGAATGTTTTTGTTCCACTGAGCACCAATGCATAGCTCATAATATTTTGGTTTATTTTTAGATTGTAGTGTAAAAAAAATGAGAAGTGTAAAAATAATGTAGTGTCAAAATTTAAGGATTAGTGTCAAACCTTTTTTAAAATGGGTCAATATCAGTAAATTTTTACCTAACTGCCCCAGAAGCAGGGTAATGTTTTTGTAGGATAGTACCTATGCATACCGTAGTATTTCAATCCTATATTTTTTGTATCTTAACTCTTTCAGTCTTGGTGGTTATATGTGATTTAGTCAGTAACTCATCGCTAGTAACTCATCGCTAACAGCATGGTGCAGTGGGTACTGCACCATGCTGTTTCTTTACTGAATTCTGTGCTATAGTGATATTAAATTGCTACATGTTTATTTCTTATATCATTATAACATCGAAATATAACAATAAAAATAACTAAAACAGCTGAGTTAGTATTTTATAATGTAAATGATATAAGAGGCTAGAGAGACTAAAATGGCACTGTGTATAGGGACTAGGGAGTCTTGCTGGCTTGCACCTACGGCACACCACTGTCTGCTAACCATAACTATGAACAAAATTTGATGATATTGTTATCTTTGTAAAAGTGTGATTGAGAGAGTCAAGCTCAACTCAATACAGCTACGCAATAAATAGGTCAAGGTACATAAAATATTCATAAAGATCAGCATGATAATGCAAAACAATCGTCATATGAAATGTGCTATCAGCAAGTATTTTTAGGCATCATTCTATGTAAGTGTAGCAAATTTTTTCTGACGTTCTTAGATTTTACTTTGGTATCATATACTCTGTTTTTTTTTTACAGAACACAAATTTATTGATGAACAATAGCTTAATGCTTGTTTTATGTGCAAGAATCAATTCTCACAAAGCTAATATCGGCTAATATCATAGTATACATTCAAATAACCATAAATTCATCAAAATATTAAATAAAAGAACCGTTTTTTTCTACAACCCAAATACTTATCTCTTTTTTTAGGTAAAATTCAGGCATTTGAGGAGGAATTAATATCAGTTAGCCGAGAACGAGATAACTTCCAACTAAAATATGTATCGGCTGAAAGTGCATTAGAAGAATTTAAAAAGCAAAAGAAACAGTTAGATGAAATCAACCAAGTATTAGCAACAGCTAACAACACTATTGAACTACAAAAACACGAGATTGAAGCCCTAAAAGTAAGTGTTTAATACTATTAAACCAGGTTTATGTTAGACCAAACCTTGTGTTTAATTATGTAAATTGAATTTGACTCTCAGTCCTAGATTAGGTGGTTTTTCAAGGAAAACTTATGACTTACAAGTAAATGTAACAAATCAATGTCATTACTATGATTTTGACTGCCAATTTTCTATTGTGCCACATTCATTTACAAGTGTGTTTTTAGCCAATTTGCAAAATAAATTATCATTTTTCGTAAGAAGGTCAATGTCCCATCAGTTTGATGTTGTCTCATCAAGATAAAACCTGCAAATAAAAAATATTAATATTCTGTTTCTGAATTTAATTTAGTTTTTATAAAATTCTTCCGTTACTGATTGTTCCGTTTTGATATTCAAATACAATGAAAATTGTTATATGAATAAATAAATGAAATGAAATGAATGAAACTGTGTGAGTGACTGACAGACAAAGCACAGTCGAAACTACTGGTTGTAGAGAGTTGAAATTTGGCATGTAGGTTCGTTGGGTAGTGTAGGGGAGCACTAACAGATAATTTCCCGAAATTTCTCAACATCTGCCTAGCCTTTTCCCAACTATATTGGGGTTGGCTTACAGTCAAGCCAGATTAAGCTGAATACCAGTATTTTACTAGGAGCGGCTGCCTACCAGACCTCCACAACCCATTAACTGGGTAACACGGTACGTCATGGCAGGACTGGAGTCAGATTTACTGGCTTCTGACTATCCGTAACGACTGCCAAAGATCTACAAATGACAGCCGGGACCAACGGCTTAACGTGCTTTTCGAGGCACGGAGAACACTCGGTATGTTAAGATGGTCACTCATCCACAGACCAACCTTGGCAAGCGTTGCTTAACCTTGAAGATCGACCCGAACTATCGATCGGCTGTTATTATCTAGCCACGAATTTCCCGAAATTTCTAAGGTTCGGTAAAAGACGAGATATGCGCGAACGAAGTCGCGGCCAAAACTAATATCCAATAATCATGTTCATCATGTTATACTTGTTTTCAGGAAGCTATCAAAGAACTAAAGAGTGGTATGTCAGCAGACGTAGATGTAACATCCTTTATAGACCATACAGAAATCAAAGCTAAGCTGTCTAAAGCCCTTCAAGAGAAAACCACATTTGAAAGCAAGTTTGAGGTAAGAAAATTAGATATTATGTTCTTCCATCTTTTTTCTGCGACAGTACTGTTCCTTTATCCTTTCTAAAGTAGATATACTCTATTCCTTCTCAAAAAAGTAGACAATCTAAGTAACTACTGAGATGGCGACTAATAGACTAAAAGCTGGCCAAGTGCGAGTCTGACTCGCATGCAAAGGGTTCCGATCAATTTTTTTTTGACATATTATTTTAAAACTATATACTTCTTCTAGGTTTTCCTGTAATCTATAGGTAAAGATCTATTATCTCCATTTTTTTTTTTTTTTTAATTTCAGGCTCGGTAGTTTCGGAGATAAGGGTGGCAACTTTTCGTCTTATTTCTTGAATAAATTCAAAACCATTTATTTTAAAATTATGAAAAAATATAGTTAAAATCCTCACAGTAAGCCATTTAATATGTCACACTGTCGTGGGCAAAAAAACTTTTTTTGATATTTTTAGTTTGACCCCCAAAAGTAAATCATAACTCATAATATTTATTTAAATAAACAAATTGTAGATTTACATCTTTTTTTACTTAAATAATAACAGGTAGGTAAAAAGTGACCCCAATACTAAAAAATTATTCTTTTTACGTAACGCGTGCATGTTTGGGTCACAGAAGTCCAAATTTCAACAGAATCGGTCCAGTGGATCTATGAAAACTGGATGTGACAGACAGACACCCAAGTGATCCTATAAGGGTTCCGTTTTTTGTTCGGAACCCTAAAAACGTGTTGCACTGACCCCAAAACAAATTTGACGAGGACCCGATAATGATGATGATATAATAATTATCTTGGTCATTTATCATTATTTAACCACTCTTTATTTTTTGCAGACTGAATACAAAGAAAGAACGTGTCTTGCCGAAGAACTGAAGGCAACCCAAGAAAATTTAACTAGTACTAATCAAACCGCCGCTGAAGCACTCACCAGGCTAGAGGTGTTAGGAAAGTACTTCCAGGAAAGAGAGGGCGAGCTTCTAAAGTGAGTAAATAAAATTTAAGTAAAAACTTTTCTAGTTTATTCTCCAATTTAAGTGATTTCCGAAAGTAAACTGTAAAACGTTGAGGCTTAAAGTTGAGTTTCTGCTGCAGTTTTAAAAATGCAATAATTATTCTGAAATCAACATTTGCAATCAATATTTTTATTTTAATGTTATAAAGAGGAAAGATTTGTTTGTTTGAATTCAATAGGCACCGAAACTACTGGATCCGTTTGAAAAATTCTATCACCATTAGAATCCTGCATTATCCCTGATGAACATAGGCTATAGAATATTTTCAAAAAAGTTAGGGATCCATATGAAAACTTCGATAATGTAACCCAAGGTGTGAAAAAATACCAAAATAGATCCTTATATTGCGTTCGCTGCGGAAACTATTGTCAATAAAGCAAAGTGATATTTTATAGAGGACATCAATATCTACAAAAAAAACCGGCAAGGTATATATCTAAATAATATGGTTAAGTCACAATACCGCTTTTTGTTCAAATTATTGAATCAAAACCCGGGTGAAATAGAATAGTGTTGATTTTAGTATCATGATATTAATCCTTATCTATTTAATATTTACACGTAAATTATTCAAATCGGACCTTTCGTTTAAAAGTTACGACGGGTATAAAAATACTCTAAGTATGAAAAATGTTGCTGTTTGAGCTTAATGCCCTACGTTTAGTCTATTAAATAAGTAATTTACACATTACCCTTTTAGAGGGTAGAGGGAAGATGAAGTTCATGGAGTACCAACTAAATCCGCGCGAACGAAGTCGTAGGCGAAGTGCTAATTTAAACATAATAAGAATCAATGTTTTTGATGTAGTAGTGGCCTTTGCCGGGGGGGTGGCACAGGCTAGTAAACAAAATATTGAAATTAAGATATTGTCATGAAATTAAGATATTATATCGTAATAATAAACGTACTTCAATTAATCACATAGAAAATGATTAATTATATGTATATTGATCTTTTTATAGAGAACTTAGCACCAAAGAGTCGCTGTGGTTAAGCAAGCAAGGCGAATCAGCTAGCACAGTGGAAAAGATAGAAATTCTTCAACAAGAAGTGCAGAGATACAAGTAAGCATAATTTAACTCTTTCTTAGAATGTTTACAAAACCACTGAAAGGCCGAATTCACTCTACTACACACCAAGGCGGCACCTCCAATAACAGAGTACATACAAAAAGCGTTTTTTACGTCCGCGTAATGCAAAATAGTGAGCACGGATATAGCCTTATGATGAAGCATATTTTTGTATTGCTAAATAAATAAAAATATGTACACCAGAATATTTCTTGCAAATAAAATGAATCCATCAATCAACCAACTTAACAGGGAGAAATGCGACGCGCTAACACTGGAGCTCGCAGAACAAGAGTCTTCACGTCGCAGCGCACTTAGTGAAATAGAATCACGAGCACACGCCGCGTGGTTAGAAGCACGCTCAGCTAAGCGTGACGCTGATGCAGCGAGGGACGAAGCCGCTGCGCTGCGACGCAAGCTTGCGGCGCTCAGTGCGGCTGACGGTGCCGTCTCACCTCATCACAGTAAGTGTAATATTATATTTGAATTCGTCGAAAACACGGTTTTCCTGGGGATTACGCTTGACTCAAGGCTACAATGGGGTCCTCATTTAACATCTCTTGCGGGACGGCTAAGTTCAGCAGCATACGCTGTCAGAAAAGTCCGTCAATTTACTGATATAGATACCGCGAGGCTGGTCTATTTTAGTTACTTTCATAGTATCATGTCTTACGGTATCTTATTATGGGGACGTGCTGCAGACATCGAGTCTATATTTATCCTGCAGAAAAGAGCCATCAGAGCCATTTACAATCTCCGTCGGCGTGATTCCCTAAGAGAACTATTTAAGGATATCAACATCCACCTTCCAACCACCCACCATCCTTGTCAATACATTATGTATGTTCGGAAAAATCTTCATCTTTTTAGCAAGATTAGTGACAGGCATAATTTTAATAAAAAATATTTTTAATAGAAATAGGAACAAATTAGATCAACCCCGATTCAGATTAGCCAAAGTACACACTTCTTTTATGGGGTACTGTGTTAAATTTTATAATAAAATACCAGTTGATATTCTCGAACTGAATGAGAGAAAATTTAAAGCATGCATAAAACGCACGCTATGTAGACAAGCGTATTATAAACTGGAAGATTATATCCTCGATAAAAACGCTTGGCTAAATGCTGGTCCTGCTCCACAGTCACAGCTGCTTAGGTCCACTTTTTAGGTTTTTATATTTGGAAGAGATGCTCGCTCCTTTTTTTTTTTAGAGGTTCTTACATTATTTCGTTTATTTATTCTTAATTACATACAAATTATATTATTATTATAATTACTTATTTATTCTTTTTGATGTAAGAACTTAATCGTTGTCTTAATTAATTTATTTTTCATTATTTGGTCATTGACAACCATAGTTTTGTGTAAAGTAGAAGCATATTTTTCAAATTTTGTAATGAAACCATTTACATTTTATGTGATTAGTTATAGTTTTACTTGTTGGACATGAACGAGCATGGTGGTTGAGAGCATGTCATGCTCACTCAATATCTCGCTGATGGCGGCGCGTGGGTTGGATCATTCGGTTCCCTACGAAATGGTTGAGCTGAAAGGTGCCGATACACGCGTCATGTTCATGAACGGGCGCCGTCGGTTGAGACTGGTCATGTCTTAACTGCCATTGGCTCAATTTAATCTTTATATTTTAAATTCTTATAATAAGCCCTTTTTTTTCCTTTGCATTGTCCTCACATGCAGAAGCAACAAGTATATGTAACTTGGAATTTTGTAAAACAGAACATGATTTAAAAGAGTGTCCGTGGAGTTTCTTGCACATTCTTCTCCATAGAGATCTACGCTTTGGAACGTGCAAATAGCTTCCATGTTTTTGACTGACCGACCTTGACGTTTCAAAAGTGCCTGTGAATGGTTTATTTGAAATAAAATGCTTTGAATTTGAATTTGAACTACGCTTGCGTTAGACACACGTTGCGTGGTTAGAAGCACGCTCAGCTAAGCGTGACGCTGACGCAGCGAGGGACGAAGCCGCTGCGCTGCGACGCAAGCTGCCATCCCACCTCATCACAGTAAAATTTTAATTAGCGTAGTTATATTTAATATAAGTACGCTTCTTTTTGAGATACCTTCAGCTATGACGAGGCGAAAAAATCACATTTTGGTGTTATATTATGGTGGGGTTGTATTATAATTATTATGGAAGTTCGTCATTTCTACCTGTTTGGCAATCCCATGGGGCCGTATGTCTGGATGTGATTTTCTCTCTATATTTTTTTCTGACCGCTCATGTTATTTGTTACAGAAGTGTCTTCCCCCCTGGACAGCATGGAGCCCCCCCTGCTGCCGCCCCCGCTGCCGCCCATGTTCCTGCCGCCGCCGCTGCTGCCCCCCCTCCCGCGCCCGCCGCCCCTCGGCCGCCTGCCCTCTCCGCACCCGCCGAGGTATGTAACCATGTAATTATTTAAAAATTTATGAATGCAGTTTAAATATTTTTTTTTTTCATTAAAATAATAAATGTTCCATCTACAATATTCAAGGTACATACTTTCCCTCCATGTGGCATAGCCGTGGGACGCCCTGTTTATGTTGAATACTTGTTTCATTCATGGGACACCCAACATTAAAGGTTGTCTCTCGTCAAACGTGTTTTTAGATTTGATACTGTGGTCAGCTTCGCAAAAGCAGTGGAGTAAAAATTGCAGTAATAATTTTACATTTATTTGGGTAATTCACAAGTGTCTATTATCTTACATCTCTTTCAAAATTACCTTGTACACATTAAAACAGGTACGGCGAAAGGCGTTACTCCCCCGACAGCCGGTATTCGCCGGAGAGCCGCTACTCGCCCGACAGCCGCTACTCGCCCGAGACAGTGCGCTACTCGCCCGACAGTCGCTACTCGCCGCGCTCGAGGCGATCGCCTTACTCGCCCAGGTCGAGGCGACGGTCGATCTCCAGAGAAAGGTAACATTTTGAAGAAATCTTTGCGAGTCTACTTATTTTTAAACAAGCTAAAGCCCAAGAGTGGCCGTACTTTGGATTTTTTATCTATACTAATATTTTAAATATATATATACAACGTTGATACGACAGAGGGGCTTTCCTTTAAACTGCATATACTAGGTACCATTTTCAAGCTCTGTACCAAAAATTAATTAAATAAGAGCAGTAGTTTAGGCGCAAATTATTTTTAAAATTTTTGCACCGTTTGAACACGATGTATCTTTTCTAACAGCTGATTATCGTCTAAGCATAGGTCATGCACCTTACAACGATAAATCTACGATGCGTTGTTGCCGCTCTGACGCATGTCGAAGGACATTGAGACATTCACTAAAAATTGGCAATGCAAACAAGGAAGCAATAAATACACACACACTTGCACTTTCACTACGAAAGCGACTAACATAAAGCGAGCGAAAGAAATAGAGATAGGTCAGTTTGTTGCATCCTTGTTTTTTGCGATTGGTAAGTGGGGCCTCAGTGCGCCGACGCTTGTTTTTCGGAACGTACGGTTTGTGGAATTCGCGCGCAAACAATTGTAATTTTATTTTGTTATTGTGATAGGTAGGACACTAAATAAGTTTAAGACAGTATTTCTTTCTTTTATTGTGAGAGGACACGTAACTTGGGATTATTATTATTTGGTATTAGTGTTTTTTTTTTTGTGATTGGCTGTTTTTTTATAGTGATAGGACACGTAACTTGGGATTATTATTATTTAGTATTAGTATCTCCGGACCTCACTCCCATGGATTTCTTTTTGTACATTAAGGGTGAAGTGTATGCCTCAGAGGTAAATACAATTGATGAGTTAAAAAATAGGATTATTTTAGCATTTCACAAATTAAAGGGAAAAGGACACATCGAAAATTTAAAAATTTAGTGTTTGTTTTTGTACGCGTACTTCGAAACGTTACCTAACATAAAAGCCAGTGCGAGCGGAGGCCTAAGTCGCCGGCCGCCACCCCGGCCCGGCCCCCGCCGAGCACACGAGATACCGCCCACCGGCACACCGCGCTCCGGCGCGCGCGCGACGTTGCCGCTGTTACCTAGCGGCCTTGGTATCTAAGGTTAGTGTCATTTTTTTTTTCAAAGGGTGTTTGCGTTTTATTCGGATTTGCAAGCTATTTAGTTTGTTTGAAAAAAATATTTTTTCATTTCTGGCGCTTTTTGTTTTTGTACCGTATCGAATTAATACTGAACACGTATAGTAGTATACGTAGTTTAATTTAATGCCCCTCTGTCGTATCAACTCTGTATATATATATTTTTAGTTTGTAGAGGGTAATCTCTGGATCTACTGAACCTATTTTGAAAATTCTTTTACCAATAGAAAGCCACATTATTTGTGATTAATTGTGATCATAGGCTATGTAGTGAAGTACGTTCAACAGGCTTAATCGTATAAAAACCTCAACAAATTAGTACTGTTTTCGGACGTCGGACGTATACGCACTTATACGAACGACCAACTCAAAACCTGTCTGCGCACTATTATACTACTTAGAACGTGGAGATCGTTCGTGCGTATTTGTATGTCACATGAGTCAAATTCGTACGAAAACGCGGAGGCACGTGGCGTGCCGTCAGCCTGACAGTTGACAGTTTTGTGTATTTTTTTTTTTTTCTTTTTGTGTAAATTTCGCATCAGCTTTGTTTACCCCTCCGAAATTAGGTTTTAGTGACGACCGCGCAGGTGCAATCGCGTAAAAACGTGTTGCGTTCCTAGAACATTGTTTTTTTTTTTGTTTATACGTATTATATTAGAAACAAGTAAAAAAGGCTACCAGTAATAATAACAATATCAAAAAGTAACACCGCAAAAACATACAAAAAACAAATTAAATAAGTAGTAAGAAATAACCAAAATAATTAATTAAAAACAATAACAACGAGCAAGCGGGTCACACGTATGTATCGAATACAAGCGAGTGAGATGCCATTACAGTCGCCATCTTGCGCGAACACGCGCATGCGCTGTTCTATGTTTTTTTTTAGTCACATTGATATCTTGCGCACCTGATCGCGATGTACTTCGGGGAGGTAAACTTGCGTGACGGAAACTTTAAGTGGGTAGACTGAGTTAAGGGGTTCATGTCTTAAGTAAAAGCTTTGAACCCGGCTGATATTCATAGGTCTGCGTCAGTGATGATCGTGTTACCCAGTAACTAGGATACTACAGTCAGATAATGAACAGTATTCCTGTAATAAATAGTATCTGGCGGTATGCGGTTAGACCAAGGATGTTAAGGAGGTCCGTAACCAAAACTATCGAATATCCGAAATTAACAACTATCCGTAACCGCATCCGATACCAAAGTTTCGGATAGGGTGACTACTGATACTATCCGAAACTAACGAATAATCCGTAATAATTTCATATCTGTATCCATAATCATCCTATAACCATCCCTAGGTCAGACTCAGAGCTGACTACAACATATTTGGAAAAACCTAAGCAGTTTGTGTATACTATAGATACCTTAGAATCGCGTTATTGTACATCAGTCGCCTATTTGACATTGGAGATCGTTTAAAACTATTTGTGCCGCGTAACAACCCGATTACAATGTCAAAGGTTACAACACAATCAATATCAATGGCAATGAAATAAGTGCGTAGAGCAGTTCAATATAATTGAGATAAATATTTTCATTCAATATGTTTCTAAAACAAAGAACCTAAAGATAAAACTTCTGTATATCAAGTAAAACTAATTTGTAATTAATTACTTACGTCAAACTTTTTTGCTGTCGCTGTTTTAATCGTGGTTAAAGTCGTTTTTTTTTATATCTCAGAGACTAAATTGACAAGTGAAAATGGCAAACTGACATAGATTTCAATAGCATTTAAGTCAGTTTTGACATTTCAAGTTGTCAATTTAGTCTCCGAGATTAAAAAACAGACATTAGCTATAGTTGCCGTAATAATCTGAACTTACGTTATAAAGAAAATTGTTTGTTTGTTAATACATTTGTAAAAGATAATCTCCAAAAGTATTGACTACCGATTACGCTACTTTATCGATTCTTCTTGAATAGCCTGCGGGAACGATTCCACTGGAAAACACCAGAATTTTTATTAAGTACATATTTCTTGCAATTTGTGTCCCACTGCTGGGCAAAGGCCTCCCGTTTCTCCTTCCAAACCTCTCTATCTTGTGGGGTCTTTGGCCAAGTTGCATAGGTGAATTTTTAAAGTGTGCCTTCATGGCCAAATTCGAAAATATGAAGAATATCAAAAAACACTGAAAAGAGTCTCGAGTCCGATTTTGATGAAAAGTAAAACTGCATCATTGGCTTTTTGAAAAATCGTGATTCGTGAAGGAGTCGAACCGGTTGATTTAAAAAAAAAAAAACACTGCAACACTATCCGAAAGTATAGCTAATAAGGACCAATATTCTAGGAAGTAAGAACACATGATATTCCTCATATTTTCGGATATGGCCCTGAAGGCATAGTTTAAAAATTCACCCTGTATATGATGTTAAATTGTCAGGTATGAAGACCCGCACAGCCGTGAGGTGCGCTCGCGGAATGGCCCCGCTGGCCCCCCGCCCATAGACACGGAAACTGAATACAATTCTGACAGCCCGACGAGGCAGCCGCGCAGGCGAGGTAGATACTCAAGACATTCAGGTAATAACCTCCTTTTATTTATTGACAGGTCCGTCCAAATTATATCTGTACACCAGGCAGCACCTTATATATATATCCATAGTAGCTTATAACTGACATTTCACTGAATAACTTATGCATGTTGATGATATCACTGCCTTATGCATTTTACAGCAATTTTGCCATTCAATCAAGGCCAACATACAACTCCTGTCTCCCTGTATAACCCTGACGTTCATTTTTCGCCTTCCGTAATAAGTTATGCGAAACTAATCTTTTATTTTTTAATTATTAACAGCTCCACAGCAACACAGGTAATCATTTTGGATACTAACAGCACTTGGCTTTTAAATGTCCCCCACATAATTTATTGATATATTTTTCTGATGTCCGCAAGTCAAACATTATCCATCAATATATTTGTTTGTTTCAGGTCCTAGCTCAGGGTCAGGTTGTTCTTCGGAATCGGATAAATGAGACGGTCTCAATAGGTTACCTAAACCAAGATCTACGTTGTATATAATTATGTTAACATGTTGCCAAAATTGGTTATGGTTGTTCACGAATGTATCAGTTGTGAAAAATATACGTTTTATAGCTTATGACAAAAATCTACAGCTGAAGGGTAGTTTTCGTTTGGGTTTTATTTGGTTCTACACTAGCCCTAATTTTCCTAAACCATACGAAATGGAAACTGTACAGAATGACACAGTAACGATTGCAATTTATTCCATTATTGTCTGTGATTAAACTGTAGTTTTCCTTATGAATTATTTAGGGATAAAAAGAAAACAACTGAAGAGGTCCAGGATAACGGAATTGCAGTCCTACATTTAGTCACTATATTTTCTTTTTTATAACATGTAGCTAGTATTTAAATACAATATTTGCCTATACCAATATTCGTATACACGAGTATTTGCACTGCAAAGTATTTAATTACTGATCAGGTATTATTGTTAACCGAGACTGGAGTGCACTTCGATCACGTCAATCTTTCCGAATACGCCACTCAGTAGAATCTACTTATATTAATTAAGCTGTTGAGCCATAGAATACCCGGAAAGACTGCTATTATTAATAATCATAACAGCATTGTTAAATCACAGTGAGCCTTCCAGATCCGCGAAAATGTTGCCTACTCTCAGGAAGTCCAAATGCCTTATTTACTATTAAAAGTAAATATAGGATTGGAGGTAACACTGCAATTTACAGTAAAATAATGTAAATAAAATACTCGAACTGTGCAAAAAGGAACAACTTTATATATTTTGAAAAAAAGGGACAATAAGCATCTGTTTTGTTATTTTCTACAATTTCTATTTTTTTGGTGCTGCTCAATTTGATATTCTATATTCAGCTATGATACTATTTTTTTATCGAATTTATTCATTTAGCCATTTCATAATGCATTTAAAATTTTCTGAACCAAAGCGTTTAAACTTTTATTTCTGTTCTTGTACCTGATTTTCATGAACATTCAATAATTATTGTTTCACTACTTATTAAACTGTGTGTTCCTAAAGTGTAAAAATAACAGCACATAATTGTTTTAATTTCTAATGAATTCGAATGTACTTACAGTTCACATTGTATGCCTTTCACTGTTTACTAAAAATAGTTGCCACCTAAGAAATTAGCAATAAACTAGGTGTCATATCAATAGATAATCCGTCTTAAGAATTGCAATCTTTAATTTATTGAAAAGTTGTTGTTTTATTAGTCAGTTAAATGTATTATAATTATTAGATACCTACGATTTTAAAATTAAAATAATTTTATCATGACTACAGTCTTTTGTTGTTATAACAATAAGAAAACCCTCAGTTGTATACTGGTATTAAATAGTTTTAAAGACAAACAGAAAAAAAAAACAATAATGAAAAATAAAAACTTACAATATATTTTAAAAATGTGTTCATTGTTTAAAAACAAAATAAATATATAATATTTTTTATAAAAAAAAAATACCAATTTAAATAACATTCGAGATAACAACGAATGAACTAACATTGGCTTTTACATGACTTTGTGTATTTACTCAAAAATACGTATTTACACATGAAAGTATATTAAAATATCAGTATTATGAGATGTTACACAACTATTTCACAACCTCTGATTTGGCGTTGAAGATAACCTAAGGCTACGGTCTAAGGTACGACATTCCATGGAACGAAGGTGCCAGGTTTTGGTTCATCAAGCTGAAACACAAGATTGTAAGTGTAATTAATGAATTCTTATCATTATATTTATTTTCCCGAGTAGTTAGCATCTTAACCAAACTGTTATTTTATAGTCGACAACGTCTTTATTGTTTTCACAATATTGACGTAAACTTCCGGTTAACTGAAAGTTACTAACTTCTACGTTAGCCATAAAAAGAAAATTGGACCCTTTCGATCACTTGCATGTCATAGGCTCATAGTGAAGTGAAATTGAACTAAGCACTTAGAGGTCTACTATATGTAGTTTAAATAATGTCAACAATTAAAAATAATATAATAGACCTCAGACTTCATACTATATCATTAACTGGAACCTGTAAAAAAACGTTTACCTACCTTCTTGGTAATGTGATCCTCACACGCCATACGAATGCGTGCCGAAGTTGCGGGCGCATCCAAACGGAATTCTAAAGAAGCTCCAGCATCAGCGCGTGCCGATCTGATTGCTTCTTTAATCGCGAAGAATGCCGAAGATGCCAAAAACAGAGGAGGCTCACCCACAGCCTGGAAAGGTAAATGTGTAAACAATTTGCAGCCACCAGCAAATCTTGTTCGGGATGTATTCTGTAAAACTCGTGCTTACCTTAGAAGAATACACCGCTCTAGGATTCGGAGCCCCTTTGAGCAGCGAAACATTGAATTCTTGAGGAATATCTCCGAATCCAGGGATTTTATAAGCACCAGGTCCTCTAGAGAACAATGTTCCAGTTGGTGAGTAAATAAGCTCTTCAATTGTGAACAAGCCATAACCCTGCATAAAACCACCTTCAATTTGACCAATATCTATTGCTGGATTCAAACTTTCACCGAGATCCATCACAATATCACTTCTGATCACTTGGTGGTCACCGCTGAGGCAGTCGATCTCGACCTCTGTGCATGCAGCACCAAACGTGAAATAGTTGAAAGCTCTTCCAGTGTTATCCTTGATGTTGTAACCAATATCAGGTGTGGCGTGGAACCCTGTAGCGGACAAGCTCACCCTGTCGATCCAAGCTTGTAGCACCCAGTCTTCCCATTTGCCATTGGGATTCTTCTCTTTGAAGGGTTGTATCCTCTTTGCAAGCGTTTCGCAAGCTTGCAGCACAGCCATGCCGTTCAGATCAGACCCGGCACTGGCTGCTGTAGCTGAGGTATTCGGGACTTTATCAGTTGAAGTTTCACTAATGTGAATTTTGGACACATCTATTCCAAGAGCACGTGAGGCAACTTGAATCATTTTGGTGTGAAGACCTTGGCCCATCTCAGTACCACCATGGGACAGGAGGACTGATCCATCCATGTAAATAAGAACTAAAGCGCCAGCTTGGTTAAGCAATTTTTCCGTGAAAGCAATTCCAAACTTCGTTGGGATAATTGCAATTCCACGCTTTCTCCATCTATGTTGCCTGTAAATTAAAATATTAAGTTGTTATATTTCACGGCTCTAAAGGGCAAAGTAATTTTATACTTTAATAAAATAAAAAGTATAAGTAATGTAATCTGTTAAATAATATAAAGTAACTCACTTGTTAAACTTTTCGACAAGCAACCTCCTTTCAGCAAGTTTACTTTTTTGGATACATTCGTCCCAACATCTCTGTAAGGTGCAGTTCTCCAAAGTTTGGCCGTAGTGAGTGATTGCGTTTTCTCTGTACAAGTTAAGTCTGCGGATCTCATCAGAGCTCTTTCCTACTCTAAATGCAATGTCTTCGATTATGCTCTCGGCACCAAACATACCCTGTGGACCTCCGAATCCTCGGAATGCAGTGTTTGATGGTAAATTGGTTTTACAAACGTGTCCGGTTACTTCTGCGTTGGGAATATGATATGCATTCTCGTAGTGGAACATAGCTCTTTCAACCACCTGAAAACAATGTTTTAGTCATAAATGATCGTGTTCAAAAGAAAAATTGCATTTTTATGTATTGTTGTGGAGTATTCAACTTACAGGGCCTGATAAGTCAATAGAGTATCCTCCATTGTTATAAATATTAACTTGAGCTCCCATTAATTTCCCTTCTTTAGTTACAGCCACTTTGTATTTGATCAAGAACGGATGTCTTGTGCCAGTCATCATCATGTCTTCATCTCGATCAAGCATGCATCGCACTGGCTTCTGAAGCTTATGGGCTGCAAATGCAACAGGTAATGCCACCAACATACCACGAGATTCTTTGCCACCAAATCCACCACCCATGCGTTTCACACGGGCCACAATCCTATTCATGGGCACGTGCAATATGTGGCTGACTAATTTCTGGAACAGATAAAATTACGTAAGACACACAATACACAGTTAAATTTGTATTTAATTTCAAACGAAGCTAAACAAAGTGGTATATTTACCGCAATTTCTGAAGGGTGTTGACTTGAACAAAATATTTCCAATTCGTCGTCTTCTTTTTTTGGAATCGCAAACGCAGCGTGAGTTTCCAAATAAAAGTGTTCTTGTCCACCCATTCGACATTCTCCTTCTATTATAAGATTGTTCTTATCGGCGAAAGTGCTTTGAACGTCTCCTCTAGCTATAGTTTTAGGGAATTGTGGGTAAAATGAATTCTTCTCAATAGCGTCTTCAATCGTAACGATAATTGGGTGAATATCTTCATACTCGATTTCCACCAATCTAGCTGCTTCCTGAGCTGTCGTTTGATCTTGCGCTACAATAACACCAATAGTCTGTCCCTGACTTGTTACTTTGTCACTAACAAACAATTCCTCGTCGTGGAATATGGGTCCAACTGCATTTTGTTCAGGAGTTAAATCCTTTGCAGAAAAGAATGCAACAACTCCTGGTTTAGCTAGAGCTTTTTGGGCGTCTACTGAAACTAATTTTGCATGCGCTCTTGTACTAAGAACAAAAGCCAAATATAGCTCGCCTTCTGCAGTAGGCATATCATCACAATAAATCGCCTCGCCAGTGGTCTGCTTGTATGCTGACACATGAGTTAGTGGTCTGCCAACAGAATCGCTTTTGATTTGTTCATCTCCAACCAAATCAAAATATTGAGCGCTTTTTGGCACATCGCCATGAAATTGTTCAGCACCGCTGCTATGATATGGCAAAATAAGGTCTTCATGGATGTAATCTTTAGTCATTTGCTTAGCAACAGCCAAGTAAGCCTTGAGGAACAAACTCATTGTTAATGTTCTACGGAACTGTATATTTCCACCTGGTGCTGAAGGATTTAGCGGTAACTCCTTGATTAATGACGAAAAAGCTTTGTCTAACATGCTTTCGTTCCATTTTTCTCCTTTAAGAGCTTCACTTGTTTTGGTAGCTAGTTTAGTAACAGGAGCCATTCCACCAAATCCTAAATTAATGTACTTTATTACATTAGTGTTATCTTCGAACTCGACGTTTATTGCAGCAGTGACGATTGAGATATCATCTTCTCTTCTTTTAGCTTGCTTATAGGCCGTCACATATTGGTATTTGTTGGAATAAGGAATATCTATAGACAACAAAATTTCGTTTGGCTTTACAACATTTTTTCTGTACCCAGTGAAAAACGTTTCGTCCATCAAAACAGAACGATGACCTCCGTCTTCGCTCACCAGATTTAACTTGACTTTCAAGGCCATTAAAATGGGATTCAAATCTGATATAGGACTGCCCGTCATTATGTTTCCGCCTATAGCTGCAACGTTTCTTATCTGTTTGCCTGCAAACCAGTTCAGCATTTCTACAATCGTTACAAACGATCGAGTCTTATGTTTGGGCTGGTCCTTTATGTATTTTCTAAAAGTATTTTCTATGTCCATAAGAGTAACAGCTGCTCCTATTGTTAACCCGGTATCATTCTCGGTGATAGCGTTTAATTCTGGTATGCAGTTGGGCATTATTATAGTTGAGTAAACGCAGTGCTTGAATTTAACTTCAACTCCGACCTCAGTATTTCCGACGACGATTTTCGCATCAGGATATTTGTTTTTCAGTTTTAGAATCGAGCTTAAATCCTTCGGTCTAAACCAGGAAGTTTTCTGTCCTTTAAATACTAAATATTGATCATCATACACAGAAGATAACTTTAGCTCTGGTGGAAATATGGGCTCTTGAGTACTGTCGTATGGCAAAAATGATGATCTATCAAAAATATATTCTGTTTCACTTTTCTCTTCGTCTTTATCCGTCTTGTTTTTACAACAATCTTTCCCCATGGCACAGACGCGGTTTTCTCCATTTTGTGCACCATTGTTTCCATTAGCTATGCTATTAGAAATTCGTTGAGTCTCCCAATCTTCTATGAAAGTTTTGTAGCCTTCTATGATGGCCCTGTATCCTGTACATCTACAAAGGTTTCCTTGGAAAGCGACTTCCATATCATTGTATGTTATAGTGCTATTGGTCCTAAGTAGAGTGTACATAGACATGACAATGCCTGGCGTACAGAATCCGCACTGCGAGCCATGTGCCTTAGCTATACGTTCTTGTACTGGATGTAATCTGGTTTTGGTTGACCCAATGCCTTCTACTGTAGTGACAGCCAGGCCGTGCATAGCGCACACCGGCGCTAGACAAGCGTTCACTGCGAGGTGACTGAATATTAAGGTTAAGAGACATTATGACATTGTTATAAAATGAACGTTTACTTTGCATATGCAATAAGTACTGTTACATGAATAATGCTACTCGTAAAGTAAAAGATAACACTAGATATGATGGGTATCAAGTGTTATTGCGTATTTTTCCAATAAACATCTCAAACTTTACATGTAACAACATCGCAATGTTTGTGATAATCTTATCTCAAGATGTCGCTTCAAAATTATTTATCAATAAACAAATTGTAACAGACGCAAATAGGCAACAATTTTCTGCATCTATACCTACGTCTATCAAGAAATAAAATTGTATTCAATATACCACTCAGTAGTGAGAAGCCAGATAATCACTAGTCTTGTTAATATTACCCAGTTACTGAACTGTGGAGGCCAGATAATCACTCGCTCCATATTAAATACTAGTATTCAGCAAATTGATGTACTTTTACAAGAAAAACAACTGAAGCGGCTGTCAAAATATCATGATTTTACAAAATGTTTTTGGATTTTTCATTAGGCTTACACGGTACCTACTTATAGCAAAATTAAAAACAATTTATTAAATGTTTCTTTGCCTGTCTATTTGTTCCGTCTTATCAACGAAACGGCTGTACCGACTTTGACGGAACTTTAATTTTATAAAAATAATTAGGGTTGTACCTACATAGTAAATCCAAAATTTCAAACCCAATAATTTGTTATCAAACTCCGATTCAATAGTCTGGTTAAGGTACTGGCAAATGGCGTAGTAGCGGTATTACTTGGACGAAGTCACGGGTAGCAGGTAGTAGCATAAATGAATGTCTTCTCTCAGGGTGTCATCGATATAAATTAAATCATTAAAGAATTTATCATCCATGAACTCAGATTCTTAGAAATACGAAGAAGGAAGGTACAGTCAGAGTCAATAATACCGGGAAACGCGAACAGGCTGCTTACAACTATGAACATGAACTATTAACTCAATTACACAAAGAATGGTTCAGAATGAAGACAGTACCTACACGGCAACGGTCATTCTGACAAGAACTTTATTCAATTGAGATAAAGTTTTCTTAGTTGTTAAGAGCACTTTGAACAGTCTGTTCGCCCCGGTATTTTTGACGACGCTCGTCTGTAGGTGTTCTCGTATGGCAGAAAAGGATACTTGACTTTCTTCTCTTTCCGATTATATTTGGATATCATGACCGTGCAGGCGCCGCAGCCTCCCTCGGCGCAACCCAGCTTTGTGCCGGTCAGACGAAGCTTCTTGCGGAGGTACCACAGCAGGGTCCATTCTGGATCAGGATTGGGTTCCACTACCTGAAAATTTATAGAAAAAAAATAAGTTTACAATTTTATATTTTTTTACTATCTTTTGCCCGCGACTTCGTACGCACATATTCCCGTTCCCGTACGAATTTGGGAAATCTTCTCTTAGTGCTCCCCTACACTCCCCAAGGAACCTACATGCTAAACTTCAGCTTTCTATTCGACCAGTAGTTTCGACTGTGCGTTGTCTGTCAGTCACACCAGTAACATAAAAAAATTATATATTAAAAGTTCCTAATATATAAAATTCTTCCGTATAAAATTCTGGTGGAAAACAGACCCAAACAACAAATGTGATGGAATACCTGATCATACCTCATTGCAGTATCTCTCTTGTTATATTTGTGTAACAGTTGACACAAATATAAATCTTTGATAATATCATAAACAACACAATCTGCAGAATACATCTGTTAACTTACGCAGACGAAGTTGCGCGCGTCAACTAGTGACAATATAAATAGACTGAGACACGATGAATTAAACCATCGGTCATTAAACTCAGACACATTCAACCCATTGAAACTTATGTAAGGTTTCCTCGTTACATGATCCTTGTTTTGTAAATTGAAAACAATAAAAATACATAGAATAAACAAACAGTGAGATGAATTAAACGGTCGGTTATTACTCATTAATCTCACGACACTTACAACCAAGCGTTTCCTCGTACCATTTTCCTTGTTTTATAAATCAATAAAAAATATAGTAACAAGTATCTAAACACACGCATTCTACTAAATGCATAATTTATTTCCTGACTAAGAACTGTAATTAGATACACCTACCTAGATAATACGCAGTAAACAAATAAATAATACACAACTTTTACATGCCTACCTAAAGGTAAAATAACTTATTTTACAAAATATAGGTAGGTACCTAATTAGGTGCACAGTCTCCACTGAATAATGGAAATTGTAAAATTGCAAATTTACGCTAAATAGTCAATGTTATAAATTGATTATTATGTTCTTCTGTTCCGGTAATCGGAAAAAAATTAAGTTTAGATATTAAAGTGTTGTTAAACAATGGTAGGCGCCAGATAAAATTGCAATAAATGACATCGACCTTTCCCTAATATTTCTTCATAGGTACCTACCTTAAAATAAATTAGGAATCGTTTTTCAGTACTGGAAGAAATAGATATTGTAATGTTGCAAACTTGCGCTAAATACTTAGTCGAATGTTATAAATTGATAATTATGTTTTAAATGTAATTATTGTTCCCTTCTGTTCCGGTAATCGGAAAAAAATTAACTTTATTAACGTGTTGTTAAACAATGGTCGGCGCCAGATAAATTTGCATTAAAGGAAATCGATCTTTCCCTAATATTTCTTCATAGGTACCCAAAAAATAAATTAGGAATCGTTTTTCAGTACTGGAAAATGTAAAGGATCACAATAGATGACGATTCATGACTTGTTTATGTTTTAATTGTCTGTTTTTGAAATAAAGAATGTCAATGGCCGTTATCGCAAACTTATTTGGCGCCTACCATAGTGTTGTAACAGTCTAAAGTTAAGACCGATCAATCAATGTGACCATGATGACAACAGACCATGCGCTAGCAACTTCTACCTCAGCTATCTCGAATTCCAATAACCAAGGCTGGACACGCTTTCGAAATATTGACTCATTGTAACAATCTCTTCGGGTCTAATCAGCGGGTCTAAAAAGGCCACTTTAGCAGAATATCAAAATCATAATATTAACCACACAACAATCTAAGAAATTCCATTTTCATCTTTATCACTAACGCATTAGGTTCAAGGTTGATTGGGAAAATAAGACAGTGACGGGAAGCGAGATATACTTTCTGATTCTGCAAAAGTGGCCGATTTAGACCCCCTGGTGATTTTGTCGTACAATTACAAATACAATTCAAATCTCGGGCTGTGATTGTCAGGTCGAAATTTAACTAGGACGTATTGATCCATCTAACATTGATGCATAACCTATATTGCTATGGAAAAAAAAACTTAATAATATGTACTTAATCTTCATTTTGTCGTGCTTAGGTATAAGTAGGTAGGTACTGTCCAGCAACATAGTATCTTTTTACATACGAGCTAGTGTCACACAGTGATATGAATGCCGCTGTAAACGAGCAAACAATATAATAATATAAATAGCTGAATACGGGTCATCATTATAATTATGATTATTGCGAAGAGGGCGTTATAGGTCAGTACTATCAGGGCCATTCTGCCGACGAACCCTCCTTTTAAACATAATATTCTGAGCAAGTAAAAACAGTCTCACATGACGCAATAATATACGTCGTATTTAGCTTCTCAGTATGTTTTTATTTTATTACTATATTATAAGTTACTAGATTCTACCAGCGACTTCGCCCGCGTGAATCTCGAAAATTATCCCAAAGGAACAGAACATACTTCCGGGATAAAAAGTCAGCCGTTCTGGCGTGATTGAGTAACAAACATAGGTACATCTATGAAGTAGGAAATAGTAGCAAAATAAGATACCTATTCAAATTTAATTCAACATGAAAAAACAGAAGCCTTTTAGTCGATCTAGGCATAGGCGATCTTGTAGACACCTATCTGACCTAGGTACTTTTGAAATAAAACAAACACATCACATCATAAGACATAAATGTTTCCTACCCCACCGTTCGTTCATAAGATTAAACAAGAAAAACACGTGGAATGACGCGTATATCCAAATATTATAAACTTGTATTCTGCATAATTTAATTAAAACACAAATGTAACACAATTCACACAGATTGGTATTTATTGAATTATTTAGGAATGTTATTTTGAATATCTGCATTATTTTCTTAAGTTATTCGATGCCTATTTGTCACTGTATCTTCAGAAGGTAGGTACCTAATCACCAAAAAGGATCTGTTATTGTAGATGTTTGTAAGTATGTATCTTTTTTTTTCTTTTAGGGTTCCGTACCTCAAAAGGAAAAAACTGAACCCTTATAGGATCACTTTGTTGTCCGTCCGTCTGTCTGTCAAGAACGTTTATCTCGGGAACGCATGGAGGTATCGAGTTGAAATTAAAACTGTATACTCAGCTCTATAGCCCCTTGCAGCTGCGAAAAAATCAAACTTCTAAGTTAACGCAAAAAAAGATATGGCCGTTTATGCCGCAAAAAAACGTATATTTCGACACTCTCAAGGGAATCAAAATGTAAGAGTAGGATACTTCTCGTTGACGTAGAACTATAAAATTTGGCAAGTCTTATACTACAATTATAGGGATAAGTCTGAAAACTATACATTTTTTATTAAATCATAAAAAAGTGTAGTCTTTATTTAAAGTAATTTGTAGCTACAAAATAAGGAACCCTTGGTGGGCGATTTCGACTCGAACTTGACCGGTTTTTTCATATTGCCGTTTACCTACTTGCTGAAAATGTTAAGCATGTGAATTTTATAAGATCATGTCTTCTAAGCTTGTGTAGATATGTGTGGTTGTCTTATGTTTGTTGTGAATGTACGCCCCTTACGATCCAATCGTATTTAGAACGACACGAATAACTTAAAAGCCTAAAATTATAATGACTACCAAGTTACCGATTGTTAACTAAATGTTTATGCAACCGTTATCGATAACGTAGATAGAAGAATACTTTCTATCGTACCTACCTTAGTCAAGCACATACAGATACACACCCAAATTACATTAATATTTTGAAGATAGATAAGCATTATAGATTTACCCTATATATCTTATCTATACCAGAGAAACTCAACGCGAAAACAATTAGTCTTTCAACTACATTTTTGATAATTTGATGGTACCTACTGCTAGATCTGGGCAGACTGCAGATCTATTTGTTACAAATTACAATGTGATACTTTATCAATCTGCTCGTCTAATTGATCAGTTGTTCCGCAAATATTACAACTAATTTAGATTATTATCTCGTCACATGCTAAATCACATCACTCACCTTCTTTCCATTCACAAAGAAAACCAACTCCGAACAAACATCACCGCTGTCCTCTTCTATATTCAACAATCCCATATTATCATAGGAACTTTATTATTTTATCAAACAAAAGCGTACGTAGTTTATTGATGGACACGTCTCGCTGAGTGACGTTATGAAACACAACTGACGAATGACGATGTGTGATCGCCGGTCGCGTGGTCGTCTGCTTGCCTCTTGTTATCCGGTGCGCGGGCGCAGACTCTCAGTACGTCCACATGGACGGACAACCAATTAAACAACTTGTTATCTCCTCTATACTTACATATTATTGAAGTTATAAAAAGATCAACTTGTGAAATATTTGGCTGTTACTAGTCATTTGAAACGAACTTGATACAGCGAGGTCGTTAAGAACTCGTTAGCATATCGATCGAAATCAAAACCTGTAGGAGTAAGGTTTTGTAAAAAGTTGTGAAATTAACATAATATGTGAGTCACATAATAATTAGTCAGTAGGTACCTGGATAAATTAGTACTGATGATGGTTTTTTTTACGACGTTTTCTAAAAATGAAACCTAGCTAGATCGATTTACCGCTCCCGAAACCCCCTGCATACTAAATTTCATGAAAATCGTTGGAGCCGTATACAGGATGAATTTTAAGTGCCTCCGTGGCCAAGTCTGAGTCTATGAGGAATAAAAACCGTAACTGATATTTTTTCAAAAATCAAATTATGCAGTTTTAGTTTTCATCAAAATCGGGCTCAAACAAGACTCCATTCAGTGTTTTTCGATATTCCTCATACTTTCAGATTTGGTCATGGCCAAATCTAAGGGTATATAAGGGGTTTCGGGAGGGGTTAAATCGATCTAGCTAGGTTTCATTTTAGAAAACGTCGTAAAAAACCATCATCAGTACTAATTTGGACATGGCCAAATCTGAAAGTATGAGGAATATCGAAAAACGCACACTCTAAAAATTCACTCTGTATACAAGAATTGCTCGTTTAAGGTGGATGTTCCGGGTTGCTCATTGCCATTTTCCCGCGAGATGGCGCTGAAGTCAACATTTTCAGTTTTATTTTGTTTTGAGTGTAATTGGAACAATATTAGATATATGAGTTGATTTTGCAATCATTAGTAAGTATAGTATATTGTTTGGATTTTGTACCTTGCAAGTTATATTCAAACAATAATTAGTTATACTACCTTACGTAGGGGTATGCATTAAAATTATACATGCCTTCCTTCATGAATCACTACAGTTGATAGGCACTTAGATTATTTAATTTTGCAATAATTCTGTACCTATGTAGGTACCTACCTACCTACTAAGCTCCAGCTCCTAGTACAATTTTTAACTTTTTTCAAACACATGCCATCTAACTGCGCAAATAACATGTAGGTACCTATATCAGAATGGCGGGTGTACTTTTTTTGTGCAGATTTATAGATTATAAGTAGATTTGGTACCTCTTGTGTACCTGCAGAAACAAGTAATCGGCCTCAATAAATTAATGTCTATCACAGCTGGTGCCTATTAATAAAAGCAAATCGTGAAAACTGCTTTGTTTGCTTGAACGCGCTAATCTCAGGATCTACTGGTCCGACTTGATTTTTTTTTTTTTTTTCAGTTTTAGATAGCCCATTTATCGAGGAAGCTAAGACCAATAGGAGCGGAGCAGTAATGAAAATCGTGACACAGACGAAGTTGCACGGGTTAGCTAGTATCTGAATAAAAGTAACTTTTGCCTCATACAGGAAAGGTTAAGAGCTGAGAGATTGCAAAATTCAAGAGCGAGCGAAGCGAACTCGAAATTTTTTGGACCCTTTATCGGATAGGTTCGATTTTCTGTCATTAATATCTGAATAGAAGTAACCTTGCCTCATACAGGAAAGGTTAAAAACTGAGAGACTGCGAAAGTGAAGAGCGAGCAAATTTTTTAACAGACTTCTTTAAAAAGGAGGAGGTTCTATGTTCGGCTGTATGTATTTTTTTTTATGTATGTTCACCGATTTATCCGCCAATTTGTGGACCGATTTTAAAAAATATTTTTTTATTCGAAAGCCTATACTCCTGAGGTGGTCCCATTGTCCCAACTGATTTGAATTATTCTTTTTTTGTTTGGAAGAGTATTTTCCCGGACTGGTCCTATTTTAATTTGGTGAAGATCTGATGAAGAACTTCGGAGGAAGGCAACGGAACTCTTCAATCAATGATAGCAAATGAATCGGTATTTCTGAAATCGCATGTCTGTTGATTGTTTACTCCAGCGCATAACATAACATCACGCCGGTACGCCGTGTTTGTGGTCAAAAAACCAAAAAAATACCAAAAACACCGACTTCCGAAATTAAAGTTATTTTAAAATTAAAGTTTTTTTTTTTTTTTGAAGTCGGTTTTATTTTTTTGTAAAAAAGTTTTTACCTAGGTGCATTTTAGGTAAAAACTCAATCCGCATACTTTTATTAGAAGTTAAAAGCCAAAATCTAAAACCGAAATCCGGAAGTTTTTCGAGACCCAAGCAGCGTATCAGCGTCTGTACACTATTGGCATCTTTCTTAACAACATCTCAAAAAATCAGGATTGTGTAATTTATTGCTTTTGTATTATGTAGGTAGTAATATGATTGTAGGTTTCACGGTGGTAAACATATTATATGATGATGATTTTATGAAGTTAAATAAGTCGCCAGCCTAGGACTCGGGTCCAAATATCCTGGGGTGGGCCTCAGACAATTCTAGGGTGGGGGCCCACTCGGCCCCTACTATATACGCCTATGTGAAATGAATATTTGTTATTCATGTAATTTAATAATAATCTGTTGAGTCACGAAATAAATAAATATATTATACTGTGTACTTCTGTTGCGAAGGCAGCTGAGATCCCGTCATCACGTAACGTAAATAATTTCCCTAATTTTTTTTTCTTTTTTGAATACTTCCAAAATATGTGCAATATTTAAGGTCGATAAATTTCTAGATTTTTTTTAATTGTACTTGATTTCATTTTATATGATAAGAAACATTTTCCACTGAACTATCTAACATTTCTTTTTCCGAAAGTCCAGCAAATCACAGAGCTCAATTTTTTATTTGAACTACCATTTCGTTTTTTTTTGTGAAATTTTCAATTTCAATACCACCAAATTTCAATTTAAAACCAGTTGTAACTGCATTTGCACTCCAATACCGACAGCATTTTCATTGCTGTGGGGGGTTTTTATTTAATTTTATTTCATGCTTTTTAAACTTAATTTACCTGATAGGTACTACTAGAAAACCTAAGATCTCCCCATCTTCCTGCCTTTATCCCATGTCACTTAAGGTCGGCGCCACACGTTTTTACTTCCATTCTGTCATATCAGCCGTCACGCTATCACTAACTCCCTTTTCTTTCATATTGCACCTCACACAATCCAACCATCTTTTTTTATCGTTCTCTCCCTCTCCATCTATCCACATATGATCTACACTCACCTAAACAAAATATCATATCGGTAGAACGAGTGAAAGTAGCTTAGCATCTCTCTCCAATGTATTCACTCTTTTCTGCTTCATCATCAGATCCTGACCGCAATGTACCTATTCATTACCTTTTAAATGAATACGAAAACAGAAGGTCTTCTGTAAATAAGTGAGGAGTTAGGTATCCTGCAGGTTTTAGGACATGCTTCAGCATCAGGTTAAGGTTACTATCTAAATATAATCTGTTAATTGAAACCATTCCAATGAGTTCAAACACGATACCTCTGCTGTAACTTATTGAAGAGTTGGGTATTGTGCAGACCTCAGGTAATGCTACAGCATCAGGTCAATATAACCATGTTGTTGCAATATCATTGAAGTAACAGAATACCAAATTTCGCATCGATCAGACCCGTAAAAGCTGGTTAAATGCCTTCACCAACTAAAAAAGAGCTGATGATCTTCAAACAAACATATTTAAGAACCACCGCTAGAAAACCTGCTTTCAAATAAAAAAAAACGCATCCAAATCGGTTCGCCCGTTTATGAGCTACGGTGCCACAGACAGACACACATATAGCGGTCAAACTTAAAACACCCCTCTTTTTTGGTCGGGGGTTAAAAATGTCTTGTATGACTGGCCTAATTCTCTTAGTAGTTACTTACATTCTTAGATCTAAATCTTAGAAATTTTGTTTGTGAATTATTAAAGATTGCTCTTTATTTTTTTTTCTGTTTCATTTGTTTGAATAATACTTATTTCTGAGTTTATTTTTTATTATTATTGATGGGTTTGCTCTTGACTCTAGTCTATGTCAGAGATAACAGAGACAAAGTCTACGATGGAGCAAGCTTACCCAGAAGGAACCTGTTTGCTCTAACTTTGAAGAGGTTAGGGTTGTAAGCTTTTGGAAATACAGACGCAGGCAGAGAGTTCCACTCCTTTGCTGTGCGCATTATAAAAGACGTTTGGAAACGCTTAGTGCGAATTGGTGGAATAGCTACAAGGTAGGGATGGTAAGATGCAGTGCGTCTGGATGTCCGATGATAGAAGGCGGCCGGTGGGATGAGGTCGTGGAGTTGTTGGGCACACTCACCGACGTACAATCTGTAGAAGACCGACAAGCAGGCAACCTTAGCATGTAGCTTGGCATCCACCAGTTTTACGTCACCGATGAGCCTCTTAGCTCTGCGTTCCACCGAGTCAAGCGCGGCAAGCTGATACTTAGTTGAGCCATCCCAAAGGTGGCTACAATACTCCATGCAGGATCGGACTTGTGCTTTGTAAGCTGTCCAGGCCTGAAGTATCGCTTCACCCTATATGCCCAGCTTTTTGGCCGCAGTTTGAGCTTTGTACTCGATGGTGGCGCCGAAGTTGAGACTAGATGTCAACTCCATGCCTAGGAGCTCGAGCCGATCAGTCACAGGAACAGATGCACCCCGAAAAATAAGAGTTTGGTCAAAACGACTCCTTTTTGCGGTAAAAAGACACGCCTGTGTTTTGGTGGCGTTAAAAGTGACCAGATTGTCATCACCCCACTGGGAGACAACGCTTATGGTCAAAGTCCGGTCTACCATACCTCTCTTAAGGAAAGGACTTCATCAACTTGCACTGGACAAGTATTTCTCTGAAACCGTACTGTCATCTGCGTACCCAACAAGACCAGGCTGAAGTAGGTCATTGATGTGCAGCAGGAAAAGAGTTGCAGAGAGAAAAGACCCCTGAGGAGAGTTAATAGTAATTTTGGTATATTTTTTTCGTTATTTCCTGTTCATTTCTCAAAATAGGGTAAATTAATTGGGTACATGCCTTTTTTGTTCGCTTTCTTATTTGTAGTATGGCATACAAGATAGAAATTCGTAAAGACATTGTTGGTAATTTGATACAAAATTGGAATTAATTCGCTGTAATATCTCATAACAGTAATGGAGACAAATGACTCGACTCAAGCTGAAGAAGTTAAGGCTTGCATTAAAACCTGACCTGCTTGGCCCTGAATAAAAAACTCTACCTTAAAAAAAAACATACGAGTGCACTTGAAAGACGATATTTGTGCTGGACAATTTTCCAGTTCATAAAATAGGGAATGGAGAATACCCACCCTGAAGCTGGATGCAAGATTAAAATTTCAACAGATCTTGCTTTAGTTGTTTCGACGGTTAAATAAAAATTCAATACAAGGTAACGTTATTTTAGTAGAGTGCCTGTGTTGTACCGTTGCTCCACAACATAAATTATCTCGAAACTTTGATGTTTATTTACTTATTTCTTGCACTTTGATGTTTATTTACTTATGTAAATAAGTATATACAATACTAATTAATAGGCATGCATTAGGTAAAATTTCATGTCAAACTATTGGTACATGCATACATGCATGTTTCTTGGCTATGTCAATTAACTATTTTGGTCCCTCGCACCGACCAAGTAACAACCATCAATACTGGTACAAATGCTTCTGGGGAAAGTAGGGGATATATGTTCATGAACACGAGTGATGTGTATCATTGAAGAAAATGATATCTACACATCACCCGGTTAAGTTTATGATTTCAACTCAGATATCCCTCTAAAACTGTGTAATGTGGTTTTGACCTTACTGAGAAATTCCTAATAGAAAACCCCAAATACACTTTTTGTCCGACCTGGGAATCGAACCCAGGAGATCAACGGAGCAGTTCCAGAATGCAGTTCAGAGTGTGCCTTGAATTGCACTCTTCCGACTTCCGATTTCTATCAGGGGTAATTGACTGTTCGTACACACATCAAAAAAAGTTTGCGATCACTAGCATAAGCTGCTATATTTTTTTTAAATTAACTTTATCAAGAAAAGTTCTTTGTTGTGTGTTTTCTTTAAATAGAAAAACTCTGTTTGAAATTCAAACTTAAAAACTATTTTTTAATTTTTATTAACAAAAATTGAGTAATTAATCAGAATGTAATTGTAACAGGAATTTGATAGAAAGAAAAAGACTGTTTAACCAAACTTACACAACAATTTATTAATAAAAGGTTTATACTTATTCAATATTATATAATCCCTGCCCTGGCTCGAACACATGCGGAGATCCTCCTGGGCATGCTGGGGATCAAGTTAGGTATCTAGCATTTCTTGGGGTAACCTGTCCCATTCTTAGATAGCGGCTTCCATGAGCTCTAGCACTGTCTGGAGATATGGCTGATGGTTCCAAATAGCTCGCTTAAGAGCACCCCACTGTTTGGACTACTGCCCAAAAGCGCTATATTAGATTATTGGTAGCCCGTGACCCAACAATCAACGCTACTAAAATAAAAGCAGAAGTTCGGGCTGCCTCTGGGCTTGAAGTTAGCTTTCAGACCATTCAGAATTGCTTGCACCAGGCTGGATTACGAGCACAGAGGTCTTGGCGAGCGCCTCTGAATTCCCGGCAGTCTTTGATAGCTCTTGTCGCTGCGATCAACTTGAGGTAAGAGCCGCTCGCCGGCAGTATGAACAGTCAGCTATCGACTATGAATGTATATGTCTCTTTTACTCACACGGGATCAGAACAAAAATTATATTTTTACAGAGTAGTGTAGTAAATTAAGACCGTTCTTTCTAAACCGTAATATTCTGTGAAATAATCTGCTCACATCATTACGATTTTGATCTCAAAAATTCAAAACATGAAGTTTTCGTCGCGAATCAAATACACGCTCTTAGGGTGCTCTCTCGAAAAAGCTTAAAAATAGCGTGCAGATAAAGCAGTTTTTCGTCGGCATTTACTGAGATTTACATCTGCTACTACCTATATTTTTCATGGTATTGCACGTAACTTGCTAGCCAGAATTTATATGTAATCACTTAATAAGAAACAAAATCACCTCCAAATCGTTGAGATGAAACCATTTTTCTCCTTCATTTTTTAACAAGACTAAAAAAAAATCTACGGCTGTGCAATATAAACGAAAATAATTTGGTTTTGATACTTTTTAAAAACATGTATTTGTTTTATTATACAAAATTAAAAACACAGGTAGCGGACTGGCGCGAAGAGGTGTAGTTGGCTCCGTTTGTATGTTTTTCAAATTCAAATTCAAAGCATTTTATTTCAAATAAACCATTCACAGGCACTTTTGAAACGTCAAGGTCGGTCAGTCAAAAACATGGAAGCTATTTGCACGTTCCAAAGCGTAGATCTCTATGGAGAAGAACGTGCAAGAAACTCCACGGACACTCTTTTAAATCATGTTCTGGTTTTACAAAATTTCAAGTTACATATACTTGTTGCTTCTGCATGTGAGGACAATGCAAAGGAAAAAAAAAAGGGCTTATTATAAGAATTTTAAATATAAAGATTAAAATAAGCCAATGGCAGTTAAGAGATGACCAGTCTCAACCGACGGCGCCTGTTCACGAACATGACGCGTGTATCGGCACCCTTCAGCTCAACCATTTCGAAGGGAACCGAATGATCAAACCCACGCGCCGCCATCAGCGAGACATTTGAGTGAGCATGACATGCTCTCAACCACCATGCTCGTTCATGTCCAACAAGTAAAACTATAACTACTCACATAAAATGTAAATGGTTTCATGGTACTCACATTTACAAAATTTGAAAAATATGCTTCTACTTTACACAAAACTATGGTTGTCAATGACCAAATAATGAAAAATAAATTAATAAAGAGAACGATTAAGATCTTACATCAAAAAGAATAAATAAGTAATTAATATAATAATATAATTTGTATGTATATAAGAATAAATAAACGAAATAATGTAAGAACCTCCTGCACAAAGTCATTAGCATATACTTAATATACAAGCCTTACCCATAATAGTTAGACGTATACCCTCGCGGACTTTTTCATAGGTAATAAGTACTTCAATTATGTAGCACATTATTTTTATGTATCATCAATAGTTTTCTCAGCGCACGCCAAGTAATGAATTTTGTACTTTGTAGGCAAAATTTTGCTACTTTGGGTTACATTATTGAATTTTCTTAAGGATCCGAGATAATGTAGGATTCTAATGGTAAAACATTTTTTCAAATCGGTCCAGTAGTTTCGGAGCCTATTCAATTCAAACAAATCTTTCCTCTTTTTAACCGACTTCTTCAAAAAGAGGAGGTTCTATGTACGGCTGCATGTATATTTTTTTTTATGTATGTTCACCGATTTATCCGCCAATTTGTGGACCGATTTTAAAAATTCTTTTTTTATTCGAATACTCTTGAAGTGGGACCCCATTGTCACCAAATCAGAATCTGATGATGGGATCCCATGAAAATCGAGGGAAACCCTCAAATTTTATAAGCACATACACTGTTTTTCATAAACTTTCTAACGCAATTCAGATATTTGTGCTTGGTAATCATCATCTCATGTTGCTGAGCTGATGATGGAAGGTATATGTAAGTCAGGATCTGATGATGGGATCCCATGAAAAATGTTTGTTCAGCGATATTTTCGCCAATTGTTAACCGATTTGGATGATTCTTTTTTTGTTTGGAAGAGTATTTTCTCGGACTGGTCCCATTTAAATTTGGTGAAGATCTGATGAAGAACTTCAGAGGTAGGCAACGGAACTTTTCATTAGATGATAGCAAATGGATCGGGATTTCTGTAATCGCATGTCTGTTGATTGTTTACTCCAGTTCATAACATAATATCACGCCGGCACGCTGTGCTTGTGGTTTCACTTTTCAAAAATAAAAAATCTTTTTAACAAAAGGATAAAACCGACTTCCAAAAACAAAACGGAAGACGGTGTTCAAAAACGAAATAACCTAAAACACTGACTTCCGAAATTAAAGTTATTTTTTACTTTGTAGTGTTTTGTTTTTGGAAGTCGGTTTTTCCATTGTCATGTAGGTCAACTATTGCTGAAAACCTAAATTGCATTTAATGAAAATAAACTCCGTGGGATTTAATTGAACACAATTTTAAACCTAGAGGAAGGAACGTACTGGTCTTGCCTTAAAAAATACGGACATACTCATGCCCATTGATTAACTACAAGTCTTACTTCCGTCAATTGACTATTAGTGTCAACCGGCACAGATAATATAGTACTAGCCAACCGGTCAACGTCCATAGTTATCGTACAGAACTGACCTTTGTTGCCAACTCAGATGGAATATCTACAATCAAACTGATTTTAATAATTATTATTTTTATTACTCCACCAAAAAAAAATATCAAAAATTCTTATTATTGGATTGGGAGAGATTGGGGGTCAACTTACAACCTAGAGTTAGTGTAGGTATGACCTTTATCGGCATGTTAACAAATAACTGAAACTTTGCAGAATCTAAATTGAAGGAAATAATGAATAGGCAAAAACTCTTTAAACAAAACTAGAATCGGTAAAGTCCGAGGCCCGAGCTATCATAACTAGTTCCTCCTGCTGTTTTTTTTTTTATCGATTCTCTGTTATAAATATTGTGTAATACTCTCCTAACTTATCTTTATTATAAAAAAATAGGTATTTAACGACCTACAACGTGTGTGCTGTTTCATATCAGCTGCTCTTTTTTTTTCATTAACCAGATAATTTAATGTCGGTGTAGGTTGTTTGATACTTGGTGTAATAGGTGCTTCATCTTCATCTAAGAGGAGTGAATTCTGAATTAAAATATATTGCTTCTAATTTTCCCACCAAAGGTCATCCCCTCTTCTCCATTGGGCACAGTGGGCAAGTGCCTGGGTTCCGCGATTGATTGGGGCCCCCTAGTTTTTGTCAGATGAATTACTGATCTCTCTTCTACCTAGCCTTTTCCCAACTATATTGGGGTCGGCTTCCAGTCAAACCGGGTTTAGCTGAATACCAGTATTTTACGTGGAGTGGCTGCCTACCAGACCTCCACAACCCATTAACTGGGTAACACGGTACTTACTTCATGGCAAGACTGGAGTCAGATTTACTGGATTCTGACTATTCGTAACGACTGCCAAAGATCTACAAATGACAGCCGGGACCAACGGCTTAACGTGCTTTCCGAGGCACGGAGGAAACTCGGTATGATAAGATGGTCACCCATCCACAGACCAAAATTGGCAAACTTTGCTTAACCTTGTGGCTGTTATTATCTAGCCACGAGCTCCTCGAGATGAATTACTGATAACTTATAAAAATGAAATGATCAGTAATTATACTTACATGTATTTTTTAACATATTTTTGTTACATTAATAGGAAAATCCCTTTTGTTTGATTGTTATGTGCAGCTACATATTTACTTTTCCATGTCCCTGAGGTGAAAACGCAACAAAGTCGATGACTGCACCAAGAATGATAACATTGACAAATGTCCCATTTGTAGGTACAAACATCATACATCCCCCGCCAGTCAATTTCATGAAAATTTTATGAAAAAAATCTAAGTATAATTTTGGGTTCATGAATCTGTTCGAAAGAGGTACCGTCGCCCTGGAACACAAAGGGCACTAGGAGGAACACGGATGGGAAGAGTCTGACACTCCCTCCAGCTTCACCCAGAGCGGGAGGAGTCATCTGAAGATTTCCCATCCATAAAAGAAAAAGAAAAGAAAAGGACTTGCAGGTACCTATATTTTCAAAATAAGGAGTCTGCCAAAGCCACAGGGGCCCCAGTATGCTAATGTGCTCAGGGGCTCCAACAGGTAAAAGACGCCCCTGATCATCCCCACTTTCCAGTCCTAAGCCAATCTCCCGCGAACACCTCTGAGTCACTATTACTAATCCAATATTGTCCTAAATCTTCTATCTATAGGTACTTAATATTATAAAGCTAAAGAGTTTGTTTGTTTGGTTGAAAGCTTTAATCTCAAGGACTACTGATTGGAATTAAACAAATATTTTAGTGTTGCATAGCCGTGTGCATCAGAATGGCGGGTGTATACGACTGCAAATGGTCATGCTATAGGTAGGTATGCGTGAGAGTAATGTTCGAGCAATGTATCGAATGTACGTAAAATTTGAAGCAATGGAATATTTTAAAACCACAGTTATTAAGCAAATTTATCGAGGAAGGCCAATACGACCAATAGGAGAGGAGAATTTATTAAAAATGTACTTACTAGTAAATTATAAAAATAAAATATGGGTACCTACCGAAAATATGGTTACTTAGCTGCATTGAAACCTGCTCTCAACAGTCCGGTCCAGTAAAAGAATTCTGATTGTAGTAAAACCTATGTACCTAGTAAGATAAACTCAAATAGGTAGGATACAAATGGTCATCTTTCTTGTAACTAATCGGACATAAGCCAAAAACCATCTATCCACCTTTTAATGATCTTATCTGTAAAATAAGGAACAACCCGAGTTTTCTTTCCCAACCATTTTTTTTTTCTAAGACATAATACCTATATCTGCCCCCAAGGCTTGCGGAGGAAATTTCCTTCATACCTTCAATGCAAAGGTTGGGTCTACCATATGTCCATTCCTACTAAACCACAAACAAGATCTGTGTATTCAATAGGGATTGGTCTCCCTACAGCTCTTTTAAACGTGTTTGCTATAAGTATAATAAATAGGCTTTTGCCATTTTCGTGCCGAGGTATTTATAATAATTAGGGAAATCTGAAAATGAAAATATTGATAAGTAGACAATTTCCAATTCGTATTCGGTTGCCAAGTATCGACAATTCGGCAATAATCGCAATTATCTTAAAAAATCAGGAAATAGAACTGTATCGCGAAATCAATTCCAGTGCAGTTTTTCCTCGTTAAGAAAAAAGCCACAGAATTGCGTTTTCCTCATAAAACAGCTGACCCATCGCATTATGTAGAAATTAGGCAGTTGCGATTGCGTTTATTTTAGGGTTCATTATTAATTTATCGAATAAATATTTATTAAATTTTCATTTCTTATGAACTATGGTTTATTTTGGTTTAAATTTGTCCAGAGCGCTATGTTCAATACTAATAACTATTCTCAACTACCCAATAAACCAAAATTGTCTAAATATTTTAGTTTCTGAGAATTAAAAAGCCAAAGTTGGTCATTCTACGCAAGAAACACATCAAATTATATTAGGCCTCTTAAGTAGTCCTGAAGAATTTCCTGTAAAAGTGTCTCACTAGAATGGTTCTAAGCGTATCCATGCAACTGCATTTTCATAAATGAACATTATACTGCTGATGATGGAATGAAAATAAAATATTAAACGTGCAGAAGGAATAATTTATCTTTCCAACAGAGTTACTATATTTACTTAAATGTTATATTGATATGCCAACAGATAAGGCGATAACAAATGCTAATTTACAGTACAGCTCGTAAAATACATAGTTAACAAAACAATACTAATGTAAAACCTTTACGTAACTTAGTTAATACATAATAATATAATATATGTATTAACTATGTATATGTTAATATATATAATGTTATAATACATTTTATCCACGGCTAATGTAAAACAGCATGTAGGTACCTAATTAATTTGATTCGATTCAAAGTTAAGTAGGTACCTACTTTTACGTGAATAAGAGCTATCTAATATACCAGCATTAACTATGCTGGTAGATTAGAGAGATTTATTGATTAAAGAATTATGTTTAATTAAAAACAATATAGGATTATTTAATGAAATTTTATCTGTTCCTTTATCTGATGCGGCCAAAAAGTTGTATAGCTTTGCAGGTCTTCGTTTTGTTAAATAGATATTAAGATTATTTTGTTTGTATATATTTAAGATATAAGGTACAATGGGACTGCCATGTATTTATGTACAAAAGTTCCTAATTAAATAAAGAGAGAAAAAAAAAAAAAAAAAAAACTATGCTATAACATTCCATGGTTTCCCGCTGCCCTTAATTGTGGGTTTCACCTGAAACAAACATTATAATGAATATTACAAGATTACGCAGCGACAACACCTACAACCTTGATAAAATTTTACCCTGTTCAAGTAATTATAACAATTAGGATACCTACAGCTTTAGTGTAATAAATTATGAATACCCACAGTTAAACATGACAGTAATAAAAAACAATACGAATATTTAAGGACACACAACGCTACCCTGCGGTACGCCAGCGCAAAAATATCCGTAACACGTTCTGCATGTTACGCAAAAACGTTATTTGCAATCTTGTTTATTTACTAATTTGTCTCCTTGCATTTTTTTGGCTAAGTAGGTTAAGAAGTAATGAAATTTGCATACCTGTTTGGTAATTACATCTTCGCAAGCCATCCTAATTCGAGCGCAAGTCGCTGGTGTATCCAATATAAAGTCTGGAGGCACTCCACTGTCCAACCGAGCTGCTTTAATAGCTTCTTTTATTGCGAAAAGTACTGATGCGGCGAGAAACAGAGGCGGTTCTCCCACAGCCTAAAATCATATAATTTTTGTTTGAGCCTTCTGTTCATTTCGTCTATCTCAGAAAGATGAATTATAACGATATGGCTCATTAAAAAAATACCTTGGATGAATAAACTGCACGTGGATTCGGAGCGCCCTTTAGTAATGATACATTAAAAACTTTCGGAATGTCAGAAAAACCCGGTATTTTGTAAGCTCCAGGACCTCGTGAAAGTGCTTCTCCATCAGCTGAGAATACCATTTCCTCCAAAGTGTAAAATCCGTAGCCCTGCATAAAAGCACCTTCTATCTGTCCTATGTCTATAGCGGGGTTCAAACTTTCTCCAACATCCATCACTATATCCGTTTGGAGGACTTGATGATCACCAGTCAAACAATCAATGATAACCTCAGAACATGCTACTCCGTAAGTAAAATATTCAAAAAGATTTCCAGAATTTGTCTCCGGATTATATTCTATCTTTGGTGCAGCATAAAATCCTGTAGTTGATAACTGAACCCTGTTCACATAAGCATCAATGACCCAATCTTCCCATTTCCCAATTGGATTTTTAGCTTTGAATGGCTCCAGTCGTGCTTTCAACACTTTGCATGCTTCGACCACAGCCATCCCGTATAAATCAGAACTTATACTAGCAGCTGTTGGTGAGCTGTTAGGAACTTTATCAGTCGACATTTCACTAATGTGAATTTTCGTGTAATCAATTTCGAGGGCTCTTGATGCCACTTGTATCATTTTAGTGAAGAGTCCTTGTCCCATTTCTATTCCTCCAATTGAAAGTAGGACTGATCCATCTTTATACACCAACAAAAGTGCACCAGCTTGCATTAGTACATCAACTTGAAAAGATATTCCATATTTTGTGGGAACGATGGAGATGCCTTTCTTCTTCCATCTGTTTTGCCTGAAAAAGTATAGGAAGGGATTATTAAAAACATATCATTTTCGTTTCTCACAAAACCTACACTGTAGTATTTTAATCCCAAAGTAATTGAAGAGTTCAAAATTCTGATGATTACCTATTGAATCCTTCAGCGTCTTTCTTTCTTTTCCAATAGTTAGAAGTTTCGATACATTCATTCCAACATCTTGACAAAGTACAATACGTCAGCGTCTGGTTGAAATGAGTCAATGAGCCTTCTTGGTAAAGATTTCTTTCAACAATCTGCTCGTAGCTTTTTCCTAAAGTCTCGGCTATGTGGCGCATCATAGTTTCTGCAGCCAACATTGATTTTGGAGCCCCAAAACCTCTGAATGCTGTGTTCGAAGGCATATTGGTTTTGCAAAGATATCCTTGTACTTCAACGTTAGGTATGAAGTAGCAGTTGTCCACGTGCACCAACGCTCTTTCCATCATCTGTAATTTAAATTAAAAAAATATCATCACCACCGTTTCAGCCAATTGCCGTCCACTGGTAAACGTTAGCCTCCCCCAAACCTCCGCCAACCATCCCGGTCTTGAGCAGTCTGCATCCATTCACTGCCAGCCACCTTCTTTAAATCATCGATCCCACACTATGTTTGCCCATACGCGGTCTCCACTTGCAACATGTCTGCTCCATCGACCGTCTGTCCGTCTGCAGACATGGCCGGCCCACTTCCACTTCAGCATGCTGATTCTACACGCAATGTCAGTGACTTTAGTTCTCTGGCGAACGACTTCGTTATGAATTCTATCCACCAGAGAAACCCCGAGCATTGCTCTCTCCATTGCACGCTGAGCAACCTTGAAATTGTGCACCAGGCCAATGGTGAGTGTTCACGTTTCGGCTCCGTAAGTCATTATGGGTAGCACGCACTGTTTATAGACTCTGGTCTTATTGCGAATTCTTTCGGTCGCTTTCTTCTCAGAGTTGTTCTACCCTAGTTGTATAATCTAGGCCAAATTATACAATTGGGGCAGTATTCTTACACAACCTTGAGGGTAGCGCCATTTACGTATATAGGTCTCAGGGTGACATGACCATAGCACATGACTTTGGTTTTGTCCAGATTCATCCCGAGACCCACCCGCCTTGAAGAATCGCTCAGGCTGTTCAGCATCACCTCCAGCTCCTGCAGAGATTCCGCCATGATGTCAATGTCATACGGAAATTGGAGATGCGAGATGTACTGACCGTTGATATTTATATAACCCGTCCTTTCCAATCAAGCGTCTTGAAAACGTCCTCCATCGCGTTCGTAAACAGTATCGGAGAGATTACGTCTCCCTGTCGTACACCTCGACGCAGTTACATCTTCATCACCTCTACGTAGCGGCAGTCGACGAGACATCTCTGCTTGGACTCTAAGACAGCTCAGGTCTCGACGGTGTCGAAGGCTTTCTTGTAGTCCACATACGCTAGACTCAGAGGATGATTACATTCCTCGGTCTTTTTGAGTATTTGGCTAAGGGTGTGTATTTGGTCCACGGTGCTGTAGCCTTTTCGATACCCGGCCTGCTCCGGTGTCAAGCTGTTTTCGAGGTAACCCTCGAAAACAGCTTGTTTACATGGCTCAGAAGTGAAATGGGACGGTAATTCTTAAGGAGCGTGTATCGCCCTTCTTGAAAAATAATACCACCACGCTCCTGCGCCATGCCTCCGGTGTTATGCCAGTGTGAATGACGGAATTGAAGAGCTTTACAAGCTCTGTCAAGGCTGGTGTTCCTCCTTCCTTAAGCAGCTCTGTGGCTATACCGTCATGCCCCTGAGCTTTGTTATCATGAAGTTGTCCGAGAGCTATTCTAATCACACCCATGTCAATGTCAGGAAGTTCGTCTGGTGTAAGCCTGACCCATGGATTATCCGTGCCGTGGGCCTGAGGTTTTTTGAGCATTAAAGTCTCCATAAAACTCTTCGACTTCAGCGAGTATCTCTGGCTTCGAGGTGACGGTGTTGTCCTGTGTCGAATTGAGTTTCGTCAGGTGATAACGGGATATATGGAGCTTGGCAAATACTTTCGAGCCTTTGTTTCGCGCTATGGCTTGCTCAATGACTCGGGTATTTGTGTTCCGAGTGTCGCGTCTAATCAACCTCCCTGTTAATTACCTGACGCTCAGACGGTGTGGCATTAAGGAGTTCTCGTTGTCTCCTCATCAATTCCAGAGTCTCTCTGGTAAGTACTGACTTGCGCCCGTTACTCATTGGTCGAAAATGTTTATTGTTCTCCTCGAGGATAACACGTAGTAGGCCTTCGGTGGCATCGTTAATGTCCTCAGTGGCTAACATGGCAGTAGCATTCTGTAGTTCTAACTGAAAGCTGTCGCAACCAGCTTCGACCTGGGGCAGCGTTGGTCTGACAGTCGACCTCTTTCGATTTTAACTTTAATATTCAGAGTGCCTCTAACCAGTCGGTGATCACTTCCGGTGTTGACCCTGTTGATCACAGAGACATCTCTAAATATATGTTTGGCGCTTATCAGACATAACGAAGTCGATATCCTACTTTGTCACGTTATTGGGGCTCGCCTGGTCTACTTCCTTTGAGGCTTCTTCTGGAAAAAAGAGTTCATCAGAAAAAGCCCCTGAGCCTCCAGGAGGTTTACCAGCATTCGCCCCCTGTGATTTCTGCGCCTATAGCCGAATGGACATACTCTCGACTAACCACTCTCTTGTACTCCCAATTTAGCGTTGAAGTCACCCATGAGTCCATGTCACGTTATTGGGGCTCACCTGATCTACTTCCTTTGAAGCTTCTTCTGGAAAAAAGAGTTCATCAGAAAAAGCCCCTGAGCCTCCAGGAGGTTTACCAGCATTCGCCCCCTGTGATTTCTGCGCCTATAGCCGAATGGACATACTCTCGACTAACAACTCTCTTGTACTCTCAATTTAGCGTTGAAGTCACCCATGAGTCCATGAAAACAGTGTAGAATATTTTGGTACGAGATACAGCTTTCACTACCTATGTCTTCGTACATGGCTTTGACTTCTTCGTCAAGGTGTGCGGACGCCCCAACGTCACACGGCACACCCTTGTATAATTTTAAGAAATACCTTTCTGATATCTTTGTACAAGGTATACCACCCTTGCCGACACACTGCCGCTTTCCATAATGTTTCCCCTGAGTGACTTGTGGACCATAAACCCGACGCCACCTAGGGATGGTGTCCTTCTTGGAAACAGACCAAGTGGCCACTATCGAGGGTCTTCGGATCTCCGACAGTCCTACGATGTGCCAGTTAATACGACTTAACTTGACTTCCGATTCAGCGAGGAGCTCGGTCAGTTAAAAAAGTATAATCATATGTAAACATAATATTTCGTATAATTCTCACTTGAGGGGTAAACGATCTAAGATCGAGATCTGCTGATGCTGTATTCTTACCGCGCAAGATATATCCATGGAATTTCCTGCATTTACGTAAATCTCAAATTTTGCACAAGTTATGTCTCCATCTTCTGTAAATCCTACTTTATATTTGATCAAACAAGGATGCCTGTAACCAGAAGCTTGCATATCTTCATCCCTGTCCAAGACAGCTCTAACAGCTGTCTTAAGTTTATATGCAGCTAATGCAACAGGAATGGCTAAAATAGTAGCTCTCGTTTCTTTGCCGCCAAAACCGCCCCCGACTCTCTTAACTTTAGCAACTACTTTGTGGTTTGGTATTTGAAGTGCTTCGGCGGCTATGTGCTGAAACAGCAGAAAAAAGTTATTATAGACATTAGGTACACATACACACTCACTCACAATAATTTATAGACTTTAAGCCGTGTAAATCTTACCGCTATTTCTTCTGGATTTTGTGTAGTTGCTAAAATCTCCAGTTCATCCTCTTTTCGAATGGCGTAAGCAGATATAGTCTCTAGATAAAAATGTTCCTGAGCACCGTTTCTAACGTGCCCTTCTATTACGTAACTTGAATTAATTAATGCCTCATTCGCGTCGCCTTTGCGGAGAATGCGAGGATAGCCAGAAAAAAATGATCCGAGTGATATTGCGTCTTCCAGCGTTACAATAACGGGATCTATACGTTCGTAAGTAACAACCACCAAGTCTTTTCCTCTCCTAGCTGCATTCTCTGACGTAGCTACTATAGCTCCTATTACACAGGCCCGACTAGTTACAATCTCACTAGAAAATATTTCTTCATCTTTTATTATAGGACCCATCTTATTACATTCTTTATCTAAATCAGCAGCTGATAGGAATGCTTTTACTCCTGGTAGCAATAAAGCCTTACTGGCATCTATAGATTTTATTTTTGCATGTGCTTCTGTGCTAAAAATAAGTTTTAAATGCAATTCTCCTGCAATGGGAGGAATATCATCACAATATAAAGCTTCTCCGGTGGCTTGCTTTAGAGCTGACGTATGAGCAATCGGCAGTCCAACAGAGTCTGAAACGGTTTGTTTCTCATTTCTTATTTCAAAGCACTGTGAACTATTTGGGTGATCTATGAGTATTTCCTCGACACCGCTTAAATCTTTATCATGGATTTCAATGACACTATCTGCTCTGTTTTGTTGTAATACATTTAAATAAAACCTAAAAAACAAACTCAAACAGAGCGACTTGCGGTAATCAGCCATTCCTCCGGGACTTGAGATATCCAGCTGCAGCTCATTTGTTAACGATTCAAATGCTACATTTAACATTTCGTGATCCCATTGTTGTCCAAGAATTAACTTTGAAGTTTCTTTTGCATAGATCGTAGTTGGTCCCATACCTCCATAACACAATCTTGCATCAAACACTGTGTTGGTAACTGGATCAAAAACAACATTGAACGCAGCTGTTACTATAGAAATGTCGTCTTCTTTTCTTCGAGCTTGTTTATATGCTTTAAAATACTGCATACTCTCAGTGAATGGAATTTCAACAGAAACAACAACCTCATCATCTTCAAGAACGGTCTTTCTGTATCCTTTGAAAAATGTTTCATCGATAACAACTTTTCTTTGTTCCTTGTTCTTGCTGCAAACATTCAATACTGCTGAACACGCCATTAAAATGGGATTTAAATCAGATATTGGACTAGCTGTTACTATATTTCCCACGAGTGATGCTACATTCCGGATTTGATCACCCGCAAACCAATGCAGCATTTCATTAATTGTTTGATACACTTTAGATTTTTCAGGGTCTACGTTAATTTGTTCTTGAAGGAAACTAGATAATTCACTTAAAGTGGTAGTAGCTCCTATGATGATGCCTTTGTTTGAAACTTTACAAAAGTTCATTTCTGTAATTATTGAAGGATAAAGCAGCACTGGATAAATTTTCTTTTTAAATTTTACTTCTACCCCTATTTCACTATTGCCAGCAACTATTTTAGAAGAGGGAAATTTGGATTTTAAAAGAAGCAAATCGTTAATTTTATACGGCCGTATCCATGTTACACTATCCCCGGTAAAACATAAATACTCCTCTGAATACCGACTATTCAATTTCAACTCTGGTGGGAAAATCGGTTCTTGCGTTGGATCATAAGGTTTGAATGACGACTTACTGAACAATTCATCGCTGTTATGATTAATTTTCTTATTTCGACAACAATCTTCACCCATTGAACAGGATTTATTTTTACCTTCGTGGCTATAATTTCTCTCCCATCCTTCTATAAAGGTTTTGAACCCTTCAATGATGGGTCTGTATCCAGTACATCTGCAAAGGTTTCCCTGCAATGCCGTTTCTATGTCGGCATAGTTTAGTTTGGCTTTGTTTCTTAGTAAAGCATACATGGACATTACGATGCCAGGTGTACAGAAGCCACACTGTGATCCATGAGCCTTCGCTATCCTTTCTTGCACCGGGTGCAAACGTTCTTGCGTGGAGCCAATACCTTCCACAGTTGTGACTGCTAAACCATGCATGGCACAAACGGGCGTCAGACAAGCATTTACAGCAAAATGCCTATTTTGAAAATACGTGAGTTAAGGATCTAACAATGTTTCACGAACGGCGATAGTCAGGTGGTTAAAATAATAAAGAAAATACGTTTAGGTACGTCCTACACAAAACAATAATTAAAAGTAACGCACTCTTTAGGGCACATTTCTAGTTAAAAGCGATCCGCAGTTATTTTATAACATTTTAAGGTTTACCTTCTTTAACTTAATGATTTTTTTTAACTTTGTTTTTTTGTGTAATTTTATGATTTTTTATTTAAGTATGTACTTACTTACTAATGAATTTAATGATTCAGTATTAAAATCATAACAAAATAAGTTCGTATAAGTGTGTGTAAGTATTTGTTTTTGAGCAACGCGCGATGAAGTGATTCCAGTTTATTGCTCGCGAGTGTGGTTAAGTTCCTTATTTTTAATAGTAAAAAAGTTATAGGTACTATTAAAAATAAGGAAGTAAAATTATAAAGCGTCAAATCTAAAAGTAATTAATTATATAAATAAAAATATCCCAGGAGCAAAAAGTTGCGCCCAACGTGGGGCTCGAACCCACGACCCTGAGATTAAGAGTCTCATGCTCTACCGACTGAGCTAGCCGGGCTATATGACACAAGACAAAAAATTCCATCTAGTCGTGAATATCAAGAAAAGGATACTTTATACGGTCTTCACATTTTAAATATTGGGAAATCATGACTGTGCAGGCACCGCAGCCACCTTCTCCGCATCCGTATTTGGTGCCAGTGAGTAAAAGTTTCTTGCGAAGATAAAAAAGCAATGTCCATTCTGGATCTGGATTTTCCTCGACGACCTGAAACATTATTGAAAGTGCCATTAGATTAGGTAGGTATCCTTAGTACCTGTCCCTATAAAGTAAGTATATTTTTCGTTTAATACAAGGTTGAATTAAATTAATTGGTAAAACTTCATAGATATCTACTTATTTACTTAATAAAAATTTATTAAAACTAAGCACCACTCGCACGGGTGCAATTTTACAGTGGTTTTTCCGATATAGTAGGTACGAGTAGATACCTACTTATATTTTTTATTTTTTTTTCCTATGGCGTTCCTTTAGGTTGGTACTGAACCTTTCTGCCCGATGTTTTAAATAAATAAACCTTTTTCTATAAATTATGAACACAGCAAAAAAACACGGCCAAAAAAAGTCAGCAATAAAACTCCATAGGGCCAGGTAACCCGAAAGAATGACTATTTCATGAATATAGACATTTTAGGATTATACCGACTTTTGGAGTTATTTTACTGATTTTAATGGTTATAATTTTGAAAATACATAATTCTCACGCCCGCGAATCATACTTTAATCTACATAACATAACCTAATACTAACTTGCAAAAGTTGCAAATTGCAAAAAACGTAAGAAAATTTGAATTTCGCGGGCTACCCTGGCGCAACCACCTTAAGAAGTTTCTTCCTAAACTTAAAAATTAAATATCTTTTCATTTTGTGGGTCCATTTTAATGAAGTAAACGCTAAATGTTACTCGGGATAACACTTAATATTTTAAAGTACTTAGATTTTGAATCCATTTAGTGGTTTATTTCGCTCGGTGATTTATGATTACGTACTTTAAATAAAGACAATTTTTTTATGATTTAATTACAAATGTATAGTTTTTAGACTTTTCCCTATACCTTTAGTATAAAACGGCTTATACTTGCCAAATTTCATAGTTCTAGGTCAACGGGAAATACCCTATGAATTATGATTCCCTTGAGAGTGTTGAAATATATGTTTTTTGCGGCATAAACGGCCGTATCTTGTTGTAAGGGGCTATAGAGCTGAGAGTATATGGTTTTAATTTCAACTCGATACCTCCAGAGAACTATGATTTTTTCACAGCTTCAGGGGACCGTAGACTTGAGTATATAGTTTAAATTCCAACTCGATACCTCCTCGCGTACTCGAGATAAAGGGTTTTGACCACAGAAATATAAAAAATTATATCTATGGTTTTGACAGACACGTTTGGCGCAATGGTTTGCGATTATCTGCTGCGCTGAGTGTCACGGATTCGATTCCCGCACGGAACAAATATTTGTATGGCCTACAGATACCTAACTAGTTGTTCCGGGTCTGGCTGTTTGAGTATGCGAGTATGTATGTTTGTGAACGCACCCACGATACAGGAGAAATTCCTAGTATGGGGCAAAGTATTTAAAAAAACAAAGCAGACAGTGATCCTATAAGGGTTCGGTTTATTTTGTTTTGAGGTGCGGAACCCTAAAATGTATGAATGTGCCTTTATAACTCTTGAATCTCTTGATGCGGTTGCGAACCGGAGAAAGAGTCATTGTCCCACCACGTAGATTTCCCATAACAACCTAATGTTCCCTACCACTCGATAGAAAATGACTCTTTCCCGGGTCGACTATAGTAAAGTACGTCTTGTCAATGTCAAACGAATTTTTGGTCATTGGTTAGCTTTATTTTTGTTTTGGGGTTTGGTAATTATTTTCAATTACGAGTAGATAGTGTTCTTTCTTTTGAGAAGTTGAAGTCCTTAATAAATTAGTTTAAAAAGCGAAAAATACAAAAGAAAATCCAAAAATATAAACCTTAGTCGAAAAGAGTGTAAAAAACAGCCAAGCGAGACAGACGTACACGAACAGAGGCGTGTTTACCTATAGTGCAGGGTGTGCGGTGGTGCAGGAGTGTTGGGGCGCCGAGCGCCGCTCGCGTCATATTCAAAGAGCATGTGCGTCCCGCGCAGCGCGCCATCTCTCTCAAACACCCTGCACCCGTGTTAGGTCGGGCGCATTTTCGCCTCATTTATTTTGTTCTAGGTCCCGTATACTGTCAGTCAAACACGTCAAAATGTTTACAGTATGAAAACATTCGTTCTGGACCCTTGCCCAGAACGAATGTTTTCATAAATTTTCAACGGATTTTGAACGGCCCATCGTTCTCCGACTAGTAATCGAAAGAGTAATAAACTGCGAATCGCCTCGTCGAGCACTTGGTTGGGCTGGACCTAGTAGAGAACCAGTTCGGTTTCCGCAAGAGGTGCTTGGCGGTCGACGCTATCATGCGCGTGAAATGCGGTGTCCCAAGGCAGGGTTGGCTTGGCGGTGTCTCTTGACTTCGCCATTGCTTTTAATACCCAGCCCTTTTTTTTAGGATGGGAAATCATCAAATGACTCCTCCCGCTCTGGGTACAGTAGGAGGGAGTGTCAGACTCTTACTGAATAAAACCCATCCGTGTTCCTCTTAGTGCCCGTTGCGTTCCAGGGTACGGTGCCTCTTTCGAACGAAGTCCGCAGCTCCAGCAGACACTGGCCCTAGTGGGCCCCGTCTTCCGTGCTGACATCTCCTTGAAGCGCGTTGGGATCGCAGCGCGCCCCCGACCCGGGCCTGGTTCTGATCAGACGGCGAGCCACCCAATGCTCGCCGTCCGCAGACCCGCGCCTACGGTGGCCGAGAATAGTCCTGCGACAGGGCAGACCTCCACCGTATGCTTCACCGTGTCCTCCGGGTGATCCTCGCAGTGTTGACACCCGGGTGAATCCTCCCGCCGTATTCGAAACAGGTACCTCCCGAAACAACCGTGTCCGGTGAGTACCTGCGTCAAGCGGAAGGTAAGGACGCCGTGGCGCCGCTCTAGCAACTCCTCAAACAGGGGACTTATCGCCGCAATTGTGGCGTGCCCAGCACTGGGTTGCGACAGTCGTTGTCTCCATACTGCCATGAGATCCTGCCGGAGCTCCGTCCATACCCAGCCCTGGAGTTGCATCAAGAAGGCACTCCGATGCCGACCTACCGCTGTCGCGTGGTCGAAGCTTTTTTGACGGGCTGGGCCGTCATCTACCCTCGCCAACGAGGTGAGTGGAACCGGCTAGAGATGTCGTATGGTGTTCCACAGGATTCAGCTCTGAGGCCACTCCTGTGGGACATTGGATAAGACTGGGTGCTGCGCGCCAACCTCCCTAGCGGCATCAGTGTAGTCTGCTACGCTAACGACACACTGGTTCTGGCGCAGGGGGTGTCGCACCAGGCGGTGGCTAACGTAATGACACGCGGAGTTCGAGTACCTAATTGAGAGGATCCGGCAATGGGGTCTCGAGGTGGCCCTACACAAGTTCGAAACCATTGGTTTCATAGTTCTCAAAAAGCGGCACCGTGGGGATCCCAAATTGCGGTAAGAGGGGGTTCACGTCGGCGTCGGGTCGATGATAAAGTACCTTAGGACTCGACCGTCGACAACCTATGAAACTTCGTCCAACACTTCGCATGTTAACCTCCCAAGCTGGGGCGGTCCGGCCGGGGCTGCCTTCAGGGGCTCCTGCCCAATCTAGAGGGTCCAACCAAACGCCTCCTGCCCAATCTAGAGGGTTCAAACGCCTCTTGCTAGAGGCTCTACGCGGGGTCGCATGTGTATGGCCCCGGTGAGGCGCTTTCGTTGAGGCGGCGACCAGCTGGCCATCTGAACGCGTTCCAGAGGGTCATGACCAACCGGCTGGCCCGGGGGTACTGCAGGGTCTCATGGTCTTGCCGGAGTGCCGCCATGGAATCTGGAGGCTCTTGCGCACTTTTAAGCGAGGTGCGTGGAGGCCCTAAGCCGCCGCCGGGGCGAAACTCCATTGCCCCGGCAAATCCCTTCATAAAAAAAGTATTCCATTTTGACCGCGCGCCTGCTGGGGAGCGCCAGGGCATTGATTGCACACGGGCCCTACATAGGCTAGAGCCACCTCTGCACACGAATCTGTGATCAATCTGTGAAAATTTTAACTGTCTACTTATTACGGTTCTTAAGATACAGCCCGCTGATAGACAGACGGCCCGGACCGACAGCGGAGGTTGTAATAGGATTCCGTTAGATACCCTTTGGGTACGGAACCCTACCCTAAAAATTAAATATAATGAAGCACTTGTTTTAGACAAAATATGGTTAAATAATGCAAGAAATGCAAACGAATGTCGGCGAAAATCGTAGATCAACAGTACGAGTAGTTATTCATACAATATTGCAGAAAAAGGAAAGTAGGTAGAACGTGACTTAAAAAAAACCGGTTTAACCGAAATTAAAAATGAAAATACTTAGTTAAGTGAATTTATCTTCTCAGGATAGGTAGGTAGTCATGTAGGAAATACCGGTTTTAATACCTAATTGAAGAGAAACAGTTTTTTCTATATACTTACTGTAGGTAGCTACCTAACTAGTAACTAATTTGCAAAATTACATTTATCCTGAACTCACCTATGTCAACGACTTTTGTTGCTAATTGTACCTACCTAAGTACCTAAATATTACGACACTAAGTTCTACGTCTTATAAATGACTCGGGTTATCAAACGCGGATTCAATCGCATCGCGGTTAGATAGATTCGGTAGGTACTGACCCCGAATATTTTACTTATAACATTCTGCTGATGGGTTATCGTTACTAAACACCAAGCAAGCTGTATCTACCAGTGCGCTGCACAAGTTATCCGCATTTATTTGATACAAGTACAAAAGCACTTCAATTCAAGGTAACCCTCCCTAACAAAAGAAAGTTGTAGCTGGCTACCTCTGGCCTCTGGGTCCAATCAACACACATATTAATGTCACTAAAACCACAACGATTCAATTACATTTGTAAGTAAAAGTTTATTTGGTCTTATTTATGGCTAGGTATAACAGGGGTAAAGGGAAAAGAAAAGAAAGAAAAAGCGTGTTTTTGAGCCAAGCACCAAAAAAAAAAATTAAACAAAGTTACAACTTTATAAAAGTTGGGAAGAGTTCCACAGAACCCATTTCTTGGATTCTGTGGGTCAGATAAGCAATTGCTACAAGTAAAATTTTGGTATTCAGCTGCATCCGGTAAGAATGGCAGCTCACCGCAACATACCTACCTTGGATAGTTGTGAAAAGGCTACGCAGATTGATTACTTAATGACTATGACAGAACTCCTACTTAGTACCTACACGTACAGGGTAGGTACCTATGTTGCAAATCGCGATTATCAATTCTCCTTTTGGGTGAAGCAAATGAGGGTAGGTACCCTCACACAGGTATAGGTTCTTCTTAATTAAAATTTTAAATAGGTAGGTACCTAAACTAGCTACATTTATTTAGACATCCATGTACCGATCCCAGTGGTAATAATAGACAAGGAATGAAATAAAACATGGAGAAAGAGACAGTACACTACAAATCGCAATGTTAACTCCAAACTATGTAAGTAGAGTAGGTATCGGATGATAAAAATACCTAGGTATCATATTTTAACTACCACCACCTACCACATCCTGCATAAACATCGCTAAGATAGGGTCGCTTTCAGAGTTTTTTCAGAAATTATGAGCTAAGAACGTGTCAAACCGTGAATGACAAAGTTTGACAAATTTTCAAACTAGAATAAGTAGGTATCTCTACTTAGAGATTCGTAAACACAGTTTTGGCCACAATCATTGGCCACAATATCCTACTTACGGTTGATAATTTCTATTTCTCCGATTTTTTTGTTATTTCGCACATGGTGCACATTAGACGTTTTAAACATTATTAAAACCATGCCAATCAATACCTAATATTGAGTCGTGTAAGTTTGACCATTGTGTTCGACGCAATAGGTACTAGATTAGGTATTAATTATTCAATTAATAAAATATGTATAATTGGTAAAGCACAAATTCTGTTTGATTTTGGAATAAATTGTAGTTCAGAATTATTTGCTAACAAAACGGACTACCTACCTAGATAGAACAATTTCATTCGAAATCATGACCTTTTTTATTGCAGAAGTTAATTTTTAAATAAAAAAGAAAAATTTAAAGCATTTTGTCGCTGACTGTACCTACTTAAGTAGGTACAGTCTATGTGTAGGTTGGTTGGGGTTTATTTATAAACAGAATTTCATGGCAAACGAGACCGGACCTAGACGTGCTTGCCTATGTAAACTTAAGCAATATTATGTACTGTACCTACTCATTGAATAAAATCACCGGCAAGCAAAAAAAAAAACAAAAAAAAAAAATATCTCACCTTTTTGCCATTAACGAAGAAAACCAAAAAATGTTGCGCGTCTTCTGGTATTAAACTGTTTATCGTGTCCATTATTTCGATTTTGAATTGATTTAGTAATAAACCGGTTTCTTATAGCTGACGAACTGCGTCCGAGAGAACGCGCCTCTCTCGTGTCACTGCCGCCGTCCCGCCGATGCCGCGTCTGTTCTGAAGTGTAGGTACCTACTACTAATGTATAAACCTACACTACAAATACCTACTAGTATTAGGTATACCATTAGTGTTTCATTTGCTAAGAGAGCTTACACGTTACCTATGCCACAGCGGCAGCGGTATTTCCGGGTACTTCGCCGCCGCGGCGCCTAGTTCCACTTGGAAGATGGATTTGCTTATGCGGCATTCACAGAGTACTTTTTGCGGCATTTGTGCCACTGATTCTGCGGCGAAATGCCGCAGCTCCTGCGGCACCGCGGCGGCGAAAAATGCTGCCGCTGTGTTACAATTTGTAAACGCCCTAATAGATTACCTACCTACGGTACGGTTTATAAACTGCAAGAAAATTGCCGCTTTTTACTGGGTGGTAGATCCCTACTTTTTAACGCAAACAAATTACTAAACAGATAAAACAGCACTTTCCTAGGCAAATATTCAGTACCTAGGTAGGTACTTAACTATAGCGCTTGTGATGCTCTATTGAATTAGAATTTTATTCTTCATATGCTTTGCACATGTTGACATTAATTTCGCCAAATGTGCACAATTCGCAAATTAGGTACTTACTAGGAGACATACTTCACTTATTAATTCAGTAAAGTAGGTATGTACAATAATTATTGGTGTAGGTACGAGTTTAGGATGTGGGGTTATATTTTTTCGGTTTCACAACAGACTACAGTAATAAAAGGTTCAGGTAAAAAAAGGTAATCTGTAATATCAACATTTTATTCTCTACACTAAAATCTAAAATATACATTTCAATACTTGTACATAATTTACTTACACATAAGCATATCTGCTTCTTTAGTTTTTTATCATGAAGGCAACTGATTAGCATGATTACAGCACAGTTTAAAACAAAGTTCAAACTTATCTCTAAAACAATTCAAGTAGAGCTTAAAATTAATAGTAGGTAAATTATTCCTACTTCCATAAATTATTTTAATTATTATGTTACAGATTTTATCTATGGTTTAATACAAAAAGGAGCTACCTAATTATTAGGATGTTGAAACTTGTAGTTACTTTAGTGTAACTTTTGTGTAAAACTGTATTCAGTCAAATCTATTGAATAATGCTCACAGAAAAATGTTCCTTTTTCATACTATATTAAAATGGTTGTTGAATTAATTGTGTAAAAGGTACAAAAATCTAAATAAACTATTACTAGCTAATAACCGGTAATCATTGTCTCAAATGAAATTTTAATGTGTGGAGCAAAACCTGTTTCTACTTTTACTTATTGTTGTGAAATGAAAATGATTAATTAAACTTTTGACCGCCACAGTCAGCTATAGCCGGTAGACGAAAAAGTGTCCAACACACCACCGTACGAGCAAACATGTACAAAATAAATATACTAAATCAAGTTCTCTATGATTACGTTAGGAGTAATATTTTATTTAAAATATATGGAACAAAAAGCAATGATTAATTGGTTTTCAATAAGATGTTGGAATCCGTTTTTTTAGAGATTTGGCGTGAATTTGTGCTTGGTGTGGGAGGGACATGGATGCGTTTACTCTCTGGCGGTCAAAAGGTTAGATCTAACCCATTAGAAAAACTGTGCATTCTCATTTACTTTTAAGCCGTTTTCAAAACACCTTTCTGTTCAAGTTCTTTCTCTACCACAGTACCTTCATAAAGAATCTTGTCTTTTAATGCATCTTGTAAAAGTTGAGCATCAAATCGTTGTCTAGACCAAGCATACCTACAATAACACCAATATACCATGGTGGTCATGGAAAAGGTTCCCACACCTATGTGCTGTGATAACATGGGCCGAGATGTTTTTATGAATGCCGCTAAACCAACACCCACTCCAGTTGCAATCCCATATAGAAAACTTTCTCTGAAGCACGGTATTTTGGAGACATCCCTACCAAATAGCACTATTCCCTGTAATAAGAGAAAAATAGGTGTTGATTACTAAAACAAAAGTTTGGTCACAGTCTTGCTATTAAACTGCACATTTTTGAGGCACGGTCCCACTCCTGGCCAAAGGTCTCCCTCATTCTGTCCAATGCTGGTGTTGTTCTCATTTTTATATTAATATACATCAACGTAGAAAACGTCTGTTGTCATTATTACAAATTAAAATAACCTTTTTCTCTTCCTCCGCTTCTTCATCAAGCAAACTTTTCACTACTGTATCCATTGTATTACAAAAATATAGCTTTTAGCCTCAACCTCTTCAATTCAGAATAATCGAAATTTAGAACCCAAATCTGTTTGTAGAGTTGTAGTCTAGCTAGAGAATAACAATAACCTCAAAAAATAAAAATTCAAAGTCCCATCAGATCAGATGTCAGATGATAAAAATCCTGATGACATTTTACATTTTTAAAATACCTAATGTCAACTGATATAGGTTACAACCGAGTCCTTTAAGCTATTGTTTTGCTATTGTGTGCACAGTCTCTTATATAGCCAGATATTGTCATTGTCATTGTCATTGTCATTTCAGATTTGTCATTGTCATTTCAGATTCTTTAAAATATGTCCCCCAACGGTCTTATTAGGAGGTCCAGGTAAATGTATGGTCTTCTGAAGAATTAATCGCGCATATTACAATGTCATGTTTTGTCTACGACATGGAAATGGCGTCAAGTGGGGGTTCCAGCTTTGTGTAATCTGCGTATTGTGAGAGTTTCCATACTCATTCGGCTGATATGAATCCTTTTTCTAATGTTTAAGAATATACCGTCAAGTCTGTCTTCAGCAGTTTGCAGTGTCTTACCTACTGGGGAGTTAAATTAGGAGAATCATATTAGAATCAAAATAAACTCACAACAATCTGGCAAATTTAATTTTCATCTTTATTACTAATGCGTTAGGTTCAAGGTTTATTGGGAAAATTTGACAGTGACGGGTAGCGCGATTTGCTTTCTGATTCTGCTACAGTGGCGTTTTTCGCCCCCCCCCTGAACAAGACTGATCTCAGTAAAATGACAATGGGGAGGCACACTAAAAGGTAGAAGCAGATGGCGGTTTTAGCGACTATACGTCTGTTATCTTGTGTGGTTGTGTTTATTTTGTAATTTACCTTAAAAAATGTACTCGCTGTTATTTTCACTTGAACTTCGAGCTGGCGTGACGTGCTAATGCCATCATGATTATGCTGTGAAAAAGGGATAGCGTTATGCGTAAAACTCCGTCTCGCTCCCACACCGTGATCATGATGGTTTTAACAAACTTGTATGTTTTTTTTTTTCTCTAGGTTGGAAGCAACCGATCGAAATCAAAATTTTGGAGTTCACTTTGATCTTGAAGAATTCATATGTACCTAGGTATGTCCGCCTTCTGAAACTTTTAAAGACATCAACGATGATTCATATTCCAAACATAAGTCCGTACAAAATCCAAGAATATTTTCAAATGTATGTTGTAAGCACTTTATACTGTAGTAGACTGTTCTGTTTTTGTATTCTGTTATTGTGTACTACATAACCCACCATTTGCCCTGAAGTTTTTAATCCGCAAAACGCTTTCCCATTGCTTTCTGCGTTTTGTACAATGCACTGCATTGAGGCATTCTTGATTAAAAAAAAATGAAAAGTTTGGTCTGGTTTACAAAAATGTATAGGATTTGACAGTTCGTATGTCAAAGCAAGGTACAGCCACCAAACGGTTTAGGAAGGCAGTGTGCTTCCCCATTTGATTGACTGGAAGATTGACGTCATTAGATTTCGTTTCATACGATCTATCATCGTATTTTAAACATAGACTACTTCTGTTTCACTTACTCGTATAGTTTTTGTGATATTCTATCTTGTTGTCATTTTAGATAAAAATGTCATAATCTCGGCTGAAGAAAGGGCTGTTGGTTGGTTGGCTGACATCTCTTTTATTTCAGTCAAGCCTTTTTAAATCCGATAAATTGAAAATCTTAAATTTCTGTGTCATTCAATAACAGAATACGACTCGATTAGTACTAGTTTATAAAATAAAATCAGTTTTGTTCGTCTCAGTAAACTACCTATCTCTAAACGTGAGTGATAAGTTTTAGATATTTTAGAAAGCTTATCGCAAGCCTAGTGTTTATAAAAGAAATACGGTTTGTAACAATAATTATTAGTTTAGATTAAAGAATTATTTATAAAACTTATATAATGCGCCAGCTGTGAAGGATACACCACATCGGTTACATTTTATGCTAGGTAAGTAAGTAGTACCTATATGTATCAATAGCAAGTTATCATATCTTTCAAGATATCCGCCTGTAGCGCGCGGTATCAATTACAGGTCACGCTTTAGTGCTGTTTATTGTAACCATGATTTATTAAATCCTTTAATTGATTAAAACAGTAAATATAAATAACAAGTGCATGGGGATTCCAATTGGATTCTTGTTTGCCTATCAAAAACTTGGTCTTAGTTCAGAGGCTCATCTCAAACATATTTAGATGTGATTCATATAAAAGTAAGATTATGGTGTCTGCACTCATATTCATTAAGAAAATTTAAAAAATCATTAATGAAATAATTTGTAGAGTAAGGGCAAACAATTTAACTGTTTCATAGCAACAATATACAGTAATAACTTTATCAGTAATATCTGATATTGTGGGCTTTTATGGTATTATGTTAAATGTAATTAATTTATTTTTGTACCTAGTTATATGTTATGTAAGTACATAATTTACCTTCTTAATTTTTTTTTAACTTTACCTATCTTGCAGTATGTTTCCATTTTTTGTAGGTGTACTTACATGCAGAAAATATGCAGTTTAAAATTTAGCAGCATATTTTATATAATATGTTACATAAATGAATATATTTATTTACAAAAATAACTTACAAAATTCAGTCAGTGATACCAGAGTTATTTTTTCAATTTCTTTCCTCGTTCAATCTATTTTTGAATTAAATATATTACTAGGTGTGATGTAAACAAATGCCACCTGCATTTGTTTACATCACACCTAGTTATATAGTATAGCAAGGAAAACTATTCTCGCTAACAAAAATAGGTAAAATGCTCCCATAACCAAGCGTAATATTAGCAATTGAACATTGATAAAAGATTCCAATAGACATAACTATTGCAGGATAAAACACAAAAATAAACTCAAACGTCACAGTCTCATAAAAGGCCAGATATTATCATGTTCAGATTCTTCTTTATTTATTAATATGGTCCACCAACAGTCTTATTAGGAGGTTTAGGTAAATGTATGGTCTTCTGAGGAATGACTCACGCAAATATAAAATTTAGGTGGACTTGTCCAGTCAGTACATTAATTTGTCTGTAATATAAGTTTTGGAACCTTGTGTGCTGAACTGTTGACCCATTGTAATATCGTCAATCACATATTAATGTTAGCAAAAATGGATGGCAGCCAACGCTTAAGTCTATGTACAATGAGGCAGCCTGGCAATATGCCTGAACATCCCACATTTATATGTAAAAAAATGTCAATCTGACCAGTTCATCATGTTTCCCAATACTCTAAGGCTCTATCAAAACCTTGAATTACTGGTCAGTAAATTATTTTAACTAAAATATTTCTATGTAATAAGACATCAAAAAACATTGAAAAACTTGAACAAACCTACTTATTTGAAACATTATGTAGTGATCAAGATTAATAAGAAAGTGGTCATACTATTGAACATTTTAAATGCTAAATAAAAGAATGAGAACCATTGCAAAATTAAGTTAGGTATAGTAAAGGCAATTAAAATAACTCGAGTTAATAAGTAATAATAATTTAATATTTAGTAAGTAATACCATATTTCCATTGCCTTTATTTACTGATTATTTTTTAAATAAACAATACATTTTAACTAGAGTACCTACCACCTACTGCAAAAATGTTGAATGATTTGAAAATTCACAAAGCCACAGTAACAGTCCTACTTATATGGTTCATCACATGCAACTGTAAATTAAATAGGAAACAATCAATTAGAGCTTTCAAATCCGCTCTCTCGCCGTTTATAAAGTAAAACAATTAAGTACGAATATGCTATGTACTATCGCCAAATATATTCATTTATGTCTAGGTCCAAGTAGGTACCTACGTAGGCTAGTCGTCCTGTCGCGTGAACTGAAACGTCATTCGAACGTATTGAGCGGGGCTCGTAAAAAACTCATCCAGTCCTAGAATATCATATCGTTAACGACTGTTATGTAAATAGGGTTGCTAGGCGTGCAAAATATTTCTATTTATAGATACCAAACTACGGATTGAAAAGCTTTTGGCACGACTTTAAAACGAATCACGCAAGCAGCCAATATTTTAACGCCTCTGTCAAAGTCAAGGATTTCAGTAGTTCCAACTGAGAAAACAACTCTTTGTCGTAAACCTAAACTGGGCCATCTATTCCTATACGGTACGTTTAATTAATCCGACAACTCTAGCGTGAAAATGTAGGATGGTAACTGGTTAGTTCGCTCCATGTACTAATTAGATCAGTTTATTATTACTACGCAAAGTGGTTGGGCCGTAGGTAACAGGAAACATGAGGTCTGAAGGGCAACAATCAGCATTGTAAAAGTCGGTATGTCACCTTCGAATTAAAAATATCAGACACTCCGAAAAACAAGTTCATTTCCACAACAACTAGGTAGGTCTTACCTAATCGTAACGACTCGACCATAGAAATAACGAGCACTAAAATATTTACGCTGGGCTGAATGGAGGACTGAGTGGATACGAAGAATGATCGATATCGGTTTGTTCTAAAGGTGATAGGTACCGAACAATCGAATCCTACCTACTACTATGTATTTTCAAATCGTAATAATGTTTCCTCAGCAATGTAACAACTGTATAAATTGATGAGGAGCACAACTCTTACAGTCTAAACAAAGTGATAGCCGCGCGAATCGATCTGTCTCTAATAAAGGGCAAATTTACAATGCCGCAGTTACATTCGTGGAGCAAAAAATATTCTTCCTTAGCTCGCAGAATATGCAAGATGAACACTCAAGACATCATCTGAGGGATTCTTAATACTTATTCAGAAATATTCATGCCTTATTTTATTCTGAAAACCTATTAAGTACTGTACTATTACTAGCATTTAGTTCTACTTGATTACATGCGAAAAGTAAGATGGCATTTGCCATTCATTTTTCACGGTCGAATATGCTGATACTCAAACCCAAATAGTCCTGACTACGAGCCATCATCAAGTAGGTAGGAATGGCATAACAAGCTGGAGTGTTCAGCCCAACCAAACCATAGCCGAAACAGCGAGAAACGAATGAAACTCAACATAGGTACCTACAATGGGTAGCATCTATACCCTCAACAATAACACAGCATGTTGTATTTCACAATCGTATACAAACGTAACGTGAAAAATAATCGTGCAATAGGTACCTACAAGGTACACGAACATCAAAAGAAAAATGTATGTGTAAAAAACATAAAACAGTTGAATATCACCTTGAGTAACGATCGGCGGCGCCTCGGAACGATCGCCCGCCCACTGCAAATAGATTTTACAATCAACCTATTGACACAAATAAGTGTCCTCTTCAGTTCAAGCAAATTTAGATATCTACCTATATTCCATCAATTAAAGGTCATCATTTTTCAATACTAATGTCTGGGTAAATCGTGCCCAAAAAACAGCAGAATCCAACAACCAACAACAATCTTCACCGGCTTAGAAATAAGTACTTACATATTGTTATGATTTAGCAAACATCTGAAAATAATTTAAGAGATCTTGGCGCGTCAGCGTTGGTTATTCAGCCCTCAGAGAATTTAAATATCAAGGACGGGCTCTCGAGTAAAATCCGAGTTGTTAGCGGTATGGCTTCAGAGAGATGGTAATGTAAAGAGATGTTATTCATCAAAACGATCAAATCGTAAGAAGTTGTGCAAGTAGACTACCTACTTGAACACACATGGGTGAATACGCGGTTAGTCATAGTCTGCCTACATAAAAGTGAAGGGATTCAGCACGGGTAATTTTGCAACTGCATGTGTAGGTGAACGACATATTCGCTAATCAAAGAAAGTGTAATAATTACATGCATAAACATTTTCACAAATTAACATATTTGCTGTTTCTGATATCAGTATGTTTGTTGAGAAGATAACTGTTGATATCATTACCTACGTTATTCTTTATGATTCGTGGAATTCACCGAACTTGATACAGATGCCATAAATTAAAAAAAATATATTAAAGATTTTTGTATCTATTTTGACCAGTTTATCATGTCATTGTCCCTTTTCAGTTTCCTGAAATTTCTTTTGCCACATCATCGCATAGTAAATTCTTCGTACAGAACGAATGTTTCGGATTATAACTTAAAACTAACAGCAACATCAAAATTAGCACGATGATCCAGAGAACCTACAAATTAATTAGGGTTATGAGTTCGTTCATTCAGAATATGTTTTTAGGTCATGGCCAATTTACAAAATGAAGGGCTTGTACTTGTACAATGTTCGGATCGGCTAGATTCATCAAAATGAGAAGCCTGCGACCTCTTCGCTGCTTGGCAGATCTTAATAAAGAGGTGGAGGCCGACATTTAAAAAATGTACGTCTAAATTCATATATTTAGAAGAGTCTTCCAATGGGCAAACATTGGACTAAACAAAGTAACAAACCGCCAACAGCTGCTACGCCACCCACGCTTACATCCAAATCAAACCAACAACAGTTTGTCTTAGGTTTTAACAGTTAGAACTGTTTGGGCCCCCTGAATACATTATCCCGAACCAACGCAGTCCGTACAATTTGTTTAATGTTTGTAATTTATTCAAGACAGTAATGAATGAGTTTCTCAGCCGACTAACACCCATGTTTACCGGCTAGATTCGCGACCTTCGGTAATTTCTGTAGTGTTGAAGTGTTGAAAGTTTCAGCTACAGCACAGTTAGTCAGTGGCGTCGATGTGAATTGGTCTACTGTGTGGTTCACGTGCTCGCTCGCCTGAAATAGTGCATGTAGTAATTAGTGCACTGCTGTGCTGGTGTTACGTCTCGGAACTTGGCACCTCAACCTATATTAATTTTAGTTTGGTCTTCAACTCAGAAGTGTGAACCGCCAATGTTGTTGGAAGGCGGAAAATATACTATATGCTAGACTTTTTGTGTACGAGTACATCATAACAACTTTTTGCTTCAAGTTTTGAGTGATTTCCCTCTGTGACAAAGTCGAGAGTTCAGTTCCGTTCAGTTCTTCCAAGGGTTTCAATGTGTAGTGTGTTCTGTTAAATATAAGTACTTAGTTCTCATCTTATATACTTTCCTTTTGATCGTAAGTGCAGCTTTTGCGTTTGTTTACTTTATCAGAATAGTACTAAGTGACTGTTCATATTTATCTGTAGTAAGTACTTACCTACCTAATAATAGTGTTAAGTATTTGATTATACTCAATTGAAAGAACAATAATTTACATTCAATATTCTTTACTTTACCTTGCTTACACCTAATTATTTTTTAGACATAAGTCTATAATTGTTAATTTATTCACACGGTATTACTTAATGAGATCGTTACACTCTGATAAATCTTAGCGAAATATTATAATTATTTGGTTTACGTTCTCTTTCAAGGACAACTATATGGTATACTTATCCTAAACCCTTAACCCAATTAATACTACAATTTAATTTATAATGTATTTTTTACACAATAGACGAACAACATGGCTTCGCAACCTAGCAGATTGCAAAGAAAATATTTCCGTATTGATATTATTTTCTAGGGCTCTCTAAGAAACTCTTCTTTCAATCCTTACCAGACCCAAACCGCTAATGACAAGTAACCCATCCTTTTGCCACGGATCAGGTGACTCGTATTATTCCAGAAATTATAAACAGGTGTGATTCCATTACAATATTTCATAAACAAACCATTCAACAATACGTAAAACCATTAAAGTGTGAAAACGTATTTACATATTTAAAGACATAACTTTGTTATTAGATCCTAATGTAATGTTATTATCTTTCCGTCCACCATTATAATAAGAAATATATGTTAGTAGTAGGTATACAGATATTATTTTCAAACTGAATTTTTAGCTTATGTGTGAAATTCAATCGTAACTGTTTATTGTTCTGTTAGATAGGTAGTCTACAAACAATCACGACGTTCATCGTCACAAATATCGACTATAAAATTATGAACTTTTATTAACTTTCCATTGAACCGACTAGGATAAACATATAGTTAGCAGAGGCATCAGCTCAGCCAGTGAAAACTCTTGGTAAATAATACCCAGTGAGACTACAAAGACACAAAATTCACATGAAAAAGTAGGTTAATTACTTGCAACACGTAGTGAGTTTCATAAAACAGCAGGTTGTCTGTAATGCACAGTTGCGGATGGTCCAAATCATTGTTGTCTCAATAAGTCTGTGATATTTAAATCCCATGAAACCTGTTTAAGGCGATATCTTCATTTTCTGTATTTGTCTCTGACGATTTCAGCTACTATGTCTCGGGGTATCATAGTAGCACTTGCTGTCTTCGTTAGCGCGGCTTTGGCACTCCTCCCGGGTCGTCTGCTGAAGTACACGTATACATTGTATACAAGTTGCCGGGTGTCTGCTGGCAGCTCGATGCGACTCTCCTCCCCACAGTCTGCCACTCTGCCGTTATACAATCTTCGCCAACTAAACATTGTCCATGCGGTCATTGCCTCGTCTCCGTATTGCGCCGTTTTGACAATCAATTTCCAATTGCGTTCCACAAAATAATACACTCTCAATATCGGCTGCACTTTAGATCTCACTTGCAAGAACGACAAATATATAGCTATAAAGTGAAGTTTGTTATCCCTAGAAAAATTGTTATTGTCCACCGGCGCGTTTGATTCCGGAGAATTAAACAATGATCAAATATTTAATGTTGCTTGAATTGAATTAATAGCGGGTTATCACGAAAATATCCGTTCAATCGCAGAGACGCTCACATACTGGTTGCTACAAAGCCTCAGAAGACCACATTTGCAAACAAGTCACATGGTCGTGACATCCGCTGTGTTAAAAACGTGATCACAATGCCATAGGAATTGAAGATACAGCGCAAGTAGACCAAGATGAGCCGACTTTGTATGCGCACTAGCGTTCCTATTCAGAACCTTGGCCAGAGATAGCATTATGTCCGTTATATTAAAAATATATATTGCTTCTTACAAATATGTACATCGCCATTTTTAAATACACCGTTGTTTAATATTTGGGTATGAATAGAAACGTTCCTATTTTGTTTTTAGGGTTTAGAAACCTCTTCGTCTTTATTTATTTGCAAGCGTTCATGTTAGCATTAACACGGTGCTTTAACGTCTGTTTAAAAAGTCAAAATCATGATAAGTATCTGCCTAATAGGCAATTTTGTGTCCATGTGTTAGTTATTTTAAGCGAAATCTTGTCCTTAACGGCTCCAAAGTCGCCCGTCAAACCCGATCCAATATGGCTCACCTTGAAATTATAAACGTCCAAGTCTGTTTTTGCTTTTTAAATAAAAAATACAACGTCGCTAGTCGCTATGTTGATAGCTGCTATACTTCGTTTCAGACTTGCTGTTTTTCTTCACTCTAAACCGTACTTACTTAGCTACATAATGTCTTTTCTTGAAAAGGTTAAAGGGGCAGCGGAAAGTCCCCATTGTAATGTTTTGATCATTGTGGTAATTCGGGGTCCTTCGATCAGTGGTTAGTAGGTGCCTTTTCAAAAAGATATACAATTATACACCTCGTCCTTTATTTTAGGAGTGTCCTTCGATTTGAATAAGTTTAAACCGGGTGACCATCTTAACATACCGAGTTTCCTCCGTGCCTCGTAAAGCACGTTAAGCCGTTGGTCCCGGCTGTCATTTGTTGATCTTTGGCAGTCGTTTCATGCGTCTAGGTTACGTTTATAGAAAGTTTGGAAAACCGTCTAGTTTTTAAAAGTTATTCGGATATCAACATGACATTTCCGTCTGCGAATAAGTAGCACGCTCTCGTGTTTTTGATTTTGCAATCAATCGTTCCAGAAAATGTCACTTACTAGGTACCTGCTGAAAAAACTATATTAAGTTCAGAAACTGCGCAAATATACATATTTCATAGCATTGAAGAAGGCGTGCCACAGGGATCTGTTTTAGGACGAATTTTGTAATCTTTCTCGCTAACCTCTTAGCCAGTGCTGCACTGGCACTCCTGGAATTTCATACGAGCAATAATAAGTGCATATAGTGGATGGACAGATAATAATAAAAGTGTATAGCAACTCCATAGAGTGTCCCATGTAACATGTATTGTAAAAGCTTATCATACGTACATCTCAACCAAAAGAGGCGAATGAAATCAAACTGTAAAACTCTAATACTGTAAAAAATACATATCAATCCAACGATGGTTCTAATTTTACTGTAGGCAATCGCATGAAGTATAAGACATGTTCGGACGGAAAGTTTTCTCAAAACCATTACTATACCAATGGAATTTGATTAAACGATGCGAGACTTCTAGAGCTTCTATGTAATGTATAGTGATAATATCTAGGTATTTGTATACTACTGTGCACTGAAGCTGGTTATGCTGAAAGTCGAACCAAAATGATAAATGCATGCTGATTACGTTGATATTCAGCGGTCTCTATAATATCCATTTTTGTCTTCAGCATTATTGTTGTTTGCGCACATAAAAATCTAGAAGTAGTAGTTTATTGGCACTGATTGTTCATTGCGCGCTATTAACGTCAATTCTTATTTATTTGTTTGCGTTGTGTAAGTACCTACTTTACTGGAGTATTTAAACTGGCGCGAAATAGATTACATCAAACACTACGCCAGAACACAACAATCTCGATAGCGATAGCTGTTGAATACTCGAAGCAGTTCAAATTGTTGCAGAGTTCAACCTCTCCCAAAATTAAGGTTATTGTGTTGTGAACTATGTTAGCGTAGATACCTAAGTGTCAAGTAACGGTATTGAGATTGAATAGGACGTTACTGTTGGCGGAAATTATTGCCGAATAGACAATGATCGTGCTGGCAATTTTACGGTGGCTGACGCCGGAACAATGTCAGTGTCCTCTGCACTAGATTTTACAAGTTCTAAGTTACGAGAGGCGTTCAGCAGTTTAGTACTGTTTGTTTTACAATTCTCACATTAACATAATAAATAATATGATTTACCATACAAATTCGTATTTATTTGCACAATAAACGGTTTTGATTTGTAAATGGACGTGAGGTATGTCCTCTTAAAGTGGCGCTAACAAGTTGGTCATAGATACATTATGTAACACAGAAATTGCATCAGAGTAGGTAAACAACTACAAATAGGGTTAGTAGGGTTTCCTCTAGAATGTCTACGAGTTGAATGACACATAAATATGATGTGTTACTCTTTGAATATGATAATAAGCCAACGTTCGATGTGGATGTTTCTATTGAACACGACCAATAAAATCGCGTTGTAGTGATTTCATGGCAGAATTAAGACGATTTGATAGATTTTAGTAGAAGGTGCTGCGAATTTATTTGTTCCATGTAACGTTGTATTAACCGTAATCAATCAAAAATCTATTGCAAAATGACTTTGGCTTTGTCTTTTAAGGTTTCCTTGTTCTTATTGTAATCCTATTCACTTCCTAGTATTTATTGTTTGCCTTTTGTTTGAAGCTTTGTTCTCCGGTCTCCTACTTGACAGCTTTGTTTGAAAGATTATTAGAATTTTGTCTATTTTGAGAAAGTATCCACCTACAAACTGACCCGCTAATTGAATGTTTAAACTGCAGTGAAAGCTATGCAAAATGTCAACATTGACGATCGCTTTCGTCATACCAGCGGTAGCTTTGATAAAATTGATTTGAAAATTTGAAGCACTCAGAGTAAAAATAGATAAGTACTTACCTATCGATCTTCCAAAGCAAGGCTGTATCAGGTGTGTTATTTCCCGCAGGTTGCCTGGGTCTATTGACACAAGCTCTGAATACAAATTACAAATTTGTTACAGCACTATTCATTATTCTACAAATATTACGTAGTTTTGAATTGGCAAAAATTCTGCTATATCACTTGTGTTACCTTAGTTCCTACTTAAATAAGTTTGAGCTAACATTCAAATCAAATAAATCGTTATGTAGCTGGAGCTGAATACTGATACGACCTGGTTTTTCCGTTGACTATAATTGGAATTGAAATATCGCCAACGCTTTTTACCAAACCCAAAAATGTATTTTAGGAAAATTGTACCTATAGCGTTTATCTGATTAGATTTATTTTAGCTATTATTTACGCATGCGGCATAATGATTAGTTATATTACTCATTTGCCTGCAATTAAAATAGCCTTTCAAGGTTTGTTATTCATTAATTGTTTTCTAACAAAACACTCAGACGCAATCAACACTTAGATAGTGAACCATATGATTTAGTCGTTAATGGTGATTATCATAACATAACGGGTGTAATCTGAGAACTTGGTCTCGGATCCGTCCAGTCATTGGCATGCAGTGACTCAGTGTGTGACTCAGGAAGGATAACAATTTTTACTTCCAATCACCTGAGAGGTTTCAACATATCCTCCATTCTAAATTTTGAGTGTACAGTATATTGCCATTGCAATTTAGAGGAAAATGTACTAAAAATAACTTTACGAAATGGATGGATCCTTGGAGATTTGTCTACCTACACTGCCCACTGTCGATGTAATGCCATTTTTGTAATAGTGACCAGACCGATTACAATTCAATAGCCTGTAATGCGTTCCGCGTAAACGCCCATTTCCTTACCCCAATATTTGATGGGTTGCAAAAGACTTCTGCTACAAAGCAATATAATAATAAGTATGTATGTACTACTATTTCGTAAGAAAACGTGTGCAGTGTGCCCTAATTTACAAACTGTAAACAAATCTATTCCAAATAAAACACATATTATAAAACAACGAGCACATTGTTGCAGATGCTTTGATCAGCTATAAATAAATGGTGCAGACGGCAGACGCATGCACAGCAGCTCTCAAATGTTTCGACGTTCAAAAGCCATATGTTCCAACTTCGAACGCTTACAATGAGCTTCTAGCTTTGCACCTGCGTCCGTCCCGGTCCCACTCGCACGTGCTCATTCCAGCTGTTGTTATGGCGAATGCTCTCGAGCTCGCGACACAGAGATGAGCCCAAGAGTATTTCATTATTCAACAATTAAACATTCAAGATTGGCAAAATTTTGCATGACATAACTTCTAGTCATTTAGAATATTGATTCGTCAAGGCTACGATCTTGAAACTTGATGATTTTATTGACCTGATGGAACGAATTATGGAATTATCGAGTACGAATTAAAGATTGGCTATTCGTGATGATCTCACCGGTCGTCAATCTTGACAATGCAAAGGACCGGTCGTCTGCGGGGCGAGGTATGGGACGGGACGGGGACTCCGCTGCAGGGTTTGTGCGATTCACGGCGCACGCGGTACAAGCAGTCACTAGTCAGTGCGACAGTTGGTCGCTCAATGCGCGGCGCGCGCGCCTCTTTCCGAAATTCCTTCTACATTCCTAAATTATTTACTAGTCAAAATGAAGTTCAGTGTTTACGTTCATAAACGGAGGTGTTTGTGCAAATTCAGAAAAAGTGGATTAGTTCTCTAATCGTTACTCGCTACGGTCCAAAGAACAATGCTGTGGGAAAAAATAACGTTCAGCTGGCATCGGCAGTCGTTCCCAGCTACCTACCTTACCTCGCTCCCCGCGCCGGCCGGGTACCGGGTTCAATGCGCCTCTCTGCGTTTATTCATCGTTTGTGGGAAAAGTTGACCCCCGTTTTTAAAAATTATTGTTAACGAATTCACACGGCTCGAATTGTACCTAGTTACTACCGCATCTTAGATGATCGAATCGAAAGTTGTCAACATGCGAAGTTATATATGCAACAAGTATTTAATTAATACCCACTTAAATAAAGCAAATTTTGTGTGAAGTGATTAATGAGGCACCAGCGTAAATACAGAATGTTTTTATGCGCCAAGCGACAAGGTTGCAGCATTCCGCAGATCAAAACTATTTATTCTGGGCTTTGCCATGTTTGTTGAGTTTCAACTTCGTCGAAAATTTTATCTTGCTGTGCTGCGGATAGAACATTTATCAGAGGAGGACAATACTCTTACATTAGGCAACGTGTGTAATGTTAGTGAATGAAATGTTGAAATAGCCGTTAAATATTAGTTTGCGGATACGCTCGCCGTAATGTGAATAGTGACGACATCAAGTGATGTGGATGCAGTAGTATTATCTAGTGAATTGATGTTTCGTGAGTGAAGTTTTGAAGGTATAGCTCTGTGGAAGTTGCCGTACAATGGGGAATCAAGGATCTTCAGCGCACGAGCCATTCGACCGGGCTGCTCAGGCGGCTGCCAATGCCGACCTCAAAATGGTACTCATTTGATTATGCTTCATTTACAATTCATTAATTCAACTTGAGTCATTGAATACATACTAAACTATATAGTCGGTTGTGTTATGGCCAACGTTTATTGTTCCTGTAGCTCACGCTCACGTACGTTATACACCAGATAATAACGAGCTACCTGCGTGCTCACTGTGCGTAGTTCAAGTCTTTGTACTTTGCTATCTAGGTAGGTACACCTTAGTTCGTTGGCTCTGTGTAGGTCACACTAAACGGAATTGGCGAAATAACGTCATCCTCTCCTCGTATATAAATAGTTTTATTATATTCATACCTCAGCGTTTTTTGTTCATAAAACACCTAAGAAGTAAGCTCTCAGTTTTTATAGCTAATAGATAAACACACAACGTCTTTTCTTTACATATGCTTTTCTGTATTTAATTAGTTATATCGAACATTTGAATGTTTGTTATGTTAGTGTTACCTGCTCAAATAATGGTTATCTAATCAAAAACAGTTTTACGTGAAAAAAAAATCGTCAATTTTTCTACATGATGGTTGGTTGAAATTGTAAGGTCAGCGACAAAAGTCCGGATTTTTTTACAATATGTAAAGAGATAATAAAAAATAGTCAGAAAAAAACATCAATAGGTAATTTGCTTGAAGATTCGCTGAACATTAGAACACGGAGTGAGTCGGAAAGCTACCGGATTGTAGGAAAAAACCGGCCAAGTGCGAGTCGGACTCGCGCATGAAGGTTTTACGTACCTACCATCGTATTTTTATTATTTATTGTTATAGCGGCATTGGAGGATTAACATGGGACGAGCTCGTGGCTAGACAATAACAGCCGCACGGGACGATCTACAAGGTTAAGCAACGCTTGCCAAGGTTGGTGTGTAGATGGGTGACCATCTTAGCGTACCGAGTTTCCTCCGTACCTAGTAAAACACGTTAAGCCGTTGGTTCCGGCTATCTTTTGAAGATCTTTGGTAGTCGTTGACGGATAGTCAGAAGCCAGTTAATCTGATTCCAGTCTTGCCATGAAGTAGGTACCTTGTTACCCAGTTTATGGGTTGTGGAGGTCTGGTAGGCAGCCGCTCCACGTAAAATACTGGTATCCAGCTAAATCCAGTTTGACTAGAAGCCGACCCAAATATAGTTGGGAAAGGCTAGACAGATGATGTTGTTATAGCGGCAACAGAAATACACACTATGAAAATTTCAATTGTGTTACGCTTCATGAGATATAGCCCGCTGATAGACAGACGGTCAGACGGAAAGACGGACAGCGGAGGCTTAGTAATAGGGTTCAGTTGGTTACCCTTCGGGTACGGAACCCTAAAAACGAATCTCTATTCAAGTGTCACTCCATTCTAATAACAAAACAATATTCGTCTTCAAAAGTCGAAACAAGCTATAATTGATAAGATTTCATTCATAAACGTCTTCGGAAACTTCGGATATGTACAGTAGTGTTATTATAACCTACTTTTGTTGCTGACTGTACCTAACTTTCATAACTATGAAAGGATTTCACAACTCTCAGTCAGCACTGCAGACGATCCTACTTTGGGTGCATATTTTTTAAACCAAATGACATGAATCACTTGCGCTACAATTCTGAACTGTATTTCAACGTGTCAAAGTTCAACTTCAAATTATAATCGTTAATGTGCAGATGACAGATTGACGAGTGTTAGTGGGTTTTAAGCACATACTTATAATGAGTAGGTATAATGGATTCATTATTGAGTGCACATCTGGCTTAATAAGTGTGCCATTGTTATTAGTAAATATGCCTGGGAATTTTATAATCTTCAATGAATATTATTCAAATGCAATAATAGGTAGTATTATTTTTTAAGGATTTTAAAATCAAATCTAATTTAAGTAAGTAAGTACTTACATATTTCAATTAAAATGAGCTGCAACAACAAGAAACGAAAAAATAAACTATTATTATATATACCAACGAAGATCGTGGTTTTTGAAGAAACATTGGTCACCATGGAAAATATTAGCAATTTCAATACTTAACCAACATTTTCTTCAAACAACACCTCATCATAACTAATATTATTGTAATTTATAAAACGTCACAATTAATGTAATTTTGAAAAACATAAGTAATATTTTAAGGAAAATAGCTAGTTTTAATAAAAATAATATTGGTGAATAAGACTCCAGACACGTAGGTACAAATATATATTTTAGGAAAAATATTATCAACTTTGAAAAAACATTTTGTCGCAGGAGTGTTGAAATTTTAACAAGCACTTGGTTTTGTTACGTTATAAGTATGTACATGCTCATAGAGATACGTGTGCACGGTGTCCAACGTACGAGCTGGTGCGTCGCTGATCCGGTCTCTTCGAGAGGCTATGCTTGAGCGCTTGAACTTGTCTTTATAGTCTGTCTCTGAATGGGGCGATGTCAATCTGGTGAATGCTGCTAAGACCCAGGCATGTTTTTTTTCCGCTAAAAGGAACCAATTTCATCTAGCTCCATCATTAAAAGGAGCCAATTCATCTAACACTAGGCAACACCTAAAATTTCATTTTAATCTTGTTTTGTTAATATCGTACATTCGCAGTTTGGTTTCGATTTTCAAATATTTGATTTAGCTTAGTTTTTAAAGCAAAATCTTACTGCTTTGAGATGATAGCCTTGTAAACATACATACATAGAAATATCTGTGACTATTACATATAATTAAAAATACTCTTCCTGCACGCATACTTTATTTTTTTTTATCAGAAAACCCAGGTACACTGAGTGATGAACACGATGAGTGTATCCACCAAGAAATTGATTAATTGAAAAAGTGATATCTAGGAATGTGGACGATCATGCAATGCTTGCAGGGTACCTACTGCTGGTTTTATTTGTAGACACCAGCCCTTACTTATCAATGACAGGCAAAAATATTTACCTGATAAAAGCGACAAAGAACTGAACATTAAAGATGAACATCTCTTAAAATCTATATGTGACTAATAAGTTTGATTTACTGTCCTAAGTTTTCTGTACCATGATAATTACAAATCACAAAATCAAATTTAGGGGAAAAAAATGTATGTTTTTTTTGTTGCCTAGTGTAACCTTCTAACCGACTAACTTGAGCTTCTTGGTGTTACGTAAACATCTACCCTCGATTTAGGTTCTTTCTTAAAGGCAAAGGCAAAAAGTGTCTACCAAAAAGTTGGGGATCCTAGCAAAGGTGATACGGTAATTCACGCCGGAACAGCTGCTCAAACTTTATCAAGCACAAGTTTGATCGTGTACCTACCTATGGAGTGCTGTTCTCATCTTTGGGTCGGATCTTTGCCCGCGAATGAATGAATGATACACAAATAATAATTTTGCAAATTCGACTGCTATTTCAAACAAACTAACTTTTAAGCTTAATTACATTATTAAGTATATATTTGTTCAATACTTAGAAACTAAATAATATTTTAATATAGTCAGTACCTATAGGTAGTCTAAGAGCTGATCGCAACGTCTAGTGAGATCCTATACACAAGGCTCAAGTTAAAAGTTTACTGACTAGGTTTAAAAACCAAAATCGGCCAGGGTTCGGCAGGATGCAAAACTACCTCCTTGAGTTATGAAATACGTCCCAGATATTGATATAACCAAAAAAGAAAAATAAATTGGCCGTCGTCGGCCCAAGCTAGCATGCAGGTACGCGTACATTCCAAATACGTACTAACACTGCTCTATCCCACTCATTTGGTTAGTTAGTGAGAATAAGTAGTTCTGGCAAATCTTGGAATATTTAGTTGCACTTTTGCTATGCTTCGGCCTAACCCTTCGAGGGATACAGGCGTTATGTTACAATCTTATTTATTTTCTTAATTGACAAATTGTATTTTTCTCATATTACTTAGTACACATTTACCACAAAATTGGTTTTGAAAAAAATTACAGATTAATTTTTGATCAGGTTAAAGAAACTTTGGTTTTCAAATAAAAAATAAGGCTTGTGATTAAACGCCTACCAGAAATGCACCTATTTTACTACCTGCCTGAAATGCCTGCTAGAATAGATAAATGCTCACCAAAACCTAACGTTTTTTTAACGAGGAAAATCCTCATGATTGTCCTCCGATGGTTGAGGGGTCTGTCAGATTCTTACTGACTATAACCACCCCGGTTATCCATTTCTTACCTACGCCGGGGATCGCGGGAATTTATGCGACTTCCGTAATCCCCGGCTGGTGCCAGCCCGCCTCTGCGAGCCACCTCGTATCAGCGGGGGGAGTGAGGTATTTGAACAAAACCTAACCTAACTAATTTGGTGATTATTTATCCATTTTGGCAAGCAAAAATATTTTTTTTGGTGAGCATTTAAATTTAAGTCAAAAAATATTATGGAAACAATACATGTACCGGTAGATACAAACATCATAACATAACAGAGTTAGCAAGAGCGAAACATAAGGAAAATAAAGGTAATTTCTCATTTATATTTTATATAGCAGTACTTAAATCAAAACAATATCACTAGGAAGGTTAATTGTAATTAACTTAGTAGTTCGAGTTGCTGATTGTAGTTATCTATACTAATATATAAAGCTGAAGAGTTTGTTTGTTTGCTTGACCGCGCTAATCTCAGGAACTACTGGTCCGATTTGAAAAATTCCTTCAGTGCTAGATAGCCCATTTATTGAGGAAGGCTATATGCTGCTATATATCATCACGCTAAGACCAATAGAGCAAATTTGAATGAAAATTGTGACGCAGACGAAGTTGCGCGGGTCTACTTGTTTTTTATATAGACTATAGTAACGAGTTTGCGGATAAATTTAAATGTGTATGTTACATCAAAGGGAAAACCATTGACTCACTATAGTTATAGCTAAATTAAAAATGATATAAATACATAGAATTGATATCATGCCGGTTACCTACGCTTCCCCTAAAACATGTGACATTTGAATATTCGGGGCAGGGGATTTCACGTGAACTTCCCACGCTTTTGTTGCTAGAGTTATCTGAAAATTGAGCAATACTTGTAAAACCCCAAAGCATATAAAATATTGGCCCAAAGCATATAAAATATTGGCCTTAGACCAGAGGATATCAAATTAGAATAGAGAAGGTTCGAAGGTTCAGTAGGTGCGAAGTGATATTGGGAGAGCTCCATGGTCCATGCATCGGCTGGCCTTCTTCCAGCTTAATAATGAATAGCTTCGCCCGCGAATATGTCTGAAATTATCCCAAGGGACGTAAGACATATTCAAGGACTTCCTTGGGATATCCCAGAAGTATTACCGGGATAAAAGTAGCAAATGTGATATTCCTGACTTTTAATCGATCTTTGTGACATATTTCATCCAGACCCTTTAAGTAAGTTTTTTTTTTTTTGTGGAGTTCAGATAGTCATCGCTCCATGTGAAATACTGGTGTTATAGCGACATCCGGTTACATTGGACACCACAAACAGTTGGGAAAAGGTTAGGCAGATTTATTGATGATTAGCGGACGTCACGCGTTTTCACCCGCGTAGTTCCCGTTCCCGTGGGAGTACGTGGATAAAATATAGCCTATGTAACTCGCTGATAATGTAGCTATCCATTGCTGAAAGAATTTTTCAAATCTGTCCAGTAGTTCATAAGTTTAATCGTTACACCCGCGTAGTTCCCGTTTCCGTGGTAGTACGGGGATAAAATATAGCCTATGTTACTCGCTGCTGATAATATAGCTATCCATTGCTGAAAGATTTTTCCAAATCGGTCCAGTAGTTTTTAAGTTTATTCGTTACACCCGCATAGTTCCCGTTCCCGTGGGAGTATGGGGATAAAATATAGCCTGTTTACTCGCTGATAATGTAGCTATCCATTGCTGAAATAATTTTTCAAATCGGTCCAGTAGTTTTTAAGTTTATTTTTTACAAACAAAAATACAAATATTTCCTCTTTATAATATTAGTACTTATTGATAGACTAGCTGACCCGCGCAACTTCGTCTGCGTCACGTTTTTCATTAAAGCTCCGCTCCTACTGGCCGTAGCGTGATGTAGCCTATACCCTTCCTCGATAAATGAGCTATCCAACATTTAAAGAATTTTTCAATTCGAACCAGTAAGTAGTTCCTGAGACTAGCGCGTTCAAACAAACAAACTCATCAGCTTTAAAATAATAGTACCTACAGTACCTATATCAATGACAATTTTTTTTCTGGTAGGTAGGCACTTGACAGTTTATCACCAAAGCTGCAGCTGTTAGCTCAGTCGCTTACTTTTCATTCTTATCACCAAATGAGTTGATAATATAGTTTATAGGTACCTCTTGATTTCATTTGATATCGTTAGCTCTAGCTACGCCATAGTATTTCACGCGGCCAGTCTAATTTGTCCGAACCTTGAAACACGCGCTGATGAATGCACGTTGTTTTATTTATACATAGATATTCATATTATTAAAGATCTTACCGCTTCTATTATTACAGGATTTCCTCAGTTATTATTATTAATTCATCATCATCTGCCTGCCTTTCCCCAACTATATTGGGGTCGGCTCCCAGTCAAACCGATTCAGCTGAATACCAGTATTTTCATGGAGCGGCTGCCTACCAGACCTCCACAACCCATTAACTAGGTAATACGGCAATTCTTTGGCAAGACTGATGTCAGATTTACTGGCTTCTGACACTCCGTAACGACAGCCAAAGATCTAAAATAACAGCCGGGACCAACGGCTTAACGTGCTTTCCGAGGCACGGAGGAAACTCGGTGTGTTAAGATGGTCACCCATCCACAGACCAACCTTGGCAAACGTTGCTTAACCTTAAAGATCGAGCCGTGCGGCTAGTATTCTTTAGTCACGAGCTCCTCATAGATATTATTAAAGAACTAACCGCTTCTATTATTACAGGATTTCCTCAGTTATTATTATTAATTCATAATAGAGTGTAATTCATTGTAGTAGGTACCTAATTGTTTCTTCAATACAAAATAATTAGTGAATGGTTTAATGTCTTTATTATGTCACAAGCAGAATGACAGAACACAGACTTACAATATTAACAGTTTGTCCTTTTATGCTGTCTGTTCAAGACAACCTTTTAAAACTATAAGCTATAATTACCTATTCTTATTTACTCTACTTTAGCATGTAAATAATTATTTCGCTAACAATAAGGCTGCGTAGATCCATCAGAGATGTGCGAGGATGCGTAGCGAAGGATGTCTTTGTTAAGACTAGAATCGCTTCGTTTACATTTTTTTTTAGGATGGGAAATCATCAAATGACTCCTCTGGTACAGCAGGAGGAAGAGTCAGACTCTTACTGATTAAAACCCATCCGTGTTCCTCCTATTTCCCTTTGCGTTCCAGGGTACGGTGCCCGCTTCGTTTACCTAGCCTCGCTCAGTGCAAGTGATTGGTTCTTAACAAACACATGCCTCGCTATAGTCGCTATGCATCCTCGCTCATCTCTGGTGGAAACGCACCCTAAACGCCAACTTCACCATGTGTTTTCATACATAGACTTATGACTAAGCATGGCTATGAATGACATCTCAATTTAATTACAAATAATAATTATCCTTAATGCCAAATAAAAAAAACTTAAACAATATTATTAGCGCTACTTCTGAAATACAGATTGTCCGTGAGGTAATTTTCTTAAATAATGATGTTATTGTATGGATTCTACCATTGAATTTGTGGAAATGACAACGATGCGATGGTCATTGTGTCCGGTAGTTGTTGTGTCATGGCGGGTACTGTTACCGCTACCTGGGACCTTAGCGTCAACATTTAGAATCATGACATTGATAGTAGTTAGTTTTAGAAGTTGTAGTTATCTCATAATATTCACTTTAGCCATAATGTTAAGTTACACAATTGAGTGTAACGTAACATTATGAACGTTCAGTTGAGAGCAGGCGCAAAGCTTTAAGATTCCCTAAACGTTAAATAAATCTTTCAGAAGAGCAGGCTACCCCTTACCGTTAATAAGATTCCTTGCAGAAGATTCCTCTCTCCAATATCAAGCTCCCAGTATTCTTGCACGTTTGCAAACTTCGTACTTAGGTACTTCGTACCTCTAAGCCAAGAAGTCATTTTTGATCGCAATAAAAATGTTTTTTTTTAGAAGGTTTCTGTTATTCGAATGTTAACTAATTTTGTAATGGTTTGCAGAAGTCGTCAGTGCGTGCGTCGTTGCGGCGTGCGCGCGCGGGCGCAGCGCTGTCCCCGCCGCGCGCCGGCATGGAGCGGCTGCGGCGCTCGTTCCGGGAGTCGTTCCGGCGGCGCAAGGGCTCGCCGCCCGAGTCGGCGCGGCCGCACCAGTGGCACGCCGACGAGGCGGCGGTGCGCGCCGGCACGTGCACCTTCCCCGTCAAGTACCTCGGCTGCGTCGAGGTGTTCGAGTCGCGCGGCATGCAAGTCTGCGAGGAAGCGCTAAAGGTGCTTAGGGTGAGTTTTAACCTTTTTATCGCTGGGCCTCGCGTATCCGATCTTACTCTGAGCGCCAGCTAAAAGAAAACTAATTCAACAGTCGGTGGATTAATTATTTATTTCATGTTGGTGATGGGCGCTGTCGGCTATTGTCGACTGGCGGTGAAAAGGTTAAATAGCAATCGTAGCTTAGGAACTGTAGAATGTGATCAGTGATCAGTGAAGTTTGATTGCATGCGTTTACCTAACAATTTAGTGAACTAATTCCTTAGACTTGCGAAAATGATTGTTTGCATTTTACGCGCATAATGAATGAATGTATGAAACATGAATGCTGCGTGTGGCACTTGCATTATAAAGTGTATCGCCTCTGCGAAGATTTCGCAACGTAGTTTAAACGGTAGATACTCTTCCGACCTTGTACAACCAACTGTGAAGTTAGTGTATGTCGAGAACGGATCAATGCGATGCTACAATCTCGCACCTTCCTCTACTAGTTTAGACGTCGTTTGATGCATCTTGGCATGTTTACGTTTCATTCGACGCGGTGATTGCATCGCTATTCTCAATCTATAGCTATAGGATCTCAGAGATCAAAGATCATCTAGTGACATTGAACTGTGTCAATACGTGTAATTATGAACCTAATGCACATAATTATCAGATGCAATCTTAGCTATCCTTCTAGCTTTATCTGTGAGTGCCAGGTGCTAACTAAGTATGCTATACATCGATCAATCAACAAATTCAAATCAACTAACACTTCACCATCACCTACATAATTAACCAAAAACGCCTAAACAATGCGACTGAATACTAGTATTTAACATGGATCTGACTGCCCATTATTCTCCATTGTATTCTAATATAATTGCGAAGACTATTTCGGCCTATTGTATTCTTGTTATGATTACTTAACATGACATTTAATTACCGATAACACTACATACTACAAGAAATAAACAACAAACATTGCCTTAAACCACCCATCAAAACTGGATTGCGGCATGTTGCTTGATGTTCATCGCTTAGCAAGCTTCCCTAGCCACAGCTGTACTGACGGTGACATTTCAGAACTCTCGCCGACGCCCTGTGCGAGCCGTGTTGCACGTTAGTGGCGACGGACTGCGGGTTGTGGAGGAGGAAACCAAGGGGCTTATCGTAGACCAGACCATTGAAAAGGTCTCCTTTTGCGCACCTGATAGGAACCATGAGAGAGGATTCAGGTAATTATGCTCTGCAATTCGTTTTCACAGAGACTCTCCGAAACGTTTCCACCAAATTCCATTTTCACATAGTAGCCTGAAAAATAATAAGGAGTAAACTAAAAAGTTCTGAACTTTCTTTTTCCTTGACTGTACTTCTTTGTAGTTTTCAATTTCTATTTCTGCTAGGCCTAATCACTGCAAAAACGTCATTGAAAAGAAAAAAAACCAGTTTACAGATGCTAAACGTCCCATAGCTTGTATACTCCGAAGTACCCTTGAACTTTGAACGCTTACATTGACCACTCAATAAATCAATACAACCAATCACAGCTTACTTCAGTAATAGCCATATTCTGAGTTGCTAACCCTACAACTGTCGATTACTTTGTCTTCAGCTTGTCTGCGACCTAGTTAATTTGAACCACTTCATCATTTTCCTGACCTTATCCCAGTACTTTTGGTCGACGCAACATGTCTTCTTCATATTATAATGCCTCACGACATTCCTCCTTCCTCCTTATCAAATGTTACAATGTCAAGTGATTTTCACACATCCGATTAATTTCAACCGTGTATCTTCTCTTCTCTAAATAAAATAAAAGTAACTCACTGTCTGCCTTTGTCTGTTTCTCCCCTTACTTCTTCTAAACCACGCAACAGATTTTGATACGGTTTTCACTGATAGAAATAAATCTAAAATGAGGAAGTTTTGTGCAAATGATTAGCACCCTTGCGAAGCCGGGCGGGAAGACCTCCCCCATTCCTCTCTTTGCTGGGATTCTTCACGGACGAGTCTTTAATTGTACATTCCCTCTTTAGTTACATATGCCGCGACGGTACAACTCGTCGCTGGATGTGCCACGGCTTCCTGGCGTCCCGGGACAGCGGCGAGCGCCTGTCGCACGCGGTGGGCTGCGCCTTCGCGGCCTGTCTGGAGCGCAAGCAGCGCAGAGACAAGGAGTGCGCCGTGTCTATGAGCATCGACGCTGCCAGCCACGCGTTTACTAGGCAGGGCTCGTTCCGAAAGTCAGGTTAGTATTTTCGCAAAAACATTCCATTCCGTCTGTAAATAAATATTGTTATCACTTTTTGAGAGACGTTCAAATTATTTTATTGCCTGGAATTCTACTCTACTCTGATACAAGGACGTAGCTACCGCCGCATCAGCCGCATCAAAGATACGGGACCCCCGAACTACAAGGGTCCCGAAGTGTGGATGCAAAGCTATATATTTAGTCCCGCCATCTCCTTCGTAGCATTTTGTTTAATAAAACAGTACAGGGTACAAACGGGCCCGCCATAAATGTTTGATACAAGACCCCTTTGAGACTAGCTACGCCACTGCTTGGATGCCTACTTTGAACCTAAGCTGAAGCAAAGGCTGATGACGGAGGTAACTCGCCCTATGGCGGTTCTGGAACCTTACGATAAGATCGACTATCACGATTAAATTATCTTACTAAAGTACACATTTATGTGTACTGTATATTTTGTGCTAACATGCTATTTTTATGACTTTCCAGGCATAACACCTCGCCGCGCATCAGAAGCAGACGCCAACAACAGTAACGGCGGTACCGGCGGCGTCATCGTCCCGGTGGGGTCACTGGGCGGCGTCGGCAACCCGGGGGCCACCACCGGCAACATGCACAGCGCGCACAGCGGGCCCTTCGGCCAGGCCGGCCAGGCGGCGGCCGCGCAGCCGGCGCTGGCGCCCGCGGCCAGCCGGCCCGCGCCGCACAACCCCTTCGCTGTGGAGAGGCCGCATGCTGCGCCGCATCTGCTTGAGAGGCAGGGATCTTTCCGCGGGTTTGCGCATCTTAATAACAGGTGAGGGTGGTGAAGTTATCTTAGAATTGTTGGGAACAACGTCCTGTGAAATATAGCCAACGGTAACGGGAGTCCTTTTATTCGGATACTATTTTGGCGATGATCCCCAAGCCCTATGTTGGTACTGTCCGACTATACGTTATGGTAATAAGCAAATTTATTGTTATATATCTTTGAAGAAATATTGAGAACAACTACTAATAAAATTGAAATACGTTTCCAGTTCTCCATTCAAGCGCCAGATGTCGCTTCGTATCAGCGAGTTACCGTCGAACTTGGAGCGCCAGCGCGCCGGCCTGGGCTCTCCGCCGCGCGTCACGCCCGCGCCCGCGGCGCCCGCGCCCCAGCCGCCGCAGGCGGAAGCACCGCCTCCGCAGGTATCACTACTATCATACCCGAATTCTTAGCCATTTATTGAAATATCTTTCAAAATTAAAATAGTAGACCACTCGACCGATCAAGACGGTCACGGGAAACATTCGGTCGATGTGGGCGAATCACGCTGGACACACTCGATCACATAGAGACTACTTACTTACGGAAATATTGCGCTCCATGCGTATAAGCAGTCCTTGCGAGATGGCTTGGCCGGTCTAAGTTCGATTATTGATACACGATAAGGCAACACTGAACATCTTTGTCGGTTACAGGAGATGACGTCAGCGGACCCAGTGGCGGCGATGTGCCAGCAACTGTCGGCGGGGCTGCGCGCGCTGGCCGAGGAGCCCGTGGCGGCCGCCGAGCCCGTGGCCGCGCCCGGCCTGCCGCACCCGGACGCGTGGCTGGGCCGCGTGCGGCTGGCGGCCGCGCCGCGCGCGCCGGCGCTGGGCCAGGCCGGGCGCGCGCAGTCGTACGCGGGCCGCGCGGCCTCCACCAACCCCTTCCTGTCTCCGCCGGACGCCGCGCCCGCGCTCTAGGCCCCGCCCCGCGCGCCTGCGCACGCCCCGGAGGCCGTCCTGCTCGTGTTCGACTAGTCGACTGGAGGACGCGCTCGGGACTGGACGTATCTCCTCGAGTCACGACACGTTGCACGCTCAGCATATTTCAGCTTTCAGTCGTGACTGCAGATAAGGAAAAACTCCAGTCCGCGGTAAGTCGTGTAGCGCGCGCGTTATAAAACTTCGATGTTTCTGTAACCATTAATGGTCATCACATGTACCACTTTTTACGATCTGTCTATGTAGGACTTCAAATGAATAAGCTTGCCAGGCGGCCAAGTATTTAAATGTACTGGATGCGATGCCACACGCGAAGTATCTGTACTTACTACATATTTTAATCGATTGATGTTGTCTTACTTAGAATATCAAATTGAAATGGTACTTATACTTGTTTTGTGGTAAACAAGACGAGAAGCCTACTATTGATGTTATTTTTATAATGATATTTATGAAAACTTTGACTTTAAATGCGCTGAGGTGTAGCCTCAAATACGATTCAGACTAATGTTCCTTTTAGTAAAATGACTAGAGATACAACTTCGAGTCGATGTTACGAATATTATCGTTGTTGTTATACTTAGTGATGCGCTTATAAATCGACTATAAACTGAATTAATGAGAGGGATTGAACTTGTTGCGGCAATTAACTGGGCCCTGAAACGTATTAAACTATAACCCTCGGGCCCTGTTTAACCGATCCCAATATTTATTATTCATTGGTTAAAATATAATTGCTATAAACCGATATTAAATACAATATAAATAACCTTGATGTTGTGTTTTAGCGTTCTTAAATGTTAAAATAAAATTATAACCATCTGTAAGGTTCATATCTCTTAGCATCGAACACTGTAGCATGTATAGTTTGTTGTAATCGTAAAATCTTCAGCTATATGTGTCAAAATTGCGTGAACAAAAAATATGAATGAGTGATAGCGAAAATAATATAACAGCTCAAAGGACCGAAATGTATGTTATACTGAATCTTTATTTATACGTAAACATAACATACAACGCGAGTCTCGGCATGTGATGCCGAAACGACAAAGCACTGAGAAGTGTACACTAATGATGAGAAAAGGTTCAGTTGATTTGATACAAATATAAATAAAAAGAGATCCCAGAGTGACTGTTATTTTTGTATCAATATAGCCCGGTGCCAGAAATTGACGGATTTTGAGAAGTAAATGAAAACTCTGTTTGTGTGATGATTAGCATATTTAATGATTATTGTACTTAACGCTATAGTAAATCGCACCGTGCTTTTGCGCCACACACCACTTCTGCGTGTAAGCGTTCGTGTTATAAATACATACGTAAGTTATATTAATTCCATAATATTCGTCCATGCAGTATTAGCGGATTATTACTAAACACTGTACAACAACAAACAAACGAACAATGCAGTATTTTAATATTAAATCATTTTATGTAATATAGGATTTTGGATATATTTTTCCTTTTTTGTATATACTTGTAAAGTTGTAAGGTATTTATCTCTTCATCGTTCGTGGATCTGTTTTTTTATACTTTTTTATTACATATTTTTCTATGCTGCTATAGTTAGTAGGTGTTTGGATCGAACAAATGCTAAATATCATTTTCATGTTAGTCACTTTAAAATTCACGTACTTACTTTTACAATTTTAATAATAATTTAGTTACTAATTTATGTTATGATGTTATAGTTTTCTGTTACGTTGAGCCAGCTATCTTAAGTATAGATTACATCGTTAAATCAAGTTTATTCTTTGCTGTAAATAATTTTGTGACGTCTAAAAATGACCTCTCGGTATTGTGTTAGTTCAATTGACATTCACAAAAACGTATTTGGTTTACATAATTAACTTTTAGCAAATTTTAACACAATAACTACAAAACAAATTATTTTGTTGCATCATTACATTCCAGATTATTTTTGAAAATAACACACAATTTGATAGATTTAGTAGATGTATAATGCATATCACTGGCTAGCCTTGCATAAATTAAACGCACTTATGTACTTACGATTTGTAAAACTTTAAATAGTACTTAAAAGTAAAAAAAAAACAACTTATTGAAACTTGTCTAGATATTAAACTTTGTAAAACCGAAATTAAATGTTGTATGTAACGCAGCTTTAAAGGCACCTATTCGGATAATCCAGTTCTGAATGTCCTATTTAAATGTCTCACTGTCTACGATAGAAATCAAATTTCATAAAATGAATTGCAGTATGTTTCGGAAAGTTTTGTAGTTCTATGAACTAAATGAATTGATATATTGAAATCAAAACAAAAATATTTATGATACTGTTAGCAATTCACTGTGTCTCTATATGCACATGATGTATACCTTGAATAGCACCAAATAGGCGAAACTGAATCGCTGTTATACAAGTACATTAGATTCGTAGGGTTATAAATGAGTAGGTCATTCCGGAATATATTTTCATGTGCTTATATAAAATATACTTACTATTGGAAAAGTTGTACTTAAATATACGAAAATCACGTTGTTTCGGACTTATTAATTTGTTGGGTGTTATTTGTATATTATACAGTGATTTTATCCTTGTCTAAAGCATGTAAATATTGGCGTATATATGTAGATATTTTAGATAATGAGAGTTCAAATATTATAAAAAATGAATAAATTATGTTTAGTTGACAGTTGCTTTTTATTCATTTTTGAAATATCCTTAATTAGCTTCTGCCCGCGACTTCGTCTACGTGGGCTTCACATCGGGATAAAAAGTATTAGATGTGTTTATCCAGGTTATAAAGTGATGTGTGCCAAAGGACAATGCTCATTTGAATGGACCCCATACCCGGTGCTGTACCAAGATTTGTCGTTTGAAAAGCCATAGGAAAGTAAAAGCTGGTAAAAGATTCATTTTGTAGTATGACACCTACAGACACGTGCAGAGAACGAATTGACCCACTAGCTTCTGCCCGCGACATAGGTCTTCGCAGACTTAATAATGATCCAGATAAAAAGCAAAAATGTTTTATCTCCTGCATAATGTTTTTTTTTTTCGTTATTGGTACAAAACAGTTTACAGAACAATTAAACCCTGACTCCTGAGCTAGGTAGAGTACCTGTATTTCAGGAGCCAGTGACTTCTTTATCAGTTACAATTTATGAATGAATTGAATTTTGGAAGTACGAGTAGTTAGCCCCGAACCCAGAGGCTCTAGACAAAGTACCATTCTATCACGGAATGCGATTGTCGAAATGCCAAAATATAAGGGATTGATAAAGTGACATTTCGACAGCGTTTGTCAATATACCCATGCATTTTTGACGTTCTGACAATCGCCTTGCTACGGTCACTTGCCTACAGCCTCAGGTTCTATTTTATCATTCTGATACCCTGGTAGTGAGTGAATGTTATCGCTCAAAGTTCCAGCTCCCGGAAATACGTTTTCATGATGTTGGTTGTTCGGGAGTCCTTTGAAAATTAAAATACATTTTAGATTTACCCCGCGATTTCACCCACCCGCTCCTTATCTATAGTTTTCTGACCTTTTCGTCCGGCTCCTAAGGATTGTGACGTAAATTTAAAAAATTTCGTGCTCGCTCCGCTCGCCCTTGCAACCAACTTCTTTAGATCTCAAGCTTCTCAGCAAGTCGAAAAAGTGAGTTCTGTCTGTGTGAAAGGGACATAAAAGCTATCCTATTCAGGGTGGAGTCCTATCTGCACCCAGGGACTTATACTCAAGTAAAGAAACAATAAATTGGTTTGCTGCACCACTTTATTCATTTATGGGTACATGAATACATTAGTCAACGGCATAAACTTCAGTGCCTACGTACTACCTAAACAACGTATTATATTGTCTGTAAAATTATTTTTCTATACATGACAGGTCAGGTGACTAAGAAACATCCACTTACATTACTAAGGCTTGATTCGACCAAACTTTTATACCTACTACAAGTCTTATCCTGTGAATAACTACTTTTGAATATGTTGACAGATTTTTGAAACAAAAAGGGCCCGACGTCAAAAAATAAGTTGCAGGATAACCCATGTTTGAAGTATAAAAGTTAGGTCGAATTTGGCCAAATTGTTTTAGTTTTAACCTTGCTACAGACACTAAACGACCCAATAAATTACGTAACTTACAGTATTCAAAGCAAGATTATAGTATTTCAAACTTCATAATAATCTTTTCATTTATTCAAGATAATCATTTTATAATTTCATTTTTTTGAGTTTATAAAATATAGAAAATTGCGAATGCACATTTTATACAATATTTATTTACTTCGGCAAGATTTCTGAAGGTGTTATTTCTTGAACAGTTACAACTTTTTAATCTTAGACATATTATTCTATGGACATACATTTATATTAATTCTTGTCGGCAAGCGGGAAAGGTTCTTTCATAGTTTTTATCGTGAAATATGCATAATTATATGTGACTTGTAATATTATATCGCTCAAGCTTAACAGCAAATCTTATGATTGACTTTGGTACTGCAGTTGGTACAATTTAAACATCAAAATATAGAGATCATGTAAAAAGTAATTTGGCCTCGAAATTATCAGCCTACACATTAAATTTCCGCCAAACTGAATTGTATTCTCCAGTCAGCATGAACCAAACTGCTAAAAAGTTATATAACAACCTTCTTAAATTGTCAGTGTAATTAAAAATAAGTTTCCTTTATCTTCGAGTATTGCAGTAGGTAACACATACACGCATTGTTAGTAACAAAAGTTCAGAGTACCCTGTTTTTATACAAACAGTGAAAAGTATGAAAGCATTATTTAATATTGCATACATTGGGATTTGGTAAATCGTAAGATTAACTGTATTTTTTTAATAATTATACACCTAAAATAGCTTCAGCTCAGTAAATGTGTTTATATTTTAATACATTCAGATGTATGACAGCTATATTATTTTCGCATACTTATTACGTTTGCGACTAGGAATGTTGCATATAAATGCGTAAGCCGGGACCTACCGCTACATACACAAAATACAACATAAATCAAATTCAATGACAGTAATTAATACCCAATGATATCTTGCTTCACTACATTTCAATGCGAGGAGGAATAACACTCACAGATAAATAAAAATATAGGTACAAAAATATGACTAGCACTAATTTATATTCACATGAAATTCCATTGCAAACACTGGAAAGTGGAATGAATTTTATACATTGATGATGTAGCTAATTTCTTTATCAAACTAAATATCATATCACAATTTTAAAAGTAATATCTTTCTAATTTGACTTAAACATTTAATTCGATTTAAAACAATATGATCAACTGAAATATAATTTATTAAATATTTTTAGGAAATACAAACTAATAAACTTCGAGATTTCTGAGATCTATCTTAAATAATATTAAAAACAATAATTGTACATTTATCTTATCGTATTAATACTGTTTTAATAATAATAAAAAATAAGCAGCACCGTAAATAAAATATTTTTATAAATATGTTGATTATTAAATAAAACACAATATAAAACCAAACTAGATATAGACGCTTATAAAGTTTCATAGAAAATAACTTTGGCGGTAAATACAACGCTCTAAATAAGCAAAAGTTTGGTACCTGTTAGAAGTTAGATTATTAGCCAAATATGTTTTTTTTTTATCAAAGGAGCCAGTTGCGCTTCAGAAATTATATAATTATGTATGGTATAATGTTAACATCGCAGGCCAGGGAATAGATATATTCCATAATGTTAGAACATGTGATGATGTTTATAAGTATTTCATAAGTTGGGTGGAATCTTAGAAAATACTCCATTAGGTTCCACTAATTTCTCATCATAATATAAATAGGCACACAACGTCTTAGGAGCCTATACTTCAGTTTAAAACATACACCTTAGGAAGCGCACCTGCGGGGCCGACGACACCGGCTGCAGTCGGTCTAAATACAGACGATACGAACACTACCACGGATGCTCTGACAAATGGTTTGCGTATTACCTATACCCTAGTAAAAACATAATATAAAACCAAAGTAGTAGTTTATTATAGTTAACATTGTGACAACTGAGAGTCAATCTTGTACTATTAAACTAAAGGTCCGTAAACTGAGCAGCAAAATGTTTGAGGAATCTTCATTGATAAATTAATGATGCTTTGAATCAAAGCCAGAGTTGAAATATATCCTTGTGGCGTGTTTGCATTTGAATTCTATTTTAAATATGATTTAGTGCATTTTCAAAATGTTGAAATGAAATCCCTGTTCGCGTATGCCGTAGGTAATTTAACTTGTAAAGCAGTTTATATTCAATTTGCTCAAGCATTTTGCTGCTCTTTATAAAATAATCCTTAGTCACAGGCAATTAGCAAACAATTCCCAACGCTTCTGTGGAAATACAGTTCCCGTCACGCAAGTTTACCTTCCCGAAGTACGTCGCAATCAAGTGCGCAGGATGTCAATTTGTCAAAAAACATAGAACAGCGCATGCGCGGGTAAGTCGCGTAAGATAGCGAGTGTAATGGCATCTCACTCGCTCGTATACGTTCGATGCATACATGTGACCCGCTTGCTCAATGCAATACTACTGTTGATGCAAAAAATGTTACACGTTGTTATTGTTTTTAATTAATTATTTTGGTTATTTCTTACTATTTGATTTGTTTTTTGTGTGTTTCACATTGTTATTGTTACTGGTAGTCTTTGTTACTTGTTTATAATATAATACGTATAAACAAAAAAATATTCTAGGAACGTAACACGTTTTTACGCGATTGCTCCTGCGCGGTCGTCACTAAAACCTAACTTCGGAGGGGTAAACAACGCTGATGCGAACTGTATCATCATGTTACATGTTGGTGCGGGTTAGTTATCGCGCAGTGATGTTGTCGTGGCAGCGCTGGCACACGCGCACGGGCCGCAGCGCGCGCAGGCGGCGCACGGGCGCCTCGTAGCGCGAGCAGCGGCCGCAGAACACGGCGCCGCACTCGCGGCAGTGGTGGCGCCGCTCCAGCGCCGTGAAGCGCACCTACACCACGGAAATGGTATAACGATACTGTCTTCGGATACTGTAAAACTTAGGTGGACCATGTGCGTAAAAGTTACGTCCCAATCACGTGGGGTCGGTCTCAGACCCATACAATCATCTGGGCAGAGAATGTGAAATTTGCATTTTTTGGTTTATGTGTGTCACATCACAGTCAACGTGATCGTAAATTTTCGGAAAGAGAGAAAGAGAGAAAGAGAGAGAGAGAGAGAGAGAGAGAGAGCAATAAAATTACCGGGTTTGACCGGATCTTTGGAGGCGTATATTTCAAAAATTAAATCGACAGACAATTACTATTTTGCTTGAAAATCTGTTAACTATGTTTAGATTACAACAGCTTTGAGACTTCTTGGTTACTTTAATAATACTTAATTTATAAGTAGGTCCATACCTGGCATTGTGTACAATAAGGAGCCGTGTCATCTCGAATCCAGTGATCGGCCGGACCGCCCTTTGCACCGGCCGCGCTTGACATATCAGGAGCCGACCAGCGGAATATCTAGAACCATGATACACAGTGAGCACCTTCAAAGTTTACATGTTCGCTAACAATGCTGCTGAATTAAGTGATAATTTTGTTAAGAGGCTATTCTGGTGCAAACTCAACCAGCCGCCCATGTCATCCTAGAATGCGAGGCCGAGGCTTCTCAATGTGCGCAAATCGGCTGATTGGGGCGGTTGTTTACGTCAGCAATATTTACTTCACTTTTTGTTTGTATATCTTAGCAGATTTTAATTTGACATAATTAAGGCTAGTTAGTTGTTTCTATTCTCACGCGATGTTTAGTACCTAGAAATAACAGAAGTGGGGGGAATGGGTATCGCGCGAGTAAAAACTATACCAATGCTTACGTAAACATAGTAGGGAGGGTAAGAGCTTTGATTACTATTGCTGACAAGGGGCTTACGTAATACTTGAACGGCCCCATTGACTCTGATGAGGCGGCTCCCAGAAGCCTATGAAGTCCCTAAGACGTTTCTGTGCTACTGGGCGGAGGCAAGTTGGCTATGTTAGCCAGGATATCCACGTACACGTGACCGAATAAAAATCTAAATGAGGAAAATAGAGTCGGGAAGTCCAGCTCTACTCTAAAAGACACTTTAAAATATCCAAACACCGTAATTTATTTATTTAATGCCCGTGTATTCTTTGTGCCCGTTTCTAAAAAAAACTGTTTTTTTTAAGCCTGTTCTGGTTAATGCAGGATGACATTTAAGTTGCATTCGACCCAGTTTAAAACACTGGGGCTAGTTGCTTGAAGGAGAGGGGGGAGCTCGTGGCTAAATCCGGAATACATGTTTAGCCGTCGGTCCCGGCTGTCATTTCAAGACAGCGGGTGGCACACTGGGCACCCTGGGCACACTGGGCACACTGGGCACCCTGGGCACCCTGGGCACCCTGGACACTCACCCGGCCGCGCGCGTCGCCCACGGCCAGCCCGCGGCCCGCGCGCGCCGCGCCCACGGCCGTGACGGAGGCGGGGCAGGCGTTGTCGCGCCGCTCGTACGCCGTGTGCATCGTCAGCTTGCCGCGCAGCACCAGCCGGCGGATCCACTTGATGCCTGATTCTGAGATCATTTTGCCAGTATTAGTGCTGGCTCGGATAAATTAGATACATGCATAGATAGAATATACTTTATTGAACACAAACATAGTTACACAAACTTATTGCTGACAGCGATATCTATTGAAAACCATAAGATGGACTGAAATAACTTTTATTTTGTGCTATTGATAGGTATACGTTTGACCACTATCCCACCTGATGGTAAGCGATGATGCGGTCGAAGATGGAGCACGCTTGCCTGAAGTAACCTATTCATACCACCTAGTCACCTATTGTTTATATTTCTCAGTATTTTTTTTTTATTAAAAAAAATGACGAAGATAAACTTGATTGCAGTGTAAATTATATTGAAACAATGTATTATATGTCCATAGTAACTGGTGCAAACGTGGGTGCAAGATAGAACATGAGTATCATAAATTTGACTGCGCTATTATTTAGTCCTACTCGCACGTTTTACGACCACGCAGGCCATAGTATCGCGGTAATGAATCATTAAATTATTACTTAACTTTCAAATTAGCCTTACCTATATCCAACGTAGCCGGCTGTATCTTAGCAGGAGGTCTATGCGTGGCGGCGGGCGAGGCGGGCGCCGACACGACGACGAAGGAGTCCGTGAGGCTGGTGTCGGACTTGCTGGCGCGCAGCCCGCTCTCCTGGCTGGCGTCGGCTGATGCTGCGCCTGGAGCCTCCATCGAGCAGGACTCACTTGATTCGCCTATGCTACCGCCACCTGTGGATATGTCACAATTTTTACAAGTCTCCAGAAAAACTACTGCAACTCGCAGTATTTTGCTGGGTTTCAAAATAAGAATTACTAGGGTTGAATACGATACGCAGGGGTCGTGCGGTCCATGGCCCTTACCCTGCCCGTTACCTCAACGCGTCCCAGAGGGTCATGGCCATTCGGCAGGCCCATGGATACGCACGGACCCTGGCGAGGCGGCGAGCCTCCTTGCCGAACTGCCGCCATGGGATCTGGAGGCGAGAGCTCTCGCGCTCATTTACGAGTGGCGCGTGGAGGCGCAACGCCGGGGCGAGACTCCTCTGCCGCGGCAAATCGCAGCGAAGCGGGCGGAGCTTCGGCAGGATCTCATGGCGGTATGGAGACAGCGACTGTCGCAACCCAGCGCATGGCACGCCACAATCCAGGCGATTAGTCCCCTCTTTGAGGAGTGGCTGAAGCGGCGCCACGGCGTCCTCACCTTCCGTCTGACGCAGGTACTCACCGGACACGGTTGTTTCGGAAGATACCTGTTCTGGATTCGGCGGGAGGACACGCCCGGGTGTCAACACTGCGAGGATCGCCCGGAGGACACAGTTGAGAATACGGTGGAGGTCTGCCCTGCTTTGGCGGAGCACCGCCGGGTCCTCGTTAAGGCGATCGACGGCGGCCCTGGTTCAATCTATGGTCCGGAGCGAGGAGGCATGGGAAGCGGTCACCTCCTTCTGCGAAGCAGTAATGCTAGCGAAGGAGGAGGCCGAACGTGTGAGAGAGAGGGAAACCTTTCGACCCAGCCGCCGCAACAGAAGAAGACGCCCTGGGCGTCGGGAGTCGCAGGGCGATTTCCGGCCAACGTAGGCTCGGGCCTGCGGACGGCGAGCATTGGGTGGCTCGCCGTCTGATCAGAACCAGGCCCGTGTCGACGACGCGCTGTGTTCCACGCGCGCCTCTATGAGCTGACACTATGGGAGACAGGGCCCGCTAGGGCCAGTGTCTGCCGGGGTGCGGAAACCGTTCGAAAGAGGCACCGTACCCCCTGGTACGGTGCCTCTTTCTTCTTTTTACGGTACGCAAAGGGCATTAGGAGGAACACGGATGGGTTTTAGTCAGTAAGAGTCTGACACTCCCTTCTGCTTCGCTCAGAGCGGAAAGAGTCATTTGATGATTTTCCATCCTTAAAAAAAAAGGGTTGAATACGAATGTATAATACAGTCGCGGTGAATATTTCGTCTCGTCAAACAATGTAGTTTGAGAAAGTACAAAAACCGTCAATCACTCAAGGTGACTTAAAGTCCAGTCTGATGCATTATTAATTAAGAAATAACCGGCCAAGAGCGAGTCGTACTCGTCCACCGAGGGTTCCGTTCAAATTTTTAGGTCCTACACATTACTTTAAATAAAGATAATACTTTTTGTGATTTAAATATTTCAGACTTTTACATTTTGTATCATAAGATGGCATTACTTGCCAAATTTTGTAGTTCTAGGTCAACGGAAAATACCCTATAAATTTTGATTCCCTTTTGAGTGTCGAAATATACCTACGTTTTTGCGGCATAAACGGCCGTATCTTTTTTATGTTAACTTATAACTATGATTTTTTCACAGCTTCATGGGACAGTATACCTGAGACGTTAAGACGAAGATACCCGATACCTCGACGCGATCCCGAGATAAAGGGTCTTGATAGACAGATGGACGGACAGCAAAGTTATCTTATAAGGGTTCCGTTTTTTCCTTTTGAGGTACGGAACCCTAAAAAAGAATACAGCACATAAAAAAATAAGACATTTGTGCATAATTTTTAAGTTGCACAAATATCTTAATTTTACGATACGAGACACTTACTTTTCCGATACAGTGGGTTCCCCTTCGACTTCCTCCTAAGCATGACATGCCCCTGTTTGTGCAGCTTACTTCGATGCGTCAAGTCTTTCTCTGCATCCAAGTCTTTCTCGTTGTCATACTCCTGCTTGGCCTCGTCACACGAGTCTATAGGCTCTTCCTTAGGTTCGACGTATTGTTGCGTTTCTTCATTATCACTGCAAGTGTCTTTTTCGTCGTGTCTTCGGGCGGATTCCTTAGCACTTGTAGTTTCACACGCGTCTGATAATGAACTTTCGGAACCTGATTTTGTTAGTGTACCTGTGAAGAATATTATTGTTTATTAGCATTTATTTGAATAGTTCATTTGGGTTTAATTGGGTTAATAACCCAACGTGTGTAGAAGAAAACTTTCTTATAGCTAGTTAAAAAGACTAAAAGACAGCTAGCTAGCAGGTAGCTTAACAGACTGTTCAGCTTTTCCCTATAGTTCGTCGAGTTATGATTTTGTTTTCGTTCTCTAAAATATAAATCAATCTTTATATTTTAGAGAACGAAAACAAAATTTTTATTAATTTATCATAATTGGTCTTCAAAGTGAAACTTGATAATATGCATGAGAACTTTCACTTCCTGAAAGATTGGCAATCAATTAAAGAGTCGCCTTCACTCGTCAACTCGTTTCACTAAAATGGCCACGCCACTGTGTGCATAGTGGCGTGTTTTCCTAGTAAGACATTTCAAATTCAAAGATATATAAATAAACAAACCTTCTTTCTCTTGCGACAAACTCATCTGCTTCACCAACTCCTCGACCCTTTTAATAGCCGCTTCCCTATCATGCGATTCCTGTGGCTTCTCCGATATTTCTTCAGTCTTAGGTTCGCTCTCCGATTTCACTTCGCTCTCGGACTTCACTTCCTCGCTATCTTGTACAGAGAGCTTCTGTTCGTCCTTTTCTTTGTCCATGTCTATTGAACTTGAGACGGGGTCCACGCTACCGCCTTCTAAGCTCTCTGCCTGTTCCTCAGCTGTTTCTGCTAAGTAGTCTATTGACCACATCTACAGAACAATCGTAAAATTGTAATTTACAATAATAGGTTAGTAATAATAGGTTATGTGGTTTCTTAATAATAATCTATATTAAATATTACTAACACTAGTTTGTAAGTTTACATTGCTACTAACAAATTATGGAAGAGGTTCTGAAATAAATGTTTATTATTATAGGTCAGTAGGGAGAACTGTTAAAACTATAATACTTAGGATTATCGTTACTTACTACAAGGAAAAAATATTTCAAGGAACATATAAGACGATTGAAAATAATACATTTATGCCGTTGACAAACAATACATTTTTACAAGAAACTCACTTGCGTATGAGTATTCTTATATTTGAATGGATAAACTTAAGGTGGCCTGAAAAAATACCCTTCTAAACAAAAAAATAATCATCCAAATCGGCTGACAATTGGCGAAAATATCGCTGAAACAACATATTTCATGGGATCTCATCATCAGATCCTAATTTATACCTTCCATCATCAGCTCAGCAACATGAGATGATGATTACCAGGCACAAATATCTGAATTGCGTTAGAAAGAATTGACTCAAGGGCATCAAGCTGGTATCTGGCAGATCCGTCCCAAAGATAAGAGCAGTATTCCATACACGATCGAACTTGCGCTTGATAGAGTTTGAGCAGTTGTTCCGGCGTGAAGTACCGTCTCACCTTTGCTAGGATCCCCAACTTCCTTGCAGCCACTTGAGCTTTTGCCTCTAAGAAAGAACCAAAATTGAGAGTAGATGTTAATGTAACCCCAAGAAGCTCAAGTTGGTCGGTTATCAGAACGGTTTCACCGCGGAAAGATGGAGCTAGGTGGAATTGGCTCCTTTTGGCGGAAAATAGACCCGCTTGGGTCTTAGCAGCATTGAACTTGACCAGATTGGCATCACCCCATTCATAGACAGCCTGTAAGGACACATTCAAGCGCTCAACCATAGCCTCCCGGAGAGACCGGATCTGGGACCCACCAGCTCGTGCGTCGGACACGTATCTCTCAGCAACAGTGCTGTCGTCTGCATACCCAAAGGTACCGGGTTTAAGTAGATCATTAATATGCAGCATGAACAGTGTTGCCGAAAGCACCGACCCCTGAGGAACCCCGGCATTAATATCCAGCAGTCCAGAAGAGCTGGACATCTATGACCACTCGGATAGACCGATCCCTCAGGAAATCTGCGATCCAATCACACAAACCGGCGGGCAGACCGAAGAAAGGAAGCTTACTAATAAGGCTATCGTGCCAGACCCTGTCGAAGGCCTTCGAGATGTCAAGGGAGATCGCTAGTGCCTCCCCGTGCTTCTCTATGGCTTCGCTCTAGATGTGAATGGCATACGCTAGAAGATCCCCAGTTGACCGATTTCGGCGGAACCCGTATTGTCGGTCACTAAGGATATCATTCGCTTCTAGCTACGCCAGGAGCTTATGATTCAGCACGCGTTCCATAGTCTTACAGAGTATGGACGTTACCGAGATGGGTCTATAATTCGACGGGTCAGCTCGACTACCCTTCTTGGGCACGGGTTGCACGTTAGCTTGCTTCCAAGCCTTCGGCACTTTTCCAGTCAGAAAGGCGAAATAGATGTGTCAAGATCGGAGACAGCTCAGGCGCACAAGTTTTCAGAACAATTGCCGGTATCCCGTCGGGGTCACTAGCCTTGGTTACGTCTAGGTTACGCAGTACCCTACAGACGTCCTTCTGATGAATGTGAATGTTCGACATGCTCGACACGCATCCACCAGGAGAAGCAGGTGGCCTCGCCATCCGTGGAGCCAGTAATGATAACATTGAGCGGTTCCCACTCCCTGGTCTGACTGAAGGCCACGTACAGCACCTGCTGCGTGCTCAGTAAGGTATATGACTCACCCTCACAAAGCCATCCGTGGAGCCAGTAATGATAACCTTGAGCGGGACCCACTCCCTGGTCGGACTGAAGGCCACACTCAGCACCTGCTGCGTGCTCAGTAAGGTATATAACTCACCCTCACAACGCCATCCGTGGAGCCAGTAATGATAACATTCAGCGGGTCCCACTCCCTGGTCTGACTGAAGGCCACGCACAGCACGTTCTGCGTGCTCAGTAAGGTATATGACTCACCCTCACAACGCCATCCGTGGAGCCAGTAATGATAACATTGAGCGGGTCCCACTCCCTGGTCTGACTGAAGGCCACGCACAGCACCTGCTGCGTGCTCAGTAAGGTATATGACTCACCCTCACAACGCCATCCGTGGAGCCAGTAATGATAACATTGAGCGGGTCCCACTCCCTGGTCTGACTGAAGGCCACGCACAGCACCTGCTGCGTGCTCAGTAAGGTATATGACTCACCCTCACAACGCCATCCGTGGAGCCAGTAATGATAACATTGAGCGGGTCCCACTCCCTGGTCTGACTGAAGGCCACGCACAGCACCTGCTGCGTGCTCAGTAAGGTATATGACTCACCCTCACAACGCCATCCGTGGAGCCAGTAATGATAACATTGAGCGGGTCCCACTCCCTGGTCTGACTGAAGGCCACGCACAGCACCTGCTGCGTGCTCAGTAAGGTATATGACTCACCCTCACAACGCCATCCGTGGAGCCAGTAATGATAACATTGAGCGGGTCCCACTCCCTGGTCTGACTGAAGGCCACGCACAGCACCTGCTGCGTGCTCAGTAAGGTATATGACTCACCCTCACAACGCCATCCGTGGAGCCAGTAATGATAACATTGAGCGGGTCCCACTCCCTGGTCTGACTGAAGGCCACGCACAGCACCTGCTGCGTGCTCAGTAAGGTATATGACTCACCCTCACAACGCCATCCGTGGAGCCAGTAATGATAACATTGAGCGGGTCCCACTCCCTGGTCTGACTGAAGGCCACGCACAGCACCTGCTGCGTGCTCAGTAAGGTATATGACTCACCCTCACAACGCCATCCGTGGAGCCAGTAATGATAACATTCAGCGGGTCCCACTCCCTGGTCTGACTGAAGGCCACGCACAGCACCTGCTGCGTGCTCAGTAAGGTATATGACTCACCCTCACAACGCCATCCGTGGAGCCAGTAATGATAACATTGAGCGGGTCTCACTCCCTGGTCTGACTGAAGGCCACGCACAGCACCTGCTGCGTGCTCAGTAAGGTATATGACTCACCCTCACAACGCCATCCGTGGAGCCAGTAATGATAACATTCAGCGGGTCCCACTCCCTGGTCTGACTGAAGGCCACGCACAGCACCTGCTGCGTGCTCAGTAAGGTATATGACTCACCCTCACAACGCCATCCGTGGAGCCAGTAATGATAACATTGAGCGGGTCCCACTCCCTGGTCTGACTGAAGGCCACGCACAGCACCTGCTGCGTGCTCAGTAAGGTATATGACTCACCCTCACAACGCCATCCGTGGAGCCAGTAATAATAACATTGAGCGGGTCCCACTCCCTGGTCTGACTGAAGGCCACGCACAGCACCTGCTGCGTGCTCAGTAAGGTATATGACTCACCCTCACAACGCCATCCGTGGAGCCAGTAATGATAACATTGAGCGGGTCCCACTCCCTGGTCTGACTGAAGGCCACGCACAGCACCTGCTGCGTGCTCAGTAAGGTATATGACTCACCCTCACAACGCCATCCGTGGAGCCAGTAATGATAACATTGAGCGGGTCCCACTCCCTGGTCTGACTGAAGGCCACGCACAGCACCTGCTGCGTGCTCAGTAAGGTATATGACTCACCCTCACAACGCCATCCGTGGAGCCAGTAATGATAACATTGAGCGGGTCCCACTCCCTGGTCTGACTGAAGGCCACGCACAGCACCTGCTGCGTGCTCAGTAAGGTATATGACTCACCCTCACAACGCCATCCGTGGAGCCAGTAATGATAACATTGAGCGGGTCCCACTCCCTGGTCTGACTGAAGGCCACGCACAGCACCTGCTGCGTGCTCAGTAAGGTATATGACTCACCCTCACAACGCCATCCGTGGAGCCAGTAATGATAACATTGAGCGGGTCCCACTCCCTGGTCTGACTGAAGGCCACGCACAGCACCTGCTGCGTGCTCAGTAAGGTATATGACTCACCCTCACAACGCCATCCGTGGAGCCAGTAATGATAACATTGAGCGGGTCCCACTCCCTGGTCTGACTGAAGGCCACGCACAGCACCTGCTGCGTGCGCTCGCGCCCGCCGATCGTGTCCACTGCGCCCAGTAGTTCGCCGTTTATAGACCACGCGTAGAGCCAGCTGCCACTGCAGGTTGCTATGTCGCCCTAGATCCAAAGAGTGAATGGTGACTACTGACCAATTTTAAATGTTTTAAAAAAAATACAGTGCAGGTAAAATTAATTTTAACCTCTTAAAGGTTATGTTGAAATATATTTATTTTCAACTTTATCTAACGTTTATATTTGATAAGGAATGGAATCCTCGCTTCAACGCACTTCACCCAGTCTGCACTGTTACATTTTTTCACAGGAAAATTGTCCCTGGGATATTTTAAACGTACTACTTGCTTTTTACAGTCAATCGTTTCTAGACCAGACTTTCTGTATTATAGAGAACTTGAAGAGTTGTTACGAGTTTTTTTTTCAACAAAGAATTGCGATTTGTTGCGAGCAATATAATACTCACAGTAAGATCATCAATCGCAAGCGCCGAAACAGGAGGAGGGGGTCCATATGAATGCGGTGGTAGCAACTGTCGTATGAAAGTCCCTCGCTCAACGTCCCACACTATAGCTTGACCGTCTCGACTGCCGCTGACGACGAGGTTGTACGCCGGGCTCGCTGCTAAGCAGGTCACTGCTTCTTCGTGACCGTATAGACACACCTTTACGGCGAGTCGACGCCGGCGAGCCCAGTATTGCCAGACTGTTACCACCTAAAGTTAAAGGAATACGATTGATTGACAATTTGATAAAGGAAAATTCGAAATTCTGACGCGGTACCCAGTCATTATTTGGATTAGTCTACTCTGACTAGTGCGTCAGAATAGACAGGGCACACTCGCATGAAGTCTTAGTACATTTTGCCCCACTAGGGCTGACACTATTCGAATCAACATAAATTAAGCAAATGTTATGCTACCTCAATGAAATGAATTAGTAGGGCAGAATACACTCTGAAAATGTGGCCTGTCTATTCTGCCTAGCGGCGCAGAGTAGACTAATCCCAATATTTGCCTAGCCTTTTTTCGAATATTTTGGGGTCGGAAGGAAAAATGTCGTTGCGCCGACCCTAAGCAACAAGGAATATGAGCAGGAAGATGATGGACATGCCTTAACTTGCAAGAATTCAGTAAGTAAGATTTGAACTCACCGTGCTAATCCCAATATTTGCCTAGCCTTTTTTCGAATATTTTGGGGTTGGAAGGAAAAATGTCGTTGCGCCGACCCCAAGCAACAAGGAATATGAGCAGGAAGATGATGGACATGCCTTAACTTGCAAGAATTCAGTAAGTAAGATTTCAACTCACCGTGCTAGTCCCCGCAGTAACAATAGTCTTATCCGAGGGACACACACACGTGACAATCTCGCCGCAGGCCTGCGCCACGGTCTCGCACACGAACACCGCCTTATCGTTGTCGTAGTTGCCGATCCTCAGCGAGTGGTCGGCGAAGCCCCACGCCACGTACTTGTTGTACGTGGGCGGCATTAGCACCTTGTTCTGTTCTACTGCGAGTATGGCTTTGTCTGTGTATAGGATTTGGCCGACTGGGCCTTTTACTTCTGCAATACGATAGCAATAAATTTGCTTATATTTCAGTTACAATGATGTTGTTACGTGTTAGGGATAGTTGATAAAGAAAGACCGCTGGTAATAGCGAGACAATAAAATCATTAGTTTCTTTTTAATGGAAAAATATCAACACAGTAAAGATGTCGGTGGAAGAGAGGCACAGCAAAGAATTGCCGTATTAAGCTTTCTCTCTTTATTGTAAACGCCACCCGCCTCTCCACTCTTTAGTGAGAGCGGGCCCCTTAAATAACGTTGATTTCTTGATTGAAAAACCACAATTTACATACCTTTTACAGGTTGTAGTGAAGGCCTCAAGTTTTCTAAATTATGGAAGAACAATTTCTCTGGTGGTGTGATTCCCTGAGACGGTATTATATTGTTCGGGTCTAATATAGTTGAACTTCGTTGCGACATCTTCTTGCTTGGATGCGCTTTCTTGAATAGTTGCTTTGGTATCTGACCGAAGTTGTTTATGAAACCGATTGTCGCGTTTTTCTTTAGAGGGTCGTCGATACTAGAACAAAATTATACAATGAAAAATGGTTTTACATATAAATGGTTCTGAGCATCAGAAGAAATATTAAAAATACCACAACTTAATCGTGGGGTCAAAATAAATACAAAAATACATTTATATATATATAATAGTCATTCAAATTTGATGCCATGTGGGATTATCAGCCAGGGAAGGAGGAGAGACGAAGGCCTGCTATCAGAGTTGTTTGTATCAGTATACTAACTTGTATACAGAGTTGATATGACAGAGGGGCATTAAATTACATTTGATACGGTATAAAAATACAAAGCGCCAAAAATTAGAAAATATTTTTTACAAACAAACTCAATAGCTTACAAATCAGATTAAAACGCAACCACACTTTATAAATAACTGTTGACTGACCGTAGATACCTAGGTAACACAGTGGCAACGTCGCGCGCGCACCGGAGCGCGGTGTGCGTTATCTCGTGTCGAGGCGGGGGCCGGGGCGGTGTGGCGACCGGCGACTTAGGCCTCCGGTCGCGCTGGCTTTTATGTTAGGTAAGGTTTTTAAGCACGCGCACAAAAACAAACACACAATTTTTTTTATTTCTCGATGTGTCCTCCATTCAGATTAATGCACAAATTATACCGACTGAGAATATTGTTAATTATTTTTCTAATTAAATCACTGTCTGTCGCCAAGCACTTTTGTCACCATACCTTTCTCTGTAGGTTAGCAGAGCTAAAGCTGCGTTTACACGGCATTCGCCGTAAATTAAAATCATGTCAGTGTATTCTGACGCCGTGTAAGTTACACGAGACATTGTTGAACACTTTAATTACACACACTCTACCAAGTTTAATTACGTGCCCTAAAAAAGCAGTCAATCACAAAAAAAAACATTAATACCAAATAATAATAATCCCAAGTTACGTGTCCTGTCACAATAAAAAAAGAAATACTGTCTTAAACTTATTTAGTGTCTTATCACAATAATAAAACAAAATAACAGTTGCCAGCGCGCGAATTAGACAAATCGTACGTTCCGAAAGGACAGAGTCGGCGTTGCAACAAACTGACCTATTTTTGTTTCTTTTACGCACGGAATGTTTTGCTATGTTTGTCACTCTCGTAGTGAAAGTGCAAGTGTGTATTTATTGCTTCCTTGTTTGCATTGCCAACTTTTTAGTGAAATATTTTGTTGTAGTTGCGACATGCGTCAGAGCGGCAACAATGCATCGTAGATTTATTGTTGTAAGGTGCATGACCTATGCTTAGACATAATCAGCTGTTAGGAAAGATACATCGTGTTCAAACGGTGCAAAAATTTAAAAATTCATTTGCGACTAAACTACTGCTTGTATTTAATTGATTTTTGGTACAGAGCTTGAAAATGGTGCCTAGTATATCGACGTTGCCCTCGTAGGACAGGTGGTGGAACACGTTGCAGGAGTCGACGGCGGGCGCGCCTTGCTGCTTGTAGCCGAACACGAGGTCGATCCAATGGTGCAGGCGGTGGGACACATAGTCTTGTATCAGTATACTAACTTGTATATATCGACGTTGCCCTCGCAGAACAGAGGGTGGAACACGTTGCAGGAGTCGACGGCGGGCGCGCCTTGCTGCTTGTAGCCGAACACGAGGTCGATCCAGTGGTGCAGGCGGTGGGACACGTAGTCTTGTATCAGTATACTAACTTGTATATATCGACGTTGCCCTCGTAGAACAGATGGTGGAACACGTTGCAGGAGTCGACGGCGGGCGCGCCTTGCTGCTTGTAGCCGAACACGAGGTCGATCCAGTGGTGCAGGCGGTGGGACACATAGTCTTGTATCAGTATACTTACTTGTATATATCGACGTTGCCCTCGTAGAACAGATGGTGGAACACGTTGCAGGAGTCGACGGCGGGCGCGCCTTGCTGCTTGTAGCCGAACACGAGGTCGATCCAGTGGTGCAGGCGGTGGGACACGTAGTCTTGTATCAGTATACTAACTTGTATATATCGACGTTGCCCTCGTAGAACAGATGGTGGAACACGTTGCAGGAGTCGACGGCGGGCGCGCCTTGCTGCTTGTAGCCGAACACGAGGTCGATCCAGTGGTGCAGGCGGTGGGACACGTAGTCGGACTCCAGGGCTGCGCGGTGCGCGCGGATGAACTCGCGCGGGTCTCCGCGGGCCCAGGGTGGGAGCACCACGTCGCCCAGAGCTACGCCAGATTGCTTACAACCTGTAATAATACCGGTAGAACGTAAATTTACGATCCGGTTGAACGTTACAGAAGCACTTACGTCACTGCGAGTTGCGAGTCTAATCACAAGCGAATATTATCATTGACGGAAGGTGTATAGGGAACATCTATGTTTGAGAAATATGATGTCAGTTTTTAAAAAGATGCCACGAGCATTATGTAGCCAAATAAACTACGACATTTCTGTGTCAGATTCCTTCTAGTACAAAATTTTAAAATATTTGCTTACCTAAATCGAAGTTATTGGAGTTCACCAAAAACTCTGGTAAATAAAAGAATTCTGGTATTAGCTCTTTTACGTCCGCCATATTATGTCGCGATGCCGAGTTCCATGCCTCTTTTATTGAATGGAACATTCTGGAATAAAACATCCATGTTAACTCTCATTTCAACACGATTTCAAGGTGAATTATACATTGGAGATTTAATCATCTGTATAACTTGATGATGAATCCATATCCCATTAGTAGTAAAACGACATATTCACGCATTGTCGTTCTACTTAATTTCACCAGCCTGTCTAGAAACCGGAACTCACCTGTCAGCCAAATCAAAATGACCGCCTTGCAGCTTGAGGAAGTGTTGCGTGAAGGGCTCCATCCTGACTAGATACGAGCACACGATCATAGCCGATGAGTAGTGAGTGCCGTAGTGGTATGGAGGAGTTTCACCGTGAGGATCGTCCCATTCCTGCAAACAAAATCGTACTTTGTGTGACATTGACGTGTACGCACATTAAATTAAATAAAAAAAATCAATTTTGTGTAACAAAATAAACACAAATAAAATTGTAATCTCTTGCCACACTAAAATTAACTTTATCGCTCTACACAAACATTTCAAAGGCTACTTTATTTAATAACTAGTTGACCCACGCAACTTCGTTTGCGTCACAATTTTCATTACTGCTCCGCTCCTATTGGTATTAGCGTGAATAGCCTATAGCCTTCCTCGATAAATGGGCTATCTAACACAGAAAGAATTTTTCAAATCGGACCAGTAGTTCCTGAGATTAGCGCGTTCAAGTAAACAAACTCTTCAGCTTTATATATTAGTATAGATTAGTATAGATGAGGTGTACTATAGTCTGTTTTTTTTTAACGAGTACTGAGTATGTCTCTCGCACATTTCCGATATTGACAGAGTGAGATGGGTCATTGGTCGGGGTAGGGCCAAAGCCTTTGTTCTTGTTTTGAACAAAGGCGAATTGAATGGAACGGACTCTATGTTGATTACGTGGACCAAGAAAAACGCAGTCAAAATTTCCGTTGCTCGTTTGTTAAAAAAAAAAAAACAGACTATAGTAACTTAGATTAGATAAGAATATTATGATTAACAAAAATAGAAAATTAATTATCAACTGTATAATGCAAATGAATAAGTACTATATTCGTACAGTTAGTTGTGAACATATTCACCTTATATCGTTTCCTAAACTGCTCCAGCCTGTCGACACTTTGAGCGCCCATGGGTTTGGTGAGATCGCGAAAGGTAGCCGGGTCATTGAGGTCCAGCTCTAAGGAGTCGTAGTCGGCCAGGATCCAGGGGAACACCGGGTACTGCATCAGGTCGTTGTACGAGCGGCCCGCTAACGTGTTCAGGTGCATGAGGTATTGGAAGTTTGATATTTCGCCTCGCTGAAATAAAATGGTTTGATTAGAAAGCGATTGTAACTTGTTCATTTGATAAATATACATACATTGTGGTATCTCTTAATATACTCATATGTGTTCCGAATGAATGCACTCAAAGTTTTTTAACACTATTAATCTACTTTGGTTAAAACGCCTCAAATCCAATTGTAATAAAAGTAGTAAAAAACCGCGTTGTGTACTCAAGTTTAAATCAACTTACGACCAACAATTCACATGCGCAAACAGTCACCCACTAGGGGATTTGAATTAGTTAAATCTGTCTGTTGACGAGATGCGTGATAAGTTGCCTCTTTAAACTGCTGCAAAAATCTACGCTCAGCTTTCATTGTGGCTGTGAGCTTTGCAAAGATCTTGTTTCTTAGTGATTTTGAGTTAAAGTGTATATTTGTCTTAACCACTGAAACTGGAGTGTGTTATACGGTACGCACCAGCTACCGCTGCGTGACGGAGGTGTCTCCTATGAGCGAGGCGAGCAAGCCGCCCGGCTGCTCCACGGCCACGCCGCGCTTCTGTCCCGCCACCGAGCCCGCCGCGCTGTCCGCCATGCCTGTGGCTAGCGCTGTGAAACTGGAGTGTGTTATACGGTACGTACCAGCCACCGCTGCGTGACGGAGGTGTCTCCTATGAGCGAGGCGAGCAAGCCGCCCGGCTGCTCCACGGCCACGCCGCGCTTCTGTCCCGCCACCGAGCCCGCCGCGCTGTCCGCCATGCCTGTGGCTAGCGCTGTGAAACTGGAGTGTGTTATACGGTACGTACCAGCCACCGCTGCGTGACGGAGGTGTCTCCTATGAGCGAGGCGAGCAAGCCGCCCGGCTGCTCCACGGCCACGCCGCGCTTCTGTCCCGCCACCGAGCCCGCCGCGCTGTCCGCCATGCCTGTGGCTAGCGCTGTGAAACTGGAGTGTGTTATACGGTACGTACCAGCCACCGCTGCGTGACGGAGGTGTCTCCTATGAGCGAGGCGAGCAAGCCGCCCGGCTGCTCCACGGCCACGCCGCGCTTCTGTCCCGCCACCGAGCCCGCCGCGCTGTCCGCCATGCCTGTGGCTAGCGCTGTGAAACTGGAGTGTGTTATACGGTACGTACCAGCCACCGCTGCGTGACGGAGGTGTCTCCTATGAGCGAGGCGAGCAAGCCGCCCGGCTGCTCCACGGCCACGCCGCGCTTCTGTCCCGCCACCGAGCCCGCCGCGCTGTCCGCCATGCCTGTGGCTAGCGCTGTGAAACTGGAGTGTGTTATACGGTACGTACCAGCCACCGCTGCGTGACGGAGGTGTCTCCTATGAGCGAGGCGAGCAAGCCGCCCGGCTGCTCCACGGCCACGCCGCGCTTCTGTCCCGCCACCGAGCCCGCCGCGCTGTCCGCCATGCCTGTGGCTAGCGCTGTGAAACTGGAGTGTGTTATACGGTACGTACCAGCCACCGCTGCGTGACGGAGGTGTCTCCTATGAGCGAGGCGAGCAAGCCGCCCGGCTGCTCCACGGCCACGCCGCGCTTCTGTCCCGCCACCGAGCCCGCCGCGCTGTCCGCCATGCCTGTGGCTAGCGCTGTGAAACTGGAGTGTGTTATACGGTACGTACCAGCCACCGCTGCGTGACGGAGGTGTCTCCTATGAGCGAGGCGAGCAAGCCGCCCGGCTGCTCCACGGCCACGCCGCGCTTCTGTCCCGCCACCGAGCCCGCCGCGCTGTCCGCCATGCCTGTGGCTAGCGCTGTGAAACTGGAGTGTGTTATACGGTACGTACCAGCCACCGCTGCGTGACGGAGGTGTCTCCTATGAGCGAGGCGAGCAAGCCGCCCGGCTGCTCCACGGCCACGCCGCGCTTCTGTCCCGCCACCGAGCCCGCCGCGCTGTCCGCCATGCCTGTGGCTAGCGCTGTGAAACTGGAGTGTGTTATACGGTACGTACCAGCCACCGCTGCGTGACGGAGGTGTCTCCTATGAGCGAGGCGAGCAAGCCGCCCGGCTGCTCCACGGCCACGCCGCGCTTCTGTCCCGCCACCGAGCCCGCCGCGCTGTCCGCCATGCCTGTGGCTAGCGCTGTGAAACTGGAGTGTGTTATACGGTACGTACCAGCCACCGCTGCGTGACGGAGGTGTCTCCTATGAGCGAGGCGAGCAAGCCGCCCGGCTGCTCCACGGCCACGCCGCGCTTCTGTCCCGCCACCGAGCCCGCCGCGCTGTCCGCCATGCCTGTGGCTAGCGCTGTGAAACTGGAGTGTGTTATACGGTACGTACCAGCCACCGCTGCGTGACGGAGGTGTCTCCTATGAGCGAGGCGAGCAAGCCGCCCGGCTGCTCCACGGCCACGCCGCGCTTCTGTCCCGCCACCGAGCCCGCCGCGCTGTCCGCCATGCCTGTGGCTAGCGCTGTGAAACTGGAGTGTGTTATACGGTACGTACCAGCCACCGCTGCGTGACGGAGGTGTCTCCTATGAGCGAGGCGAGCAAGCCGCCCGGCTGCTCCACGGCCACGCCGCGCTTCTGTCCCGCCACCGAGCCCGCCGCGCTGTCCGCCATGCCTGTGGCTAGCGCTGTGAAACTGGAGTGTGTTATACGGTACGTACCAGCCACCGCTGCGTGACGGAGGTGTCTCCTATGAGCGAGGCGAGCAAGCCGCCCGGCTGCTCCACGGCCACGCCGCGCTTCTGTCCCGCCACCGAGCCCGCCGCGCTGTCCGCCATGCCTGTGGCTAGCGCTGTGAAACTGGAGTGTGTTATACGGTACGTACCAGCCACCGCTGCGTGACGGAGGTGTCTCCTATGAGCGAGGCGAGCAAGCCGCCCGGCTGCTCCACGGCCACGCCGCGCTTCTGTTCCGCCACCGAGCCCGCCGCGCTGTCCGCCATGCCTGTGGCTAGCGCTGTGAAACTGGAGTGTGTTATACGGTACGTACCAGCCACCGCTGCGTGACGGAGGTGTCTCCTATGAGCGAGGCGAGCAAGCCGCCCGGCTGCTCCACGGCCACGCCGCGCTTCTGTCCCGCCACCGAGCCCGCCGCGCTGTCCGCCATGCCTGTGGCTAGCGCTGTGAAACTGGAGTGTGTTATACGGTACGTACCAGCCACCGCTGCGTGACGGAGGTGTCTCCTATGAGCGAGGCGAGCAAGCCGCCCGGCTGCTCCACGGCCACGCCGCGCTTCTGTCCCGCCACCGAGCCCGCCGCGCTGTCCGCCATGCCTGTGGCTAGCGCTGTGAAACTGGAGTGTGTTATACGGTACGTACCAGCCACCGCTGCGTGACGGAGGTGTCTCCTATGAGCGAGGCGAGCAAGCCGCCCGGCTGCTCCACGGCCACGCCGCGCTTCTGTTCCGCCACCGAGCCCGCCGCGCTGTCCGCCATGCCTGTGGCTAGCGCTGTGAAACTGGAGTGTGTTATACGGTACGTACCAGCCACCGCTGCGTGACGGAGGTGTCTCCTATGAGCGAGGCGAGCAAGCCGCCCGGCTGCTCCACGGCCACGCCGCGCTTCTGTCCCGCCACCGAGCCCGCCGCGCTGTCCGCCATGCCTGTGGCTAGCGCTGTGAAACTGGAGTGTGTTATACGGTACGTACCAGCCACCGCTGCGTGACGGAGGTGTCTCCTATGAGCGAGGCGAGCAAGCCGCCCGGCTGCTCCACGGCCACGCCGCGCTTCTGTCCCGCCACCGAGCCCGCCGCGCTGTCCGCCATGCCTGTGGCTAGCGCTGTGAAACTGGAGTGTGTTATACGGTACGTACCAGCCACCGCTGCGTGACGGAGGTGTCTCCTATGAGCGAGGCGAGCAAGCCGCCCGGCTGCTCCACGGCCACGCCGCGCTTCTGTTCCGCCACCGAGCCCGCCGCGCTGTCCGCCATGCCTGTGGCTAGCGCTGTGAAACTGGAGTGTGTTATACGGTACGTACCAGCCACCGCTGCGTGACGGAGGTGTCTCCTATGAGCGAGGCGAGCAAGCCGCCCGGCTGCTCCACGGCCACGCCGCGCTTCTGTCCCGCCACCGAGCCCGCCGCGCTGTCCGCCATGCCTGTGGCTAGCGCTGTGAAACTGGAGTGTGTTATACGGTACGTACCAGCCACCGCTGCGTGACGGAGGTGTCTCCTATGAGCGAGGCGAGCAAGCCGCCCGGCTGCTCCACGGCCACGCCGCGCTTCTGTCCCGCCACCGAGCCCGCCGCGCTGTCCGCCATGCCTGTGGCTAGCGCTGTGAAACGGCTGTATACCTACGAACATAACGTGAAGATAACTACCTAACTATAATGGCCTATACAACTTTGAAGATCTCGTAGCAAGAAGGCCCTACATAAAATGGGCTCTGATATCAAGTAAGAAAGAAAACAGGTGTATGTTTCTTAAGTGAAAAAGCAGGTAACAATGGAAAATCAAATGGATTTCAGATTCAGAAATTTTTGCCAATAGTTTACAGTTAGTAAGAGTAAAATAAGTAAGACGCTTACCTTGTTTCGCACTTTTCTTGGAAAAGCGAGCAAGTAATTTCTGCCGTCACTTGAAAACACTTCCAACGCTATCGGTTGTAATAGATACCTTCTTTTGTGTACCTCCCTGGAACAAGACAACACAAGATATAGCACCACAGACTAACAAATCATGACAAATGTAGATAAAAGTTTGCTATACATACCGAATGTCTTCATACAAAAACTTGGAGCACTGTCTTTGATTGCTCCTCTGTATGCCCTGGGCTGGTAAGATAGGATCATAGTCATCTGGACAACTGTCCAAATCCCTTATTTCTCTGTTCTTTAGTAACGTGAATCCATCTATGACGTAGCAATGTTCTCGACCAAATAGTAAGAGGCCTTCTGTTGTGTCTAAACCTTGTATCCTTGCGCATCGGAACATGTGGGAGATCTGAAAAGAAAGATGAAAGTGTAGTAGGGATGATTCCCGAATAGAAATAGTCACATTCTATTTAGTCCGTTAGTTCAATGATCGAAAAATATAGGACACTTATCTAGCTTCTGCCAGCGGCTTCGCCCGCATGATTCCTAGGGAACCCGGGATATATAATATAGTCTATGTGTTATTCCAGATTATAATCTATCTCTGTGGCAAATTTCATGAAGATCCTTTCAGGCGTTCTGACGTGAATGAGTAAGAAACATCCATCCTCACTAACTTATTAGTCGCAATATCAATTTACAAAGATGAAACACATCTTCTAAGATCAGGAGTGGGGGCTTGTGACGTCATTATTCTGTAAAAAGTGTACTTACAAGTAACGTCACACGAGTTTTCAACGCACTGTATCGTCTTCATCTTTAGTTTACGTGAAAAAAATAAAATAAATTCGTGTATAACAATACTTTTTTTGGAAATCTATCCGACGGAATAATTAGAATTTTAGTCATCTACCCTCTATTGAGCGTAGTCGAGAGCTTCATATCTTTGGCATTTCATCTTACCTATCTGCATAAAATGCGAAATTGACTTTGTTAGTTACGTTTTCATGCCGATATCGCTAAACTGATTTTTTATTTTGGTACAGACGGTTATAGGCGAAGAGTCATTCATACCTTTTCGTGATGTTCTAGAAGCCGTAGAAGAGTTTGATTGTCAGGTGGAGGGGTTGGTTGTTCGTCTTCATCCTCATTATCGGGCCCATCTTCATTACCTGAACATGCGAAAATTCATGATATATTAAAGACAAGTTTTATTATTAACCAATTTTGAAACGATAAATATTCGACTATTTCGCTCAATTGCCAAGGTTTATCGTGTTACCAAGTTACTGGGTTGCAGCGGTTGTTTCATGCATCTGCTGCATCCGGCTAGATTGTAGGCCGATCGTTGTTGTTGTTTTTGTCGTTGAAGTTGGGAAAAAGCCAGGCAGATCGACTGATTGTTCCCTTCAACTTACCTTCACCGGATGATTGGTTAGTACCGCGACTAACAACGCCGCTACTGACGAGGTCTGATGGTGAACCGTCGCCGTTAGCTACGTCAAGAGATGTATCTCCACTACTGTAAAGAGTAAAATGTATTACATAATGTTTGAACACACCGAAAGACTGGTTTGGAACCGTTTGCATGACCGATATCAGCTGAAAAAACCGATCAAAACTGTTGATTTTAAAATATTCAGGCTCTTTCATTTTCATGTCTCACGGTACGGATTTAATCACTATTTATTTTATAATTTGACTCAAAAGTGGGGAAACTGGAGCCGGAAATCGTTATCACACTAGTTATAGAACACGGATATTTTCACTTCACAAATATGAGTACGTCTTACGTGGTAGGTTCATTAGTAGTTTCAGGTATATCGGTAGGCTCAGCGCCTTCCACTTCGCCGAGGTTGCTCACCGCCCGCCATTGTTGGTACACGCGGTAGTACTCCTTGCTGTCCAAACTCTGGGCCACTTTGTATTTTAGTTGTTTCTAGAAAGTGTTACAGGGACGTAAAGTTGGATTGTTTTGACTTTGGGGTATAAACTTTGGACCTTACTCGTTAACCAAAAAGAAAATATCGCTCTATGTTTACTGAGTTCTTATCGGATAAAGGATTGGACCAAATTAACCTGACTTCACTGTACCTAAATTAAATAATTTAGGAACATTTAATAATAAGAAAATCTGTCAATCGACTTCGACCAGCCGATATTGTTGGTCTTAAAATATGTTTTTTTCCAATTCAATCTTTTTCAAAATCCAGCAAATCAATGTAACCGAGATTTTCACGACAAGAAAGAATTAGAGCAAGTCAGTTAAGAGACACAGGAAGAGAAAACATTTTATTGAACGACAGTCCATCAGTCTGTAGAACACTCACATTATCGGGATCGTCGAGGTCGGGGCGGTAGGGGTAGTGCACGTAGAAGCAGTGGTTGCGGCGCAGCATCTTGCGCATGCGCGCGGGCCCCTCGGTGCAGTCCAGCGCCCACTTGGCGAGCGCGGCGCCGCGCGCGGGCCCCCACAGCGCGCGCTCGCGCGACAGCTCGCGCCACGCGCCCGCCCACTCCGCCTGCACGTAGCGCAGCGTGTGCAGCCGCGTGTTGCTCGCGCCCTGCACCACTGCGCACCACGCTTGTCTGTATGTAGTATTGGATATTATACAACTGACTTATAACAAAATTAAAATTTAGATAATCACATACATTTGCAAAGTAACTACTAAAGAAGTTTTGACACCAGGCGATATAGCTTGACAACAAACCTTAGGATTGCAACGTGTTAACTCAACAAAGTTGGTTTTGATGTCAGTTTCAACTTTCTTGCTCATTCTAGTCAAACGTAGTTGTTATGTTACTTATTGAATAAAAAACAGTTTTTAAAATACCAAATAAAACGTTGCCCCACTCTAAGAATTTCTCCTGTATCGTGGGTGCGTTTACAAACATACACACTCACAAACACAAACAGCCAGACCCGGAACAACTACAATAATATGCAGGCCATACAAATATTTGTTCCGTGCGGGAATCGAACTCGCGACACGCAACGCAGCAATCAATCGATCAACCACTGTGCCAACCGACCTGAACGACTGTGTAACCGAGTTTAAAAATCGAATCAAACTAGTAACAAAAAAATTCTAGGAAAAAGGGATTGTGCTATTCATCCTGTATAATTCTGTCTGTCTCTCAAAAAGGAGTCATGATAACAGTGGCACGTTATAGTTGGGGGCCGAACCATAACCAAAACCATGATGGCTATTATAACTTACCTAACAAGTTGCACATGATCCTGCATATAAGCCAGTGCATGATCCCGCGGCGGGTTCGACCGTTGCTTAGCGGAGTCTTCCTTCTTCACTTTAGTTCTAGATGCCAGTCGTGTGAGACCACCTGTCACTTTCTGGATTTTCGACTGGATTTGATTGTGGAGTTCCCATGGTACGCGGTATGTAGCCTAATAATAAATATTAAAGTAAATACAGATACAATATCATTTATCAACTATTTTACTTGCATTTAAGTTCGTACCTGAAATTGTAGCAAAAAGTTTATCAAAACCATGTTGTAAACTATCTAATATCTGGTTCCAAATAAAATAAATAAGTTTCAGGAAGTGTCGGTTCACATACTCACACTTTTTATAGAATATTGAATTTTGTGTCCCTTTGTAAAGCTTATTGTGCCATAAAAGCGTTGGGTATAAGACTTATAATTTATCTGTGTAGTTACAAAAAGAATAATTATCCTACCTTCCTTTCAATATCAATATAGTTGATCCACAGCTTATGCGCGCCCTCGTTGAGTTGTTCCCTCACGGCAGTAAGGTCGGGCGCACGCGCGTTGCCGATGGGCGGCACCAGCGTTATCTTGAACACTTCTTCTATCGCCGGCTTCTTGCACACGTACAGCTCTTCCCAGACACGTCGGGCCGCGCCGGCCATTAGGTTACGTCCTGTTAGCGAATGAAAAGTTTTTGTCATTTAAGTCGAACGTCTCGCTATAAATTTTAATGTGTTTATCTCCATTTTCCATAACATTAAATTTTATGGATGCATTTGAAGAATGCACTTTGAGATCCTTTTAGACTAAAATAAAAGCATTTTGGTACAATACCTTGATGTGTAGTTAGTTTATCATCTCTAGATTCCAAATCGCCACTGGGATTGACGTGCCAAGTAGTTCGCATGTGTGAGTCTAGTGCGATCTTCATGTTAGAACTCAATTGCAGTAGGCAATATGTTAGGCATCCGATGAATTCTAGCTCGTGATTGCCTGCTCCGAAAATCAGTAACCTGATAAAAAATTACAAGTTTTTCAACAACCGTAAAATTTGTACGTTGTAAGGAAGTGCAATCATCATCGTCATTATCATCTTATCAACCAAAACAAAAACAACATGCGACATCTTGTTTATAAAGACGTCCACTGCTGAACGGCCTCCCCACAACTGTCGCCACAACAACCGGTCCTCTGCGTCTCGCGTCCATCGGCTACCCGCGACCCTCACCAGGTCATCGGTCCAGCTTGTGTGAGGCTTTCCAAAGCTGCGTCTTCCGGTACGCGATCGCCACTCCAGAACAAGTAAGTCCGATATATTCATCTAATATCCTAACCGGGCTGCGTGCTGATAGTTACTAAGGACTTACAACAGTATCTTGAAATATTTACAATCTGCACTTGTTATGGTGTAGCCACTGTGTGAGTCGCCAAGACTACCCAGATAGAATATTTCTTCGTCACGTACGCCACTTACCTGTTAGTTGTCAATTTATGTAAAGCCTCTAACACCGACATTTGGTCTGCTATTGAGTCGGTAGATCGAGACAGAAGGAACAGAATAGTTCTGTTCAGACAATGGTGCAATCCCTCCAATGATATCACTGACGATTTTTTTTTCGCTTGCATTATTAGTTTTACTATGAAATCGAACACCTGTAACCATATTTTAAATAGTTATAATGTTCACACACAGAAATATCATACTTTTTGTTTCTTATTTTAAAAAGATTTCACGTACCTCGTGAGGATCCCGTGAAAGTTGTCCCTGCCATAGTTTATCAACCAGCCTAGCAGCTAAATAACAAACATTCGATATATTGGACTCCGATCCAAACAGTTCCGTATTCAATAAATTCTCCATAAGAGTGGTTAAAACCTCTGTTTGATACTCAATCTGTTGCTGGCTGGTTGAATTAGGCGGTGAAGCATCTAAAACCAGGTCGATTACCTGGAAAAAGTTATGGTACACTTACAAAATCGATTAACTGATTGAGCGTCTTTTTGAAGTTGGTCGCTAGGACCTGTGCCACAAGGAAATTAATAACGGACTATGCGTGAAGCACTTAGAACACAGCACATTGAGTCAGCCTGACGCAATGTATATCATAACATCCGAGACTCCGAGTGCAAGGAAGCTAACGTCGTTATCATTGTGTATCGTATGCGCTGGCGGAAGCAGGGAAGTGTTATATAATGTGGGTGTACTACATGACGAACAAGCGTGCGAGAGGCGCGATATGCGTATTAAACTGGTTTAGTACTCAAGTTACTATCACAGAGGAAATTATACACGAAGGTACTGATATGTATTGAGGTCGGTTAATATTGCAGCGTTAGTAAGTTATTAGTAAAGTTACGGTTTTTAATAATAATAAAATTCCCCATATTTACGCTATAAAAGTAGGATTTTCCTGGACCGGAGCTACATGGAGTACAAAACATTGACGATGGCACTGAGTCAGTCGCGCTTTCGGCGTTCTAGAATCAATAGTGAAGCTGATACTCAGAATTAGTTCTCTTAGATAGCTACCATTATTAGGGCATTGCTGATTAGAAGTTAATTTATTATATCCCTGTTGGCGACACTTGCAACATGCGACGTCTTGTTTATAACTACACAAAACATAAATAATTAAAAAAACAAAACGAGCAGGTAGGGTCGGCGGACAATCTACACATGTAGGTAGCCAGACAACAAAACATAGCAGCCAAATATTGTGTCGGTGCAACACAGCCGGGTTGGAGAAAGTTGAGGGTTTTAAAAGACAATCAGTCACTTATACTATCGGCTTAATTTTGAGATACTGCAGCAGTTACTTCTCGAAAAATAATCAAAGGGGTACTCCCTTTGAGTACTTTGTTCTGCCATACTTGCAGTAAAGTATGGTTAAAGTTATTGCAGAGTAAAGATTAGTATTTAGTAGTAGTCTGAGCAAATGAGTGTAGCGTACATTCTGTAGATCTTCGCCAGTAAACTATATATTTAATAAAGAGACGACAAGTGAGTGTTATAAAATCCTAATTCCTGTGACGCTGATTCGAGCTTGATGCTCGTTTGGACGTCAAGACTGAGCGGTCGCGGTGTTTGCTCACTACAAAATGTTTTCATTTTCGCTGACGATCGGTCACACACGATTGACAGCGTAATTTAGGCATGCATTCAATAAAACATGACTATACTAAGGATGAATGACATACCGGCGCAGTCTTCCCAGTGACGTTAAGCGGTAGAGAGTCGAGCACGATGACGCGCAGGAAGTCCATGACACCCTGTCGAACGCCGTGCTGCGTCAAGGCGCCCGCTAGTCCGGGCACCAGCACCTCCTTCTCGGAGCCTGGGGTGGATGCCCCAGAACTCTCGCCGCTCTCGCATATTGCTAAACAATTAAATTGGCAGAATTGTTTACGATTTGAAGAATTTAATTGCCTTGTTCATTGCAAGGTCATTAAACTACTGGTCGTAGAGTGCTGAAATTTGGCATGTAGGTTCCTTGAGGAGCGTAGGGGAGCACTAAGAGAGGATTTCCCGAAATTCCAACGGAAACGGGAAAAAACGGGACATGCGCGTACGAAGTCGCGGGCAAAAGTTAGTTTTATAGTATTTTGAGCATTATTTGGAAATTCTTTAGACAAGTAAACTGATTTTGAATCGATACTATGTTACAAATTTTGTATAAAATGAGGAAAGAGTCGATTTAATAAGTGAATGAAAAACTTACGCATATGAATATCATCCGTGGAGTTTGGCGGGAAGAGAATCGCCGCTAGAGCAGTTAGAACTTCAGCCATCATCATAATGGGCACGAAATCAGGCAGTGTGTTGTACAGTGAAAATAGGACCTGCAAATTTTTAAACTTCACAGTCATAAAACGTAGAAAATTTACTGCAATGCAGAATATATTAGCCTTGCCAGCCTCGTGTATATCTTGATACCCACTGGGCGCATAAACTTCAAAACTCGTCAAACCCCGCGCGCCTTTTTCGCTTGACATGTTTCGACCCAGCTCACGAAAAATGGTTTACTCTCAGTTACACCTACTGTTAAATGTTTTGGGTTCTTGAATAAAGTGACTGATGTAAACAATACTCGTATTACGAGAGTTGTTGTAATATAAACAAATTTTGTTTTCACAGAACTAGCTGAAATAGTGTGTTTGCCGTGTTATGTCGATTTCTGATAAAAATACAGTATCAATTAACACGAAATTTCGCTTGTCACACTATGAATAAACAAGTGATCTAATAACAGCGTTTTTTGAGTCTTTTTGTAAATTTTCATAATATTCATACTCAACGCACTCGCGACCACAAGAATTCCAAGTGTCTGTTTAAATTTTTTTTCCCAATATCATCAACATACATATATTTTTCTTCGGAATTTATGTGTGAACCTAACTTTAGGATAAAAGACCTTGCGTTAAATAATAGTAGAGGTTTAAACCGCGTGTGTCGACTGGCACAAACCAGCGGTGCTTGACGGTATTGACGCAACTGGTACAAATTTGTACCGGCGCGCGGCGGGACTTGAGAGATTAACAGACTACAAAACAAATAAAGACAGTACTGTTAACTAACCTGCACGATGGCAACAGGATGGTCAGCCAGCCAATCAGGCTCGTTGGTCTTGTCATTGTGCACCAGCGCCCTGACGGCCGCCAGCAGCACCACGACGGCGTCGGGGCACAGCGTGATGCGCGCGGACAGCGCGGCGGGCGACAGGCGCGCGGGGCCCGCCGCGCCCCACGCCGCGCCCCACACGCGCTCCACCGACACCACGCGGTCGGCGCACGCGGCTCGCACCGGCTGCCCCAGCGCTAGCCCGAACAGGAGGTAGTATAGCTCGGGGATTTGCAGGTGGGCTGGTACCAACCTGGGAAGAGTGGTATTTATTAGCTTGTAGCTTAGCTTTTTGATATTGTAAAGGAATACAGAGAGCTAGCAAGCGAGTCGCTTACATACCACCGTTCAGCCATGTCCTATTTTACTGTAACGATATAACCGAGTAATTGTGAACCTTCAGTAAACTTTTATCATATTCAGTACAAACCCAAAGTGCATATTATTATCATTTATACGGGTCCCTGACCATACCACGCACAATAAGCTTGAAGAATTTCTGATAGATGTTACGATTTTTGAGGGTGATACGCTAGATTTACTAGGGCCTATTTTTTTGGAAATGGTTACCACTACCTGTAGGTATTATGAATACCTAACTCGGTAGGTTTGCCTAGCTTTCATCAAAAGACGAAGCTAATATCTTATTAGCCAACCATTTCAGAGAGCCTTCAACAGGGATGCCAAGTCCTCCAAGAAGGTGTTGCGGAGGGCTCGGTTTGACGACATTAGCCGAATAGGGAACAAACGTGCTTCATACCCAGCAGGTAGTAAAGCTTTTTGGTCCCTGGCTAAGTCTGTCGATCCGAACTTCTACCACCCCTCACTACCACCACTGCTGAGACCCGACGGGACGCTGGCCCACTCCGCTGAGGAAAAAGCAAACTTGTTTGCGGAATCTTCACGTCTGGATCCTGGTGGCGCGACGCCCCCCGCTAGGGTACTGCGTAACCTAGACATAAACAAGACTAGTGGTCCCGATGGGATACCGGCAATTGTTCTGAAGACTTGTGCGCTTGAGCTGTCTCCGATCTTGACACGCCTATTTCGCCTTTCGTTTGAGACTGGAAAAGTGCCGAAGGCTTGGAAGCAAGCTAACGTGCAGCCCGTGCCCAAGAAGTGTAGTCGAGCTGACCCGTCGAATTATAGACCCATCTCGGTAACGTCCATACTCTGTAAGACTATGGAACGCGTGCTGAATCATTAGCTCCCGGCGTACCTAGAAGCGAATGATATCCTTAGTGACCGTCAATACGGGTTCCGCCGAAATCGATCTTCTAGCGTATTATTCACATCTGGAGTGAGGCCATAGAGAAGCACAGGGAGGCACTAGCGGTCTCCCTTGACATCTCGAAGGCCTTCGATAGGGTCTGGCACGATAGCCTTATTGGTAAGCTTCCTTCCTTCCTTCCGTCTACCCGCCAGTTTGTGTGATTGGATCGCAGATTTCCTGAGGGATCGGTCTATTCGAGTGGTCATAGATGGCTGCTCGTCTGGACTGCTGGATATTAATGTCGGGGTTCCTCAGGGGGTGGTGCTTTCGGCAACACTGTTCTTGCTGCATATTAATGATCTGCTTAAACCCGGTACCTTTGGGTATGCAGACGACAGCAATGTTGCTGAGAGATACGTGTCCGACGCACGAGCTGGTGGGTCGCCAATCCGGTCTCTCCGGGAGGCAATGGATGAGCGCTTGTATATGTCCTTACAGGCTGTCTCTGAATGGGGCGATGCCAATCTGGTCAAGTTCAATGCTGCTAAGACCCAAGCGTGTCTATTTTCCGCCAAAAGCAGCCAATTCCACCCAGCTCCATCTTTCCGCGGTGAAACCGTGCCGATAATCGACCAACTTGAGCTTCTTGGGGTTATATTAACATCTAATCTCGATTTTGGCCCGTACATAGAGGCAAAAGCTCAAGTGGCTGCAAAGAATTCTAGCAAAGGTGAGACGGTACTTCACGCCGGAACAGCTGCTCCAAGCGCAAGTTCGATCGTGTATGGAATACTGCTCTCGTCTTTGGGATGGATCTGCCAGATACCAGCTTGATGCCCTTGAGTCAATTGAGAAACGAGGCAAGAGGATCATCGGCAATGAGAGGCTCGTCGCGACGAAGCTCCAAAGTCTTGAACATCGACGACGAGTTGCTAGCCTGTCGGTTTTTTACCGGTTGCATTCTGGGGAATGTGCGGTGGAATTGCATGATTTATTCCGCCAAGCCCGTTCCATCATCGGAACACAAGACGAACGGCGATGCGTTACCGGTACATGGTGGACATCCCACCCATACGCACAAAACGTTTTGGGAACACTTTCATAATGCGTACAGCTAAGGAGTGGAATTCCCTGCCGGAGTCTGTGTTTCCTGATAGCTACAACCTGGGAGTCTTTAAATCAAGAGTGAATAGGTTACTACTCTGTCAAGAAAGTACCGGGAAAAGATCAATAATACACAAAATGTCTGTTATTCATCCAAATTTATTTTATCACCTTCAAAGTATGCTCCTTTAGAAACGATACACTTGCGCCAACGAATAATCCATTCATCAAAACATTTTTTAAACGCTGCTTCCGGAATTGAGTTCAGTTCTCGCCGCGAATTCTCCTTTATGTCTTCTATCGATTGAAAACGGGTGCCACGAAGTGGTAATTTGAGTTTAGGAAAAAGAAAAAAGTCAAAGAGCTATATCTGGTGAATATGGTGGTTGCTGGATGGTATTTGTTGAGTGTTTGGTTAAAAATTCGTTCACAATGATAGCCTTGTGCGAAGGCGCATTGTCGTGGTGCAAAATCCAAGAATTTTCTTTCCACAAATCTGGCCTTTTTCGTCGAATTTGCTCTCTTAAACGCCGCATAACGCTCAAATAATATTCTTTATTTACCGTTAGACCTTCCGGTAAGAATTCAGAGTGCACAACACCGCGATAGTCAAAGAAAACAGTCAACATGACTGACTTTTGATCGACTTTGGCGTGGTTTTTTCGGTTTCGGTTCAGTTGGAAGGCGCCACTCCGAAGCTTGTTGACTAGTTTGCATGTCAAACTCGTAAACCCACGTCTCGTCACCAGTAACAATGCGTTTCATGAATGTTGGGTCCGAACTGACTCGTTCTAGCATGTCCTCAGCTACTTTCATGCGATTGAGTTTTTGGAGAAAATTCAGATCTTTTGGGACTAGCCGAGCAGCAACATGTTTCATACCCAAATGATTAGTTAAAATGGTACGGATCGACTCGTGAGATACAGAAAGTTCGGCGGCTATCTCTCTCAGAGTTGAATGGGGATTTTCAGTCACTATTTCCTTCACTTTTGCGATGTTAACTTCAGTTGCAGACGTTGACGGCCTACCAGAGCGAGGCAAATCTTCCATCACATCTCGACCGCTTTTGAACGCTTTGAACCACTCATAAGCACGAGTTTTTTGATAAAGTCGATTCACCGTAAGCCTTCTGTAACATTTTCAGTGACTCCGAACACGAAATTCCATTGGCGATGCAAAATTTAAGACAAACTCTTTGTTCGATATTTTTGTCCATTATGAAATTCGTAATACACACTATATATGATATTACTAAAACCAGTACTGTATTTAATATAAATAACAGATGCAACTCAAACTCCGCGCCAAAATGGAAAACAGTTGTGCCAATCTAACAACTAAAAAAAAACAAAAATTTGAATTTGGAACCATAAACAAATCATCCATTCCCGATACTTTTTTGACTGAATGTATATCTAGGTAAGCGTGCTACATCTTCGACCACATCATCGCTTACCATCAGGTGAGATAGTGGTCAAACGCGTGCCTATCAATAGTAAAAAAAACTAAATAAAGGTTCTTCTACCTGATTGAACAAATACGGAGTTGGAACTTCCCCGACAAAAATTCTCACACCTGTAATAATAAACTACACTAAAACCTCTCAAGGGACGAGTTGAGGGTGTTCGGGCTAGAGGCAGGTCACCCGTGAGGTGGACGGACCAGATAAAATCTGCACTGGCTGGAGCTTTTCAAGAAAGTTCCAAAAAGACAGCACTGCGCGACGAGTGGTGAAACGAGCCACTGCCCCTGGAGATATGACCACGACCACTCTGTCAAGAGCGTAAAACAAGAGGAGAAGAAGAAAACCTCTCAAGCTAAGGCGCAGGGTATTTGAAGACTATTAAAAATAAGTCCTTACCATGCAAGCAACGTAAATCCAGGAGTATGTAGTAAAGATGTGTGTAGATGTGAATTGGAGTGAACAGTGGTGGCCATCACCACGCCGGCTTGTTGCGGCTGCGCTAAGTTCTCTGTGTGGCGCAGCCAGCCTCCGTTGCCAACACCTTCTCTGAACCTGTACAAAGGATGCTTTTGAAATGGATCACATGTACAGGTTATAAAATTTGAGCACTTTTCAATTTCTCTATAAAACTGATCATTTGAAAATGTTTGACTACATAGCTATGTAGTAAGCTAAGTTTCGTATTATTTACATGTTCGCATTAATAAAGTACAAAAGCACAAAGAATATATATTATACCTTTGCATTATAGCAGATTGCTGTCCCTGTCCCGAACACAGAACAACCATTATCCTCAGCGCCCACAATACAGTTGATGGATGAACATTCTCCAGCATGAAACTGAGCAGCCAATCAACGCCCAGAACTCTCGATATCTCTTCACATACAATTGTATTCACTAGATTTCTCGCCGTGAAGAGAAGACCATGTATTACGTTAAAGCATTTGTTCCTTAAAATAATTTGTTCACCCTCACTCTCGCAGTCACTTTCCTTAGGGTTTATTCCTCTCTCTGTCTGCGACGGTAGTGGTAAAGTGAACGCCATGAATTGCCCTAAACAGAGTAAATCGCTCGGTCGAGGTTGTCCTCCTAGCAAGGCAGCTAGTAACTGTATGAGGACATTCCTTGTGCAAACGACCTTTACGTCGTTTATTATGTACAGGAGCTTGGAGACGAGTTGAAGTTCTCTCATTGTGCGTAGGTTGTGCGTTCTGTGAGCTGTCTCGGTGGCCAGTTCTAGTAAATGTTCTAAGAGGGATTTGATCAGCCCACCTGGGGCGCCGAGCCATACTTCAAGCTCGCATATTAAATCCTAGAAACACATAAAATTTGTAGATATAAACTTTGACAATACCAGTTTATCTCACTAAACAAATCCAATAAGAGTTTTACTTACTTGAAAGGCAGTTAAGTTAGGAATGGAAGAAGTTTCTTTCTGACTATCAACAGTTCCGACTAGACCAAAAATGAGATGCAGTATATGTGAGTTGAGCAATTGTTTTTTCCTCTTCAGCAGCATGGCTAAAGTTTGGTATCCTTTCCGTCTGTCCATCTCCGCTTGTGCGGCCTTATTCGACCTTACAACACAAACTAGTGCTTTCACGCTCGCGTATAAACACTCCACGTCTTGAGCCATTGCTATTAATCCTAATAATACTGAGCAGCCACCAACTGTATCAATCTAGAAGAAAACACAGCAGTGATACACTTTTCAAACAGATAAATGCTTTTTAAACCAATTTCATTTCTTCACTTACCATGATGGCAGCAGGTTTCGGGCAAAATACTCTGACGCCTAAATAACCCACGACAGTCCCGCCCAAACATCTCGCCGGGCCCATAAGGTGTCCGGCAGAGTTGTGCAATATCCTTATCGGCGTCGCATTCTCATGTGAAGACATCCCAAGCATCTTCGCTATAGCCTTGTTATCATTCTTGCTGTAAACTTTGCGTATCTTGGCAAGGGTCAGTTGGGACATCGCACGGGCGTTTATGCCGAATACGACCTTTTCTTCGGCCACTAAAGGAGCGAGTGGCTCTTGGTACTGGCCGGGCGGTAAAGGTGCTTGTAGCGTACCTACGTAGTGTGGGCCCAGTTGGTAGACTATGGAAACCGTCTGTGCTGGGAGTACCTGGAATATATTGTTAAATAAAATAACAACCTATTCATGAGATACTTCAACATAAACCCATAATTAGAACAGAAGAAAAGCTGTTTATTTAGTGTTTACCTAAAACGGTCAGTTGTTTTGAGCATAAACCGCTATACGCGCGTTTATCTGTCGTCCCGAGCATCTAAACTCGCGCGCGTAGTTACGCAAATGATTCGCGTATCTAAATTTAACATATTGGCACTTTGTATATTAGCTAAGCTGTACGAGCTTCAAGCTCTTTATCTGAACAAGTCTGTTTTTGGGTTGACAAACGTATAACGCTCCAGGTAGGTACTTACATCCTCCAGCAGCAGCGCGGGCCCCTGGCGCCACACGAGCTTGGAGTAGCGCCTCCAGTGCGGCGGCGTGCCCAGCACGCAGTACACGCTCGACGCGCCCGACAGGGTGGCCGCGCCGCCGCCCGGGTTCGCACTCACATAGTGCAACTTGCCAGAATGCATATGAGTACCTGACGAATACAATATTTTTAAGTCTATTTTTTGGGTCCGCTTCGTGGTAGTAGGCAAGACGCAGTTAAACCGTGCCGCTTGGTCTCTCGATAGGCGGTAACTTTATACAAACAAAAAGTCCGTCTTTTTAATTATTATTGAATTAAAAAATATTAATTAACGAATTTAATGTCATGAAAAAATTAAATGTAAATCGTTAAACATACCGTCTAAATATAAGGAGAAAGATGAGTTCTTGAGTACGGCGCGGTTGAGTACCAAGACTAGATGGTGCCATTGTCCTTCATGTTGTAGATCGGGGCACCACACGCGTGCCCCGCATTCCCCTGAACCTTCGGGTTCCCATTCACCCACGTCTGTGAAAAATGACATTATTTTATTTAACTAATAGATGTTAGGTTTTTGTGCTTTTATGTACATTTTTTCTAACCTACTTGCACTACACTATGGAAGATTTTGGGCAAAAAGGCACTTTAAAACTAACACACACCCAAATGCATTTGTTTGTGAATAACTTACTATGTGGTACTAAAGTCTCCTGTGTCGACACAATGATAGCTTTATCCCTTGCCGATAAAACCATAGTGAGACAAACCAGATGTTCATCACGACTGTTGTTTATGTTCCGGACAAGCGTCAACAAGCGGACACAATGTGGATCCGAACGTGGGTCCGAGTACTTCTCAACGCATATCCATGTAGAGTACGTAAGGCCAGTTTGCGGCGGAAACACCCGATCACCTAGAACAAAAGTTGTTCGTCACCATAAAATCGAGTCGAAAATAATACATTTTGGAAATAAAACTCACTGGGCCGCCAACTACCTGAACCAATTCCACCTAAAGTGGCAGTGTCTTGCGTTCCAAGAGCGTTTAAATTGGCAGATTGAGGCGCAATACTTGGCAAGTAAAGACACCCAAAGCCTTCGGCAGACATGTCGAATTCGACAAATGGAGGCAGAGTGCAAGAGTTTTGAGATCTGGAGAAAATAGAAAGAACATTTGTTATTTGTGAAAGCTTTATTCAGAGATAGAAAAAGTTGGGGACTAAGAAGTAAGTCATTGGTACCTGTAATCTCTTGGCGTCGTCATGGATACTAAAGTCTTGATCCTAGTAAGTGGTACAGGTCCTCCAGGTTTACAAACTTGTCCCGGTTCTGGGGCCACACAATTCAAAGGATTACCCATTCGTAGAAATTCCCTGGAAACATATATGTGCCGTAATTTTCGTGTTATGGATTAAAATCATGATCGCCTATGTTTCATTTCGGGTTTGCCCGATTAGTTTCGATATTGGTTGAATATCTTGGTCATAACAAACATGTATACAATAACGCATAAAAATACATTGTGATGATATATATTATTTTTTATGTAATGCGATGTTGTTCAACAATAAGAGCATAATATAATTCTTTGTTATTATTACCTATAGGTATAATACGCACGTGTACCATTCAATTAGCGGAGCAGCTATAATCTTTCTATTCAGATGACAGGTAATGTATTTAATTAACACCTGTTACAAGACATGTGATCTCTAACCACGAGATTATAATGTTATCTTTCAAAATAGAATAGGCAAAAATAGTAAGAATTAGTATGAATGGCTGTGAAGGGTGCAATCATTCGAATCTACTGCTTCAGTAATCTCGTATTTATGTATTCCCATTGGGACTGGAGGGTGGGTGGAATTGTTGTGGTGTGCTTCCCTTACAGAAGGGAAGCACACCACAACAATTTCACCTTCTGCTTGCAAGAACCTACATAAGGAAAAACTTCCGTCCAGCATCATTTAGCCACCTAATCGATACAAGTGGGCTGCTTCTGACTGAGTGATGTTCATTTCTTATTTACTTACTACTGTTTTTTGTATTTTAGTTATTAGCCGGAATAGATATCTGAGGTCTCTGAGGTCATCGGAAAACTTGAGACTAGAGATGCGGCATGCATTCCACCAGGTTTTGCGACATCTCCTTTACTGTTCAGGCGGTGCGGTTATGGAATGCCTTGCCTGTGTCGGTAAGGCGTGCTCAATATTTGTCCATTTTTAAAACTTTGGTCAAAAACTACTACTCACTCTTTAATCGTTGTTACTAGAGATCCCTGCTTTTGATTCAAAATTATTACTGTACATATAATTATCTGTTATGTATTTATTGGTCTAAAAATGTTTAAATAGTACACCTAAAACTACATACAGTACTGTCTTTCCTTTTTCTCTTTAAAATCCATCCAAATGTCTTGAAAATGTCGCTTTTAACGATAAGGCCGCCAATTGTGTCACACCCTATGAAATATTTTCCTCATGTATCTTTTCTGTTACTTATACTTATGTGTGTGTAATAAAGAGTATTCTATTGTATTCTATGTTGTCCTGTTAATAGGGTTACATTTACCTGAGTTCTGATGGCCTGAGCGCGTGCGCAGCGAGTCTCTCAAGCATGTACATGGCAGGCGCGTGCAGTGGGTGCCGCTCGGCCCGCAGCGCTGCGCCGCACACTCGCAGTACTACGCCCGCCAGCCCCGCGCCGCACATTACTTGCTGGTTCCTTTCGCTGGGTGGCGGAACACAAAGGTTGCTTTACTTATTTTTGAAATCATGGAATAAAAAACAGAAGCCAGATTTTTGACGTGATAACGTCTTATTAATCGATGAACGCCAGCTGCGCGCACGGCAAAGTGTCATGTTCCGCTAGTGAGAGCGCGATACAAGCGATAGAGAGGCACTATCGGCCTAAGCCTTCGGCTTATTTGTTAAGAATAGGGTATTTTACTAAAAAATCTAATTAGTCCGTCGCATAGATTTTCAAAAAATATTGGACATGTATTTTTTATTTTTAATAAACAAAAAATGAAGAGGATACAGCGAGTTAAAGACACGTGTGACATCATGTCGCTTTGTAAAATTGTACCGAATTTACCATACGTAGATTTTTTTGTAAAATGCCTTATTCAATTATGACGTTATCAGGTATTTTTTTTGTATCCTGAATGAAATTCGTTTGGTGTTCGTTAATCTAGCTGGACTTGAGAGTGACACATTGACTAGTCATAATTATTGCTGATTTTGAGCACTAAATTCGTTTACTACTCTGTGTAAAAAATCATTGAAGTACTACTCTGTCAAGAAAGTACCTGGAAAAGATCAATAATACACAAAATGTCTGTTATTCATCCAAATTTATTTTATCACCTTCAAAGTATGCTCCTTTAGAAACGATACACTTGCGCCAACGAATAATCCATTCGTTGGCGCAAGTGTATCGCATTTTAACGCTGCTTCCGGAATTGAGTTCAGAGCCGCGAATTCTCCTTTATGTCTTCTATCGATTGAAAACGGGTGCCACGAAGTGGTAATTTGAGTTTAGGAAAAAGAAAAAAGTCAGCAGGAGCCATATCTGGTGAATATGGTGGTTGCTGGATGGTATTTGTTGAGTGTTTGGTTAAAAATTCGTTCACAATGATAGCCTTGTGCGAAGGCGCATTGTCGTCGTGCAAAATCCAAGAATTTTCTTTCCACAAATCTGGCCTTTTTCGTCGAATTTGCTCTCTTAAACGCCGCATAACGCTCAAATAATATTCTTTATTTACCGTTAGACCTTCCGGTAAGAATTCAGAGTGCACAACACCGCGATAGTCAAAGAAAACAGTCAACATGACTTTGACTTTTGATCGACTTTGGCGTGGTTTTTTCGGTTTCGGTTCAGTTGGAAGGCGCCACTCCGAAGCTTGTTGACTAGTTTGCATGTCAAACTCGTAAACCCACGTCTCGTCACCAGTAACAATGCGTTTCATGAATGTTGGGTCCGAACTGACTCGTTCTAGCATGCCCTCAGCGACTTTCATGCGATTGAGTTTTTGGAGAAAATTCAGTTCTTTTGTGACTAGCCGAGCAGCAACATGTTTCATACCCAAATGATTAGTTAAAATGGTACGGATCGACTCGTGAGATACAGAAAGTTCGGCGGCTATCTCTCTCAGAGCTGAATGGGGATTTTCAGTCACTATTTCCTTCACTTTTGCGATGTTAACTTCAGTTGCAGACGTTGACGGCCTACCAGTGCGAGGCAAATCTTCCATCACATCTCGATCGCTTTTGAACGCTTTGAACCACTCATAAGCACGAGTTTTTGATAAAGTCGATTCACCGTAAGCCTTCTGTAACATTTTCAGTGACTCCGAACACGAAATTCCATTGGCGATGCAAAATTTAAGACAAACTCTTTGTTCGATATTTTTGTCCATTATGAAATTCGCAATACACACTATATATGATATTACTAAAACCAGCACTGTATTTAATATAAATAACAGATGCAACTCAAACTCCGCGCCAAAATGGAAAACAGTTGTGCCAATCTAACAACTACAAAAAAAACAAAAATTTGAATTGGAACCATAAACAAATCATCCATTCCCGATACTTTTTTGACTGAATGTAATGGACCATATAATATTAAGTATGTATTAATAATATTGGTTATACCTTCTAACAAGACTTTTAAGCACATGCGCTAAGTAGTCTCGTATGGCTCGAGCATGCGCCTCATGTTCTGGCGGCCTGGGGAGGGCGGGCAACAGTTTCGCGAGCACTATGACCACGCCTGAGTGGATGACCCACGCTTCTCCGTTGTTACTGCCTGTGGATAGGTTGAGGGGCGCAGTACGCCCTGCCGGCTTGGACTAGAAAGAAAATATTGTGTTACATTACATGTAATGTTTACCATCCTGTTGAAATAGGATAGGTCGTGAGTGCATGCCCGAATTAAAATCGAACATGAAGCAATAAAAAGAAGGACAAATGAGTTAGACTCACCTCATTAATAGCAGAGCTCTGTCTCGTCAAACTGGGAGATTTGACATTGAGCGATCCGCAGAAAGTTGGCTTATCAAAAGAGTCCAGAGCGACATCGTACAATAGTCGCAGAATGATGCACGCATGCACAAATACTACTGGCACTTTCTCAGGAAAACTGTAGGAAAAGATAAAAATATTGTAACACCCTGTATTCTTTGGGAAACATAGTTGCACCACACTGTTACAGCAACATGTTTTTGTGTTGCAAGGGGGCAGGGCATGTTGCAGTGTTGCTGGCAATATACCGTATGTTTTATCCACATTTTTACCAGTCACAGTTTGCTGTTGTGGGCAAAAATATTTCGCAACTGATTCTCAACTTTTTTTTTTCCAATGAATACTTGGCTTAAGTAATATCATGCTATCAAGTTAAAAGAACCAAAATTCTAAAGAGACTTACGTCATTTCTAATATGTTGCTTGTGAATACTTCGTGAAACTCTTCATAGAGCTCCGCATCGCCGGGTTCTGTATCATTTTGCAACTCCGTTTCGTTTATAAAACAGCCTAAAAGACGTATTGTCTCGCATAGAGTTGTCATGCATATCTGCAAATATCATTTCATTAAGAAAAGTTTAAAGTTTATAATCAACATCAGTAATCAGAAAAAAGCCTTAAATAAGGAACATGCGTTTTAAAAAAAAAACTGCTCTGTAGAGTTCTCTATTGCTCGAATTATGTGGGAGTATAAATTTAATTACTGATGTGTCATACTTCAAATAGAACGTCCGTTTGTTTATTTTTTGGTAGGATGATTTAAAGTATTGGAATCACTGCCACTAGACATCGATGTGTGGTAAAGGAATTTCAGCACAAGTTTGAAATCGATTATGGACCGACTTCAGGCCAAAGGAAATACAATGAGATTTAGTAACGCTTACGCATTATATTGGCGATTGGCGTTATAATTTGATATACCAACCTCATGATGAAAGAACTTCGCGTTAGCCGGCTCGAACCTCATGGCCGTACTTATTGTGTAGAATACAATATGTATTAGCTGTAACATATCCTTGTCCATCGGCTCATCGCCTTTCAGCTTCCCTTCTAGAGAAACTAGAACACTTGTTACGTATACGAAACCGCTAACCTGTCGGAATAGAACATTTATCATAAATTGACAACAGATTTTTTTTCTAATCAATAGCATGATTCATCGTTCTGCCCTTCTCCCAATGTATTTGCAGTCGACGCACCATGCCTTCTTCTATAATTGTCGTCATTCTGTATAAATTGCATGCTAAGATACATACTTCGTATAAAAATCAAGTACCTATATCCAACTCGTTAGAGCGATGTTGCTTGGAAATACCATTATCATGTATCAGTGGCATTCTTTTGGCAAGCATTTGATAGTGGTATACCAAATCGTAAACAAGTTACTACACAATTCATTTCGAGTCAACATAAAGATCACTTTAGCCAATAATACGACAGATATTTGCCCAGCAATTAGCACTCCACTTATGTGTTTACAAAACAAGATTACCTTTCTAAATATAGTTCTTGTGCGATGCGAGTCTCGCAAGCAAGCTAGCAGCGCCTTTAATATGTGTAACTTTAGAAGCAATGCATCGTTCGGTGCAGCGTGCATGCCGCACAGCAACGCCGACATGTCCTCTTCACCCGACCCGCTTACTATTAGTTCTCTTACTACACCTGGAATGGAATTTAAACTGGTTATAACTCGTAATTTATAAGTATCGAATGTGTAAGCCGCTGTGCACACAATTTGCGAAAACGTCTCGGCAGCGGTTGCTAAAGGCAAATCATCATATTAACAAACAAGTGCCAAACTTTCCGCTTTGAATAGCGGACGGACCGCAACAGAATTTTTGCGTTCAATGCCCTTTCGATGCCACAAATTTTAGTCACCTGTCGCGTCGAGCCGCTGTCGGCCATTCCGTGCTCTGTAGCACCAAAACCATTGTAATTTAATCCTTATGATGATGAACATAAGAGCGCACGTGTAACTACCAACACTGCTATCAAAAAAGTGAATTGGATGATAATGATAATAGCAACTTACCTAAAGCTTTACTCCTACAAGATTCATACACAACCATCCCATGTACACACTTAGCGCCGCCACAATCTCTAAACACATTGCAATTATTAGAGTTTGCATTCAACAACGCCGTCAGGCCTTCCATTACTAATGATCCCAATTCCTCTTCCTCTTCATCTAAGTTAGGGTCCCTTATCAAAGAATCGTGTCGAGTCGACTGTCTTTTTTTTCTCTCGGGAGCCTTCGGGGACTCGTTCGGTGTTTTGTCGTGTGAAGGTGAGTCCGACGTGCCTCTTTGACTTTTTTCTTCATCAAGAATTTGTTTGTCTTTGAGAAACACAGCGTAGCGAGACAGGCAAGTGACGAATACTTCTAGCATACCCACCTCCCGGTATACGTCTTTGAAAATTGCGTTATGTCTGAAATACATGAAAATGTAAATACCCTAATTTAACACCATAACAATTAAAACAGGCAATTATTAGACATGTTCATAAGAAAAGATAATAGTGTCCCACTCCAGGGCAAAGACCTTACTCTCGTCAGACATTTCTTTATTTAAAGCTAAGCTGGACTGCTTCATTACGAAATAAAAAGCAAGTAATACTTACTTTAAAATATTCAAAAGTGTTTTCATACACAGTATGCTACACGATCTCGATCTATTAGCCTTTAATAACAACGACAAAGATATAAGTTCCTTGCACGGCACAAAATTTAGCTGAAAAACAATAAACTCCAGCAACTCGAAAAATTTCTCTTGTATTTCAGCGTTCTTAGTGTATATCCTTTCGGAGAATTGACTCAGTGTGTTCTGGTTTTCAAGGATGAAATAGTTGGCGTTGTCGGCGTGATACACGCTTGAGATGGCGTCCAGTATCGTGCAGCATAACGCTGGAGAATTGGACTTCATGAATACTGATTGTAGGACCTGCAATTTGGAACAATAAAATATTATACTTAGTTGACAGTAACATCCTACATAGCAGTCAACAGTACAGTCAGTATTTAAAACATCAGGATGGACCAGCAAATTAAAAATTATTTGAAAATTGTTGCAAATGCACACAAATGTTGTTAGAATGACGATTGCACACTGAACATTCTAAAATATATTATATATACAAGATGTTGATTTGCATCCTAATCAAATTCAAGGACGTAATTATGCTAATGATTTTCGACCCAAATCAACAATAAAATGGGTAGGTATTTTTTTTTCTTATTTACGGAAATCCGTAAGTGTGTACCAGCCGTATTTATACGCGGCCCGTCTGTTACTACCCCTATAACCGAGCTTTCACACACAAACAAACGCAAACAATACATACACAACGCATACGCAAACGATCATTCAATAAATTCGTAGGTAATCAATTCCACCCCAACCAATCACGGTGCGGGTACTCTCCCGCGCAAGCTCCTAGCTCCCCCGCCCCCGTGGCCTCGGAACTAACAGTGTGTTTGATGTCGCCGAAGCGCGCGTGCGCTTTGCGAATTTCGCTCTCGGTACATAGTTGAGACGTAGGTACAAAGTGCAAGATGACGGACAAATGTCGAGTTGGTAGAGATGGTCCGCCTGTATGCCATCAGTGGAGAGAGCCTACGTGGAGCCATCCGGATATTCACGATAATGTTTCCCGCTCCGGAGCCCCATCACAGAGCGTCATGGTGGCTGCTACGCAGAGACTGCGGGATCATCGGCAGTTTGAGGGTCCCCGGCATGCTCAACCTCACGGCAGCGTAGGCCTGCCTGTCGCCTTGCAGGAAGACATCCTGGAATACTTCCAGCGAGACCCACGGGCAAGCACGCGGGAGGCTGGTCAACACTTTGGGGAGTGCGCCACACCACAGTGTTTTGCCTACTGAAGCGTGAACTGCAGCACCCGTTCCGCAAGTACGCGAGTACTTGACCGAGAGTTTTGGTGACCACTGGATCGGTCGCGGAGGACCTGTGGCCTGGCCTGTGACAAGTATAACAGAATTACTTGCAAGGAACATTAGTGTTTTCGACACTTTAAAAACGAATGTGTTAGTGTTACGTAAACTAAAGGAAAACCAGTAACGTTGTGCTCGATTGTGCGAAAAGTCTGATGTGATGGTGGCAACTTTGAACAATACCTCCGGGTAACTAAGACCCACTGACCAAGTAGGTAATTAATTTATTTGTACATTTTTTAAATATGTTGTTAGCTTAATCAATTTTATTAGTGTAAATAAGTTGATTTCAAATTTTTAACTACATCAAAAATACATAAGAGTCGAAAGTATCACCACGTACTTACACTTAACTAACACGTCTTCCCATTCCCGTCAAACGTAGAAAACATTTTTAGACTTAGTAGATCGGTACACCAACTAAGGTAGGTATTATTACTCGGTCTGAAGCCAGTTAAGTAAGAAGGAAAATTTCAAATCAACCAATTTAATCCACAAATAAAACAAAATCACCCCGAAAACTTTAGGTTGAAGGATAAAGCAAAACTAACATTTTATTAATCATCTGGTAACATGTCAGTGAACTTTTCTTTGGCGCACTAGTATTACTTACTGTCGTAGGTATGGCTCGGTCGAGCGCGCGCTAGCGTTTGGTAGGTAAGCCGTCGACACTCACGCACACAGCTGCATTGTCGCTGTGTGCGTAGTCGGGTGATTCTGTTTTCTTTGTATTGAATTAAGGGTTTAATTCTGATACACTGTTAAATTTCAACAGCAAAAAAAGCCGCGCTTATTAATCATTACCCGCTACCGTACTTTCAATTGATTATTTATGTCTTTTATGACAACCTCCTGAAATTTGACGAGGATGCAAAACAACACTTTGTATAATTATATTAGGTCTTTACCTATGAAATTGCCGTTCTGCAGTACTGGCTTTTTGAAATCAAAATATTTTTTGTTTGGCTAAGAATTCTAATTTCAAATTAATTTTATTTTAAAAACATGTTTTTTTTCCAAAAGTAGTCATTTGTTTATTGATTAGTGTTACATTTTCATCGCATTTCAATCTTTTTCGTCATCATGGATACGTTAAAAATTCGAGTAATTATGGAATATGAATACCGTCGTGGCAGCAACGCGGCACAAGCGGCACGCAACATCAACGACGTTTACGGAGCTAACACTACAAACCAACGCACCACCTGTTATTGGTTTGCTCGCTTCCGTTCTGGAAATTTCGACCTGAAAAATGAACCTCGCGGTCGTCCGAAGACTTTGGTCGACAATGACGAATTAAAGGCGATTGTGGAAGCTGATGATACACAATCTACGGCTGAATTAGAAGCAGCTTTTGACGTTAGCATTAAAACAATATTGGTCCATTTGCGTCAAATTGGCAAGGTAAAAAAGCTTGACAAATGGGTGCCCCACGAACTCAATGATCGCCAGCGCGAAGTACGCGTCGAGACGTGCCTTGCACTGCTCAACAGACACACAAATGAAGGAATTTTGAACCGCATTGTTACCTGCGATGAAAAATGGATTCTGTTTGATAACCGCAAGCGCTCAGCAAGTTGGTTGGATCCTGGTTCAGCACCTAAACAATGCCCTAAACGAAAACTTACCCCTAGAAAAGTGATGGTCACTGTTTGGTGGTCTAGCGCCGGTGTGATTCACAGCTTCTTACCAAACGGGGTGAGCATTACTGCAGATGTGTACTGTGAAGAACTGAACACAATGATGGAGAAGCTGGCACATCTCCAACCAGCATTGGTCAATCGCTCGTCTCCGCTGCTCCTGCACGACAACGCGCGACCTCATACTGCACAGCAGACGGTCTCCAAGTTGCAAGAACTGGGGTTGGAAGCTCTCCGTCATCTGCCCTACTCACCAGACCTTGCGCCTACAGACTACTACTTTTTCCAGAATTTGGATAACTTCTTGGCGGGAAAAAAATTCAATACCCGAGAGGCAGTACAAAATGCCTTTGAAGAATTTGTTGCCTCCCGTCCAGCTGATTTCTTTAAGAAGGGCATCAATAAACTGCCACTGCGTTGGCAAAGATGCATTGATTGCATGGGTGATTACTTCGATTAATACAAATAAAAAATACATGAAAAAAATTCGTTTAATTTTTTTCATACAAAACGGCAATTTCATAGGTAAAGACCTATTATATATAAATACGATATACCAATATTCAAAATCGTGAATTAAAATAAAAAAAATCATCATTGTAATTATTACTATTATTACACTAATATGGTATTTGTGATGCTGATTTTCCTTATACATACCTGAAAAGCCTGTACATTCCTCACAGCCTGTCCCGGAGTGGTGGGCTGCGGTAACACGAACCCCTGCAGTTGGAACAGTTCTGTGTTGGCGCGCGTCGGCCGTAGCTCGGAGAAGCCGCACGCGCATAAAGACGATATCATCAGCACGAGGTTTCGGAGAGCTGCCCGTGCTTCTGTGCCACTTACTCGCTCTTCTTCTAACCTTTATGTGGAAGACCAGTTTGGGTCAGAACGAAAGATAGATTCGAAGATGTTTGCTATTTATGTAAAAGTGTATGAAATAATAAAATAAAAATAAACACGTTACTAAGGCTGAGCCAGGCCTATTCGCTTGACTCGCTTTTTCTTCTTCAACGACAGTATAAATCAGACAGAAGACCGAAGACCTCGGGCGCTAACAAATCTTTCAAACAATCTTTGTCGCTCTGAACAAACAGGTATTTGTAGTGGCAGGTAGTTTTACGAGCGGATATGTCTGACTACACCCTTAGGGCTGGCGCACATATGGCGGAGCGTAGTGCAGATCACACTCGAAAAGTGACATATTAGGCGTATTTCTACCCGACAATGCTCGCGGATGCGCGAGTAAGCGCTATACTGCGCATACTCGACACACCATGATTCGTTTTGCATTTTTTCCCAAAGTCCAAACGTGTACGAACGGAAGCCGATGCGCGCGGAGTAGCGCGCATGCTTGCGCAGTCGTGTGGTCGCGCGGCGCTGCGCGGTACTTTTAGCACGTAGTCGCGTCGATGCTCTTCAGGAATTAATTGTTGTGTTGATTCATTTTAGATATTATTTGAATAAAGACAAAGTCGATAATAGTTTCACATTGAAAAATGCTCTGAGCTGCGCTCCGGCATATGTGCGCCGGCCCTTAATTACCAAAATAAAAGCTACTGTGAAGTGCTTACCCTGATGTCAAATAATCGGGTACACCTTGTCTCTCATGTCTGTGATAAACAAAACAAATCATAGGTAAAAAATAAAAACAAAATAAAATATGTGCAGTCACATGCTATATAACGTCTAAAAATCTAAATACTGAACATGCTCATGCTTATAGAATAATGTTATTAATACACCATCTTGACAAGAAACTTACTTTAGAAGAAATTCAGATAGAAAGAGGTAGCCTTGGCAAGTACGGAAATCATCCAGTAATAATTGACTAACTTCACTTGAATCCTTTAGGAAACAGAATACTGCTACAAACATTTCAACAACCTGTGAAAAAGTAAATAAATAATTATTTAGGTAGAGGGTTCCATTTGTAGTAGGGAATATGCATTAAAAAAATATTTGCTATCTATCCAGGGTCAAAATTGATCGAAAAACTAATGCGATATAACAATTTTAAACGAATGTATCTGTCCCTTCCGCGTCGTTTTGCATGGCAGCTATGACTTTGCTTTTTCAAAGACCACGTCAGACTTTTCTTTCTAATAACAACTTGATAGCTTTATTACTTCGTCTCCGATTAAGATATTTTAAAAATTCTCTGATATTTATTTGCCAGCGCTAATAAGTATTTTATTTGGCTAATTTAAAACAAAGACATGCATATTCCCTATTACCATGAGTGTATTTCATAATTACCTCTAAAGGTGTCAATTCTGGTATCCTTTGCATGTTTTCTATGCACAGAGCAACACATCCTTTATCTGTAATGACATACCAATTAATTAAGAGACATCCAAGTTGACCTATTTAACTAATTAATGGCTTCGTTTATTAAACAAAGCAGGCACTGAAATAGATTAGACTGGATTATAACAAAGTTTTATTCAGAGATAGTTATGTAATTCAAATTGACCTTAATATGTTACTGTTAGCACTTACCGTGTATGTATTGTACTACAGATTGTGTTAATCCATGTCTAGATAGTGTCATCAGCACTTCAGCAGCTGATTTCCTCCACATAATGTTATGGGGGGCACACCATGAAGTAATGGCGGAAAATAATAAGCTGAGATCATCTTTTCTTGCTAGTTCCTCACATGGGAATGGATGACTGCAGAGTCTCACAAGGACCTAGAATGGGTGTAAAGATTGTGTAATTCTTTTTTTATCAATAAAAAATCTCCATCCGTAAATAAGTACATATTAATACATGGAACACCAGACAAAAGACGCTGTGAGGCGCGATCTGCATGCCATCCTGCATATCCGCGGGATATACAAGACTACAAAAAAAAACGGATTTTTTCTGAGTTTCTGTTTGTATTTATGAAGTTAGTTGTTATTCCTACACAACGTGTTTTTTTATCCTAAATAGACAAAATACTACTGTTTAGTACATTTCTGCTCGCAAAACTCGACAAAACGTAAGGGAAGCTGATTTCATTTTACTTTAGATAGTTGTTGATGCGGTGTCTTAGAATGCCCGGAAAAATGTGGTTGGTGATAAAGAAATCTACCAGTAAATGCAGTGGACTTGTGGGATTCCCCTAGCGTTAATTGACATTGATCACGATAGGTACACGCAAAAAGGTATAATTGGATAAATCAAAAGTACCCCGTTCTAATAACAAGTGCTTTTACTACTCAGATAAGTAAAACAATGCTATTTAAAAATTGATGAAAAAATCATGTGTTTCCGTATAATAAATCATTATATCGGCCAGTTAGTATGGGGCTTGTAAAAACATGAGATATTTGAAACAATTTGTTAAATCGCCTGTAAATGAGGAATAATATTTAGAACGAAGTCAGTGCCCAATTTTTCCTGTATTTTTTTTTTAATTTGTGATGGGTTTACTCTTGACTCTAGTCTAGGTCAGAGTGGAGCGAGCTTACTCAGAAGGAGCCTGTTTACTCTAATTTTGAAGAAATTAGGGTTGAAGTTGAAGTTCAGTCCCGCAAATCCCGCACGTGTTGTTCCTTATTACTAATCCTGCGTTTGCGTAATTGGATTCACGAGCACTGCGAATTAGTTTGCTGCATTTCATTTAAAACAGAAGAGCAATCAATCTGTCTAGCCTTTTCCCAACTCTATTATATCAGGATTGGCTTCTAACCAGATCCAGCTGCGTACCAGTATTTCAAATGGAACTACTACCTATCTGACATCCTCAACCTAATAAACAGTAACTGGGTAACATGATCCCTCTTCGCAGCACTGGTTTCCGATTTTTTGGCTTCTGAGTATGTTATGAAAAGTCTCTATGAAAACCCATCCAAGAACTGACCTCAACAAGCATTGCTTAATCTTAATGATCAACCCATGAAGCTGTTATTATTGAGCCCACAGGCTTCATATACAAATAAGAAGATACAGACACAATTACAAATATTATTACGCAGGCCACGTTACGCCGCGCGCGCCAGACGTTACCTTTATATTTGTACAGAATCATTTCCCTAAAGAGATAGGGGATAAAGCAGTTATGATATCCAAAATATATACATTAAACTTGAGGATAAAACTGAGCTGTAAATATTACTTAACTGGTGACTCAATAAAGTTTACTTAGCTGTTTACATTTATTCAAACAATACTTGTAGCAATATTAAAATGGGCCTGCATCATTAGCTTTGAAAAACATTTACATATTTGTACTTGAAAATTGTAGCACAACAGTGATAATGTTTGGACTAACAATACCTATGACTTCCGCGTAATTATATGAAACAAAATAGTCCATCTCTGAATACAGATAACCACATTGCTGACTGAATATAATTTTAATAGAAAATCCTTGCTTTAAAACTTTGTATAGACATAAAGAATATAAAAATACATTACCTGCACAAATATTTTCTGTAACAAAATTCGCCTTTCCCTTGGAGTAAAATCACTGTTTCCATCTTGTACATCTGCCTCAGCCTCAGGTATTTCAGGTAAATCAAAAAACAGGTATAAACATTTGACTAATGTTGAAGGTATTGATGCAGTGGTCATGACCTAGAAATAAAATTTAAGTGAACTACTGAAACTATGATAAATAAGACTTTAGATATGACCTTGAATTGACAAACAATTTTTAGTAGCACAAAAAGAATATAAATTTCTTATTATTTTTAAAAGCTGTTACAAAATTGACAAGATTATTTTTATATTTATTTTTTTAATTAATGATATTACTGAAATTTATTAATAAATTGATTCATGAAACATCTTCATCATTCATGAATAAACAATACAAAGAGAATTTTAGTAAAATTATTCCTTAATGTTACAGAGAGGGACTGGTGTCCCAGCAGTGGGTATTATTATGGTAGGCTTATTCATAGTTAAGTGTGATAGAAGTACCTGTATTAAAGACTGATCACCAGCGGCCAAAAGGTTTAGTGTTGACAGTAACATCCAGCCATTACTTGACTCTTCAGAGTTTTCAATTTCGAGGAATTTAGCAATGGCACAACTAGCTGCCTCAGTGCTTTGGTTACTAGCTCTCTTCCTTATCTCTGACACCATGAGCTTGGAAACTTGCTGGCAGAATGATAATATATCCCAGAACTTTTCATTCATTTCACTTGATGGACTAGTGCCAAATACCTATTGGAAATAAATATTGTTATAAATCTTTATTGGTGTGAAAGATAAAAAAATAACTATTTGTTTTAGACTTAATTTCTCTTTTTTTTTTCTTTTTTGCCTTATATGTACTATAAACTGTAATGTAAAGGCCTGTATTCCCGCTTCCCACATCATTCGAGTTTTCAAATGGATTCCTATAAGTTTATATTGGACAAGTCAAAATGTAACCTGCTGTATTATTTGTTCTGTTATTTTAGTTATTCTGCGGTTTGATTTTAAACACTTCTCATGGCTTAACTAATCATGCATGTAACTTTAATCTTTATATAAAATTAATAAAGCATAATTATGTAGTAGTATTTTACAGATGTTGCAGTGAATTACAGAAGATAAATTGGACCCTGTTAAGCGGAGAAGATCCAACCAAAACTTTTTGTAAAACCGAGTTATCTACAATAATAATTTATATGTTTATGTTAATAATTTATATGATATGGCCTATTACACTACTAACTTTCAAATAGATACTTTATCATACGATTTTTTACTCTCTATCTAACACTAAACTGCATTTACTCAAAAGTAATGAAACATTGGTTGGATCTTTTCTGCATAACAGGGTCCAATTTGTAGTTAGATTGGTAATATTTTAGAAGCATTGGCATTTACAGTAATATGGACAGGTAAATACTAGTTTGAATAAATGAATTCATAATGATGTTTATCAATGAATCATTTGGATTCAAGATAAACATGTTAAGCCCACTTGTGTAGGTATAGCAGATGGCTAGCCAGTAAAAAAACATCAAAAGATTATGGATTATTACTGATACCAAAATGAAAACAATTACGTAAATTACATATTTATATTTTCAGCTGTTAAAAGAAGAGTAAATTACACAAATCAATTTTTTCTTACTGGAGATGATAACACAATGTATTTACCTTACAAAAAAGTGGTAGCATATTGTACAGTTTATCATCTTTTTCTGCATCTGTAAGTGGTTGTGGAGGATGTGTGTACTCCGCGAAGAGTTTCTTGAGGTGCATGAGGCCAAGTTGGATATGGGAAGACGAGCTGGAAGCTTCGGCACTCTCAGGAGATGCCGAAGTAGTCGCCCCACGCAATTTACGCATCAGATTCATTTTAGAAATCTAAATCAATTTGTTCACACTTTCAAGCACATCTTTTGTTTCTTTGATTTATTTAGAAATAAACATTTTAATTAAATAATAATAAACATTGATTTTTCATTTAATTTAATGTAGTGGTACCACCATTTTGCACGACTGTTAGGTAAATAAAACGTATATAAAATACATAACTTAATAAGGGTAAACTAAAAATATTATGTAAATGACGATTTTTTCTTGGTTTTTCTTTTGTAATTGATTGATTATTTTCTGATACTTTCGTACGCCCACACTGCAAAGTGTTTGCCATAGATAATAAAAATATTTTCAGTGTAAATCTCAAAGAAATGGAGATTATATGCTCACTAGTCTTACCGATCCATACCAATATTTGAGTACGAACTTATACTCGTACGCGGTTTATAAAATCGCGAGCTTGCCAACGGACCGTGATGTCGTCAATGGAGAAAACCTTATTTAATCAGGAATAATATAAATTGAGTAAAGCCAGACAGAATACTTGTCAAAGAAAAGCAAAAAAAATGTTTTTGTTCATTATTAGTGGGGATAGCTTCGAAAATCAGTAATATTTGCAACAGAATAGCAATCGACGCATCACAAAACAAAGTAATTGGTTGCGGCTTGCGGCTCGCTGCGCTGACTGACGTGCGAGCCGAGGCGAGTTATGAACAAAATTTCAAACCTGTTGGAACGGCAACAAACTTGTTCGGTGGTTTTTATGTACTATTAGGGAAATATTGACCTGGCCACCTTAAGTGTAATTATTACTTGCACTGCCCGGCCGGTATAGCAGCGTCTTTGTTTCTCATCGACCAATAGCAACCGTCATCAACACGTAGTGAGCAAACCTAACGGGTTTTTAGGCTCTTTTTTATTATATTTGTAAACATCCACAAAAAAAAAACCAAACCATTTCTTTCAACATTCGACAATCAAATCAGTCTTAGTCATCTATGCAAAGGATTTTGTTTTAAAATTGGCTAGGTCAATATTTCTCTGATAGTACATACGGTGACACATGAGCAAAAAAGGTTGTAGAGCCACAAGTACGCGTACTTGCTCCATGTCTGTGGGCTGAACAGTGGCCATTCGGGTCCTCGAAAAGCGAAAAGATCCGGTAGAAGTCATCTGAGCGGGCTGCACACCCCTGCCTTCCATTTTTGCTACGCCAATGAATGGTACTAACTTTCTCAAATTGGAATAAATCTTGAGATCTCCATATTTTTTCAAATATTTTAAATTATTTTTGTTAGCTTTTGAGGTATCGCAACATCGCACTCCCTGCGTCAAATGGCGTGCGTCAGTCAAACGTCAAATTGGCTTGGCACAATCGAATCGATGTTGTAATATTTATGTGTGCCAGTTAGGTGCTACAAAAATAGTATCTTGAATTTACAGGTGTAAATTTCTTGCACGTTGTCTTAACGCTAAGATTTATATTTCCTGAATAAAAATGCCGGAAAGTCAGAATCTTGTGCAGTGTTATAACCGTGGTTGCGGCCAGATGTTTGACCTCAGAAAGAATGACAAAGGTATGCGAATTTTCTAGACTTGTCTTTTGTACTTATTTTCAGTATGTGGTTATTAGAAAATTCCCAAATTATTGAAGCTAATTCCTGTTAATTAGTCAATAAAAAAAAAAAATGGATAAATGGAAACTTGAGTCAATTACTAGGCAGTATGGGCACAATAGCAAATTCATGTTGTACCTGATGCATGTGATTCAGAATAATGTGAAAAAGGTTAGGCTATTCTAATCTAGATTATATTTGGTTCTCACTTCGAATATATTATGTAAATGTTCTTAACACAATGCGGGACGCACTGCATTAGCAGCACATTTTTCGATAATATAAAATGACAGTACGGGCATCACCGTACAAGTTTAAATTCTTTTAAATTTTATTTTTTATATATTTATTTTAAATAATATGACACTACGGCTATAACCGGCTTACGGCTATGAAAGTACTGTCTTCATTTATTATTCTTTGGTATTGCTTTAGAGCAGTACTGATATAGCAGTGGTGGTAATTTGTATGGGCAATTTTACTGCCGTTGCGCATAATATGAAAAAGTCACTACCGTCCCGCATCTTGTTAACCTTTGATTATATTGTGTGTTACCTACAGATGAATGCCGCCATCATCCTGGCACTCCAGTTTTCCACGATGCATATAAGGGTTGGTCATGCTGCAATAAGAAAAGTGTAGACTTTACTGAATTCCTGAACATCAAGGGATGTACACTATCTAAGCATTCAAATGAGGTTTGTATGTACATCTGAATTTTAGTACTAATTTTATTATTTAGTATTTATTTTTATTTTATGAACTTATAAGATTTTCACATTCATGTAACTGTCTTTTCAGAAACCTCCAGAACCTGAGAAAAAGGCTTTGGATAAGGATTTGGATAAAAAGGAAGTAATTGAAGTGAGAGCACCAGTTGTTGGACCTCAGTTGCCAAGACCTGCATTTGATACACCTATGGTTACTGTCAAACCTACTATAGCTGAGGCTTTGAAACAAGCTGTACAAAATATGTCACAACCAACTGCTTCTGTAGATGATGGGTATGTGTTTGTGTATAAATAAAATATTTAACAACATTATACATTAGCAGTTACTAATGTGATGATATTGTTGTTATGGCAACTATAGCTAAAAGCCAGAAAACTGACACCAGTTTTGCCAAAGCATATCAAATCATGTTACCCAGATATTGGGTGGTCCAAGTCAGATAAGCAATTGCTTCATGTAAAATTCAATACAAACGTTCCATTAAAAGTATGAGATTACTCCCTCTGTTACAACCACAAGTGCCAGTTGGCCTACCTGATGGGTGATGGATAAATTCATATTACGGAAGGACTGTATATTAAATAATTATTGCTGTTTTTTATAGTAGGTATTTTTTTATACTAACACATTTCGCCAAATGTTTCTTTCGGGTTTAGTGGGATAGTGGGAGTATCAAGGATGGGGAAGATTATTTGGCGAGTTTATATAAGTTCAAGGTATATATTCAAGGTCATACTCGAAACTCTCAAAAACAAGGTCAATAACCTAAATTTGAAAGGAACTGTTGACGGAGCCCTGCCGCGCGGTGTTCCTACTTCTGAGTGGTTTATAAAAAATAACCACGAAGGGGATGGCGGGGCCTATTCGCTCGCTTCGCTCGCTCACTAGACCCCGCCATCCCCTTCTAACCTAACCTATCCTAGTTGGGGTGCCCCAAGTCCAGATCTCGCTCTGCTCGCCTTGTATTCTAAGTTCTCCGAATTGTTACCACTTCTTAACGTATCAGAAGCCGGAGACTTCGGAGACGCCATGGTGTCACTCAATCGTTGAAACAAACAGGAGTACGATAGACGGTCTCACAATCGCTAAAACAAAATGTTTTTTTTTTTTTTTATTTAATTAATTTAATTATTTGGTTTTCATTTGAAAACACAATAATTGCGCAACTATTTCAAAATAAAATAAAGTCGAAAACTATAATATTCATCGAAAAAAACCATTTAAATGTGTGGTCATTTAGTCTGAATGTAAAACGAAACGACCTTGGACCAATTTTTTAAGTTACCTGAGGCAAATTATGTCAATTTTAAGTGAATAGGTTAGAAGTTATTGCATCTTTATGATTTTTTTTCTCTAAAACTTTGAGGTTGCGCGTTATAAAACTTTGTGATAGTGTTCTACAAGAAGAGTACTCTACCTAAAAAAATAATGAAGCTCCAAAACCACTGTTTTTTTTAATGCACAGACGAGCCCGTATTACTTACAGCCGCCTTCTTTGTTTTTTAATGATTCTTTACCTAGACTACCTGTATAATTATTTATATCTTGTCAATTTTATCCTGAAAAATCTTAATTTGTTTCGAAACCGCTCTAGCTAAACATAACTAAGTAAACATAACTTTTCATATTTTACAGGAGCATAGCCTTGGGTACATCATGCAAGAATGGAGGCTGCAGTGTGACCTACGATGGTCCACATACAAATGATACCATGTGCACCTATCACCCAGGCTTCCCAGTCTTCCATGAGGGTCTAAAATTCTGGTCCTGCTGCCAAAAGAGAACTACGGACTTTAACACCTTTCTTAGCCAACCTGGATGCACCACTGGAACACATAAATGGACTAAAGAGGTAATTAAATATCATATCTTGACACTGGTAAATATAAAACTGAAAGATTTACACTACTGGACATAGGCCTCCCCCAAGAAAAGAACCCTTGATACACTAATGCCACTGCAATGATGATGATAATGATGGTAGTCAGGAGGCCTAGGCCCCACAATCCAGGGGCCGGGGTTTCTATTTAGAAAGTGTAGAATGCAAGAGCGAGCGAAGCGAGGTCGAAATATGATTTTTTCTAAATAGAAGTAACTTTTGCCTCACACAGGTAAGGTCTAGAACTTATAGAAAAAATTCATGAGGGAGCGAAGCAAGCTCGAAAATTTTGATACCCTTTATTGGATAGGTTTGATTTTCTGTCATTAATATGTGAATAGAAGTAACTTTTGCCTCATATAGTAAAGGTTAAGAACTGAGAGATAGCAAAATTCAAGAGCAAGCAAAGCAAGCTCGAAAATCTTTTTACCCTATTCGGATAGGTTTGATTTTCTGTTATAATATCTGAATAGAAGTATCTTTTTGCTTCATACAGGAAAGGTTAAGAACTGAGAAACCGAAAATTCAAGTGTAAGCGAAGCAAGCTCCAAATTTTTTGCACTACATCTCATTAGGTTTGATTTTTATACTTAAAAAGAAGATTTTTTTTTTACCAATAACACAAAAGTTCAAGAATTTCATGTTTGAAGTGCTGTATCTCTACACCTTTTAAACCTACAGATACGATTTATGGCGAAACTGAAGCAAATTATGTCTACTTTAAAGTATGCGGATTGATATTTTACAAACAATGCACCAATTAGAGATTAAAGCCAAAATCTAGAAACTAAACCGGAAGTTTTTCGAGCCTCAAGCAGCGTACACCTGTACACTATTGTCATCTATCCTAACAACATCTCAAAAAATCAGGATTGTGCAATTTATTGCTATAACGTTACTTAAGACGTTTTCAATGTCTGGCTTTTGTATTATGTAGGTAATAACATGATTGTAGGTTTCAAGGTGGTAGATAGTTGATATGATTTTATGAAGTTAAATAAGTGTCCAGTCTAGGACCCGGTTCCCAAACATCCTGGGGTGGGCCTCAGATAATTCTGGGATGGGCACGCCCCCCCCACTCCCCCCCTATATACACCTATGAAAACTGGTCAAGATCATTTACTACATCATCAAAAGTCAACTTACTACATCTATATATCTTGTATAAATAATAGTAAAAATAACTATTGTATAGTACCTACAGTCAAAGATGCTGTTTCAAATTTTATATTAAGCGCTCACTATTTTATAATATCCGCCAATCGGGGGACCGGCACTGTCTCTCCTAAACACAGGCTAAATTTTAGCCTAGCTAGGAGCAGTACTTCACACATATTTATTGTAAATTTTTAGTGAACCTATAAATATAAATGCAACATCTGAAAACTTTACAATCCCTTTATGAAATAAACTATTACTATCTTGAGCTTTATACATGTGTTTATCACCCATAGTAAGAATAATTAATTTTATATTCCTTTTCAGGGTACTCCAGCTGGTACAGTGAAATGTCGTTGGGACTGGCATCAAACACCTGACTATGTAATAGTAAGCGTTTATGCGAAGAAATATGACCCAGTTCTCAGTTTTGTGAAATTGAACCCTATTCGTCTTAATACAAAGTTAGTCTTCCGAGAACAAGGAGATGCATCATTTGAACTGGATCTTGAACTTAGAGGTGTAAGTATTCTACTCAAAATAATACGTTTATAATTGAACTTGTCTTGAAAAAAGAATTAATTACTTACCTTGTTATATATTGCAGGTAATAACTGTAGAAAGCTGCACTGCATCAATGTTGTCAACAAAAATTGAGATAAAACTAAAAAAAGGTGAGCCAGGTGCGTGGAGCAAACTAGACTTCCCTCGATCACAGCCAAAGAAAGAGGAAGCTAAACCACAAGACGACATCAAGCCATCCGATGACGACTATGAAGACCTCTCTACGGTAGAAGCTGTACAATCCATGGGAAAAGTCAATATGACTGATGCATAAACTTATTTTAGATCAATTCTTAGTTATTACTTTCTTTATAAGAAGCCAGCAACCAGTAACTTTATTGTAATTTTCTGCTGTAATGGTAGATGTGCATTTATTCAGTACAAATAAAATGTGCTTGTACTATTACGAAACTATGTTTAATTTTTTGGGGAACATTTTGCCTTTGAAATAAAACTACATATTGAATGTTAACTCCTTGATCAAATCAAAACATATTTATACACAAATAAAAGAACATGTACATGCTATAGTTTCTTTCTTTACAACACTTTCTCAAAACATTTTAAATCATGACTAGATCATGGTGCATATATTTTAATATAGCTTAACTTTAATTACAATAAATAGAATAATAACATTTACAAAATTTATACAATGTGACTAGGTTGACTTGATAGATAAGATTCACAAAGGTACATTTTATCCTAATATACAACTTTTTTATAATTAACTCAGATATTCTCAATGACCACATTTTTTTTTACATTACTATATTGTTTATACAAATCTATTTAGAGATTCTATCGAATTATTAATCTCTGTTTTCTAAATTGCATTCTATAGTTTATTTCCAATTTTGATACTTACACAGAATTATTTTTTAAATTCGACCTTGCAAGCCTATGATCATAGAGAAAATGGTATTGCAATGTGCAGTTCTTTTTATCAACAAAGTACAGCGGTTTCGTGTTGATCTGGTGAAATCCGTACTGAACTGTCATCGCATATTGTCATTTATATTTTCAATTTCGGGGAAACGCTCTTCAAAATCTACACTTCACGCTTGCGACTACTTCGTGCAAGCTAGTTGTTGTTTGCGTCACCTTAAATAAGAGTGATCATGGAGGTGATACTTCCCTACAAACTAAACTGACCACGAGATTTTTTTTTTCAAACATTGTTTTGCAATTTAAAGCTTTGTTGGCTTCCATAGATATATTTACCTACGTATAGGTAGGTATGTCAATATAACGACAAGAGTCACCCCCATAACACAGCCATTCTATTCTGTTAAAATGTCATTGAAAACTTATGTGAAGAGAGTGAAGCCATGCCACCTTGATTGAATGGATTGACATTTGACAGCTCACTTCATCACTTCACCTAAGTTTCACGGTAAGATTTTTACAAAGGGTTTCCAGGAAAATTTACGCCACCGGTTGACACCATAGAGACGAGAGGAACTCTTCCTTGAAAAGTCACTGTCGTGAACATGACGTTGAAGACCACCTACTTCATGCGCTTTGACTGATGCCTGGACCTGATGACTCAGTGCTGCCACCTGGTGTACGTCATTTCAGGAAATCTCATTGATGTTCAGTCTGTATCAGACTTACGGCGACGAGCAATGTTCGCTGGTAGGTGGCGGCGGCGCATGGAAGACCGGCGTGGGCACAGGCTGCATGCGATACATGTCGTGCAGTAGAGTGGCCACCGACACGTCGCCCACGGTGTCGCGGAACAGCAGCAGCTCGATGGAGCGCGCGCGCACCGCTCGCAGAGACGGTAGCAGCAGGAGGAGGCGCCCGAATCTAAACGAGAATAACGTAATTTATTAAGTTCTAGCTTTTGGCCGCAGCATCGCCCGCGCGAAGATGGCTTCAATTTTTTCATATAGAACACCTATCTACTCTCTTAGTAAATTGGCATATATAGATATTAGAATATAACCGTAACATCTACCATTTGTACGTATTATATGTATGTGCTGTAGGTGAACCTTAATAAATAAATAAATAGAGTCCCTTCCAAATCGGTCTAGCCAAATCGGAGATAGATTAGCCGGATTCGCACACGTTGGGTTCCATATCATAAACCTTAGTTTTTATTACTTTTTGTTATAGCGGCAAGTTACACACAATCTGTGTAAATTTCAACTGTCTACCTACCTATTTCCTACTGTGAGATACAGCCAACTGACATATAGACGGACGGACAGCAGAGGTTTAGTAATAGGGTTCCGTTGGTTACCCTTTGGGTACGGTACCCTAAAAATATAAGGATCGTATATGTAGGTATGCTTTATATATGTAGGTTGTTATAAAAGATTTATTTTTCATTTCATTCACGCAAGAGCTCTGAGGCGGACTTAATGCCGGCATTTTCTTGCAGCCTACCTACACACTGATTTATGTTAATTCGATTGCACAAAATTTATGGGCTTATAAAGTGAAATTACCTTGTAGGTTGTCTGGTGTATCTAGTCCGCACATAGTCAGCAAGTATGCACTGAGCTTGATCTTGTAGCATTTCCACCGGCTGAGTCTCATTTAGCCCCGGCGTATCTAGACAAAAATGTCATTATCATCATAGGCAGGTACATAACAACAGTATAGTCTATCTAAGATTAGGTAGGTAGGTACATTATTTATAAATGCTGTTGTATTACATAAATCAAAACTAACCTGGTGAAAAGAGAACAATAGCTTTCATACACCCACACTCGCTACCGTCGGGTGCTATTTGCCGAAATCGACACAGAATCTCCTGAAAATAAAAAATAGAGATTTTATATTAAAACGTTACTTCGTGGGATTTAAAAGTCGTATTAAAAACAACCTTGGTTGGAAGATCCAATCCATTTTTAAAACCTCCAACTTACCTGTAAAGTATTCAGCTCCAAATCTGCCAACGGATCAGGTGGCAGTCTTGCCCTGGCTGCAGGCGCTGCCAGTAGGGGCGCCAGGTCCCAGGGCGCGGACCACTGCGCCAGGTGCAGAAGGAACAGGTCCTTCCACGCCGCCCGCAGGAGTATCAGTTGATCGGAGGCTTGGAGAGCTTGGAACGGGGCTAGGCACCGCACCCACCGTACTGCCATGAAGAGGAGACGAGCGCTTGTCTCCTGGTAGCGCAAATAGATCAAATGTTTTAGAAATGTAAGTATTTAATAACACAACATCTGCCAGCAGCAACGCCCGCCTGAAAGTCGGAACTTATCCTAAGGGAACGTAGGTACCTACGTACTCTACCTACTCCCGGAATAAAAAAGAGATATTCTATGTGGTAATCATCCAAGTCCCTTCAGCAGGACGTTTCTGTAGACATGACGAAGTGAAGGCTTGGGTGAAGTGATCACTGAGTGAGCTATCATCCCATCTTGATTATATGGATTGTGATCACTTCACTCAACCCTTCACTTTGACATGTTTACAGAATCGACCGACAAAATGTTTTTCTTGAAAGAGTAACAAACAACCATCCATTCTCACAATCTTTCGCGTTTATAGGTAGCAGCAGCATGGAGCAGGTATGTATGTAGGTAGGTAGCAGGAAAGGATAGGTAGAGCAAGCAAAATACAAAAAAAAACCGGTGCCAAAATAGACGCTGTGCATTGTCGTAGGTACCTATCAACTTAATTATGCGCCGTGCCTTAAAGAAAATGCTATAAAATTATCTAACGTAACCTTTATAATTTCTTACATAGCATAGGAACCACGGAAGTTAGTTTAATATTGATTTATTATACTAAGATTTATTACATAGGTAGTAGGTATCTAGGTAGGTAGGGACGTAGTAGGTAGGTGGCTATCGCTCGAACATGCGCACTGTGACGAACATAGCGCTGAACATAAGGCAAGCTACGATGACTCCAGTGTCGTAGCGCGTAGAGGGCGATGGGCGGGGTAAGTCAACTGAAGGCGATAAGTCACCCCGCGAACGCCCAATCGCGGCTCGCGCCCGCCCCTTTAGTCAAAAAGCCACCCATCAAATGTCAATGTTTACACCCCTTGAAGGAGAATGAAGTTTGGGAAGCCTATGAGGAGAATTAATTAAATGTTTGATATTGCAGTAGCTCTAAAACATCCTTTAAATCTAATTGCTTGTCTTCTGTCTTTCACTGTAGCCTTGATCACACTCACACAGGACAAAGGTATCTTGCCGTATGTGACCAAAGCTATAAATTTCCGTTGAAAACAAGTCTCTAGGTTACGTTAGTGTTTGTATAAATGTTTATGCCTAGGTACCCAACACAACCTTTAGTTATCAACTATTTGGAAGAACCGATTTTACCTGCAAAAGTTCCCATGTAGGCGCAAGGGGCGCTCCAAAAGCACTTGGTGGAGGTCGCAGAAGTGTTGGGTCTCCTTGTAACTGCAGCTGTTTTGCGCTCCACATCAGTTCCTACAGAAAATACGATCTTTTTAGTAGGTACGAGTATGTGATGGTCATATAGGTCTGTACCTAAGATCCACGTTTGAAACATTATCTAAGAGGCTTGGAAGAATTTACCTACTTATAGCTATCTATATTGACTAAGATTCATTAGGACACAAGAGTCAGCCAAATTAAACTAAACCTAGAGGCGTGATAAAGATTGCGACTTGGCCAGTTCAACTTCAAATATTGGCAATTACTCTGGATAAAAGGCCTTGATGATACGATCTCACTCACCTGGCATTTATCAGAAGACATGAGTATGTGCAGTAAGCCAGGTGGTGGTGGTGGTAAGAACGGCTCTGGCACGAGGGGCAAAGGACTGGGAGCGCCCGCGCCACCGCCGGCACCGCTAGACCCCGCCGATGATGCCGTGCTCAGGGGCGCTGGCTCGCTCATGCCGCTGATACTGAACTGTTTGACGAGGAAATCTTGGTTACCTTGTATGGGAAGTCTGTGGTACTTTGGCCACTCCCCTCTAAATAAAACCTTCTCAAGAAAAACGTCAGCATGAGCTTTCGAAGAAAAAATCAACTACGTAATACTAACAGAAGTACCAACTTCTTTCGATTGAGGTGCAGTCTACAAGCTTTGCTGGGGAGTTCGTTGCACGACTTCTTCCTAGCTAAAACACTAGGAAGTGGTGACGGGCGGGGCATTTTGGGGGACTGTCTGTGAACTTTGACGTTAAAAAAGTGTTGGCATTCAGCCTAATTTGTATAGGTACCTACTTAATTGAAAAAATAAAATAAAAATAATTTCTAGCTTTACAAGAAGACAGTTAGTCGGAAGGATCAGTAGCTCATGGACCAAATACTGGTTTGCACATGCGACAAAGGTCGGGCATTGGTCCACTCTTCTTATGGCGGTCACTCGCGTCTGACTAATAATCATGCGTGCTTATGTTATGTATATGGCTACAATTAACGTGTTACTGTTACCTGAAAGTTGAAGGGCTGCGGCAGCGGCGCATACGGCGAGGGTGGCGAGAGCTTGAGCGCATGCGGCTTGTGTGCGTGACTGAGCGGTGGCGGACCCAGCGCGCCCATTGCTCCCGCTTGCAACTTCGGCTTGCGCGGGCCTCGCTCGTGCTGCACCGCTGCGGGAGATATGGCTATGTGAACTATGAGTCTAGAAGTCTCCGTTAAAATTGGGCACAAAAATCTGTTATGCCTTCAGGTCTCTGATCACGTGAAGGCTGCATGTCTACACAACAATATGCGAAAGGTAATCATGCTGATAAAGATGCTCTGTGCAGATGAGAAAATATGTCTAAAGTGCTTATAATGAATGCAGCACCTATACATTTACTGCCATAAGCATAATGGGAATCATGACAATATGCGCTCACCACATGACGAAGTTAAACTAGAAGTAACTTGAGAACATTTGCTGCAAAACACATAGGTTCGTACTGGTTCGATATATTATTTACCTACCAGTCCAGCTGACAAGGTGCCTAACAAATATCTACCTAAGTACCTATACCTACCTAATAAATATCTACATATTTATCTTACATTCAACACAGTCACTGAAATAGTATGTACCTAAAAATATTGTTATCTGCGTGTATCTTTGCTCCTTAGCTTTATTGCAGAGATAGATATCTAAGTAGTTAAAATTGAATTATTTATCTGCATCTAATAAATCTTTACAAGCCCAATTTCCTTTCAACATTTTACTGCTGATACAAAAATCATTGATAGGTAGGTAGTAAAAATATCGTAAATTCAGTATGAAACGAGCGATGAACAAAAGTATTTGACTACATGTAACTTCGTAGTTGTTTTACAGGAGGATTATAGAGCCATGAACCGCTTATTCGCTGGCGATCCCTCGGTAAGCCGGGATCGTGCGCGCCTCGTCTGCCTCCGTAGGTACCTATAATGTGCAACCGTGGACCGTGCTCATACAACGCGCCCTTTGACCGATCAGCTGGCGATTATTCTGATTAGAATACTTTTCAGACTGATTTTGGATTGTTGGTGCTAATTTGCTTTAAGCTCCTTTGAAGTTATGTCATGAGTGTCAGTGACTGATTAAGAGAAGGTATTTAGAGGGCGGATAAATTCTTTGAGTGCATGAGTGCATTTAAATTTTAAAGTTTGAGAATTTATAAGCGCCTTTGGTAATAAATATTCGTTTAATGAATTAGGTTCTAATTAAGCAAAAGGAGTCTCTTTGCTTGATAAAAACACCATGGTGAGGCCGGTGGTGGAAGGTAACTTCCGCCATCGGCTTAACCTTTTTCTCCGTAAAACAGTTTAATTTGGTATCTATTTATGTCTCTCTAATAAGAATTGACGACCAATCAATTTAACGACCCACATGAAAATAGTCAGATAATTTTAAATAAGAAGGTATTTTTAAAGCAAACGTCACCTAAATGTAGCCCAATATTTCTTTAATACCCTAAAACTTAAAGAGAATTGTTTAAATAGCACATCCAATGTGCACGGCGCCTGTAGGGATGACGTCATGCAATCAGCTTAACGGGGCTGAGTCCATGAGAATGCGGCCATTGTGCCCGCACATGTCGGCGCATACGCTGTGTTCCCGCGCCGCAACCGCTGCATCGCGCCAGCGAAAATGTAAGTCAAAAGGGACATTCTGAATCACAAGACGTGGTAAGGATGAAGGCTGCCCACTAGTGCGAGAATAATAAACGGTAAATGTTGCATTTGGCCAAGATGTGCAGGTATACCAATGGACTACATCGTTACCCTCGTCGCTCGACTCGCTTTGAAGCAAGCAATGATCGGAGACTCCTTGAAGTAGATCCGAAATGAACCGAGTGACCATGACTATCGGTGGGGCAAGCGTAGGTTAGGAGTTTTGGACCTCCAGAAGCAGAGTTCGTTAGCAGTCACTTGACATTGCAGTCAATGGTATTGTCAATCTTTTAATATGAAGCAGAAACATGGTGCATTCAAATTCACGCCACGAAAACGGCATGATATTATCACCAAGTGTCTCCAAGTTGACCAACTGGACCTTCTGCGCTTATCATTATCTGAATCACTGTCTATGCGGCTTAGCAGACGATACAAATGCTGACGGACGCACTATTCAAAACGATGACACTCTGCGAACGTAAGTGGGGACTTTAAATATTAAATGACGATTCTAGAATGGCTTATTGTGGAATTAGTGACACTTATGCATTCTCTCAATTCCTCCCCCAGCTCAGACGTTTTTGGTTCATAAAACTTTCAGCTGAGTAACACTTTTTTTGAGAGCAGGAATTTGTTTACTTGTTAGGTATAGTTATTGATCTAGCATTTTCTTAACGAATAGCGGCCATCGATAAAGCCCTTGTCAATATAAAAAAAGCAAACTCAGCACTTTTCTGGAATTACCTAGCACTCGGAATGCACGATACATTTCAAAAATACACATTTGAGTATCGGAAACCTTCAACCTCCTCGTTGAAAAAGAATACCTAAGCAGAAAACCATAAATTGCCATAAATACTACCGACATTCATAAAACACATCGCGTGTACAGTGTCAGAGCAACTGATGCAATGTTAACCTTTTGTTTATGGGGCGCATGTAATCCCAAATACAACACGTGCTTTTTTTCACGACGTCATCGGCTTCCCTTACTATCTCTCAACAACCAAAAATAAACTTTATGACCTCACACTAAAGTATACATTCACTAATCGCAGATATTTAGGGTCGGTTAAGCCAAGGGGCTCAGTTTCCAGTGTGACGCGGATAAGCGAGATTTTAATTAAATGAAGGCGAAATGTGTAACAAGTTTTTCATTATCTGATGAGTCGGATAAGTTTGTGGTTTAAAAAGCATTATTTATAAATATTTGTATCAATATCCTTATCAGACTGAATTTTTATGCATTTTTGCGTAGGCGTAGAGGTTTTCGTAGCAGCCGTAGACGTTTGTTACGCCGCCGCTACGATGCTACGCGCCCGCCGGTTATGCTCAAAGCGCTAAGCAGACTTGCGAGACATTTTACTACACAATGGTATTATGTCTTGTACTAAGAATATACTGTTAATTCACTGTTTATGTTTATCTACAATTTATTTATTGATAGAATGATAACTGTAAGACTCTTTAAGTTTTTGAGTTTGTGCGGCCATGTTTGATCTAGCAGGAAATCGGTATCTACTCAAATTCTCACTTATGGAACCCAAAATTCGCATGATTCGCCAATACCAAAATTGTATAAATAACGCTTAAGTTAAAGATATAAAAGCTCAAAAAGAAGTTAGTCTCTATCGCTTAGAGTCGTATAAAAGGCGCACAGTGAATCACATTGGCAGCGTTTAAAAGGGAGATTTAACTTCAAACATGTATCAGCGACAAACCCCTCGCAAACCGAATTGAAAGCAAACAAAACATGTTTTTCAAAAAGGTAGTTGATACAAAAAGTATTTGTTATTTATTACCCGCAGGCATTGGCGGTTGGACGTCAGTTACTTTTACTACATTTTAATTTTGCATTTTGTAACGTAGGTATGTCCGGGATCGATTGAACTTAAAAAAGAATAATTATAGAAATAGTAACCTGGCTTATTATTTTTTTTGTTTTAAAACCTGTGTTTAAGCAGTGCTAACCGATCTCTACGAATATTTTATAAGTTAATGACAAAAAAAAATATGAAAAAATCCCTACTTAATCAAAATAGGAAAAGCTAAATAGTTTTATCAGAGGGGGAGGTCCGGTACTAATACTTATAATGGAATGTTCGTATCTCAGTCGTAGTCACAATCTGTAAAAAACACCTCTAATTTCCCTAAATTTTTTCACAAACAATGCGAATGTTTCTTAAAATTTGAAAATGAACCCTTTGATTGCAAGTGGTTCCATTTATAGTAATAGAAATGGTCCTCATGTTACGAAACTATTTGTAGACGTATATCAATCAAAATAAAGAAAGGTATTTTGCTAACTAACGTGTGGTATCTGTTTTCTACGTGACTTACATCGTTGCAGCTAAAGTTGGTATATCAACCATGTACGAGTACTTTTTCTTCCTATGCACTTTATCCGTGCATCATAAGGTCTAAGTAAAAGCATATATTTGTTGCGAGGTTGCGTCGCCACCCATACCCGCCGATATTGCGGGGGGGGGGGGGTAGGTTACCTATAATGTACTTACAGCACGACGCTGCTGTCCGTGTAAATGGAGTGCTGCGGTCGATATCATAGTGATGTACTGCTTCTCGATGTGGTTGCATTAAATAGGTTACCGAGGTTCTGTTACGCGTTCGTTTATGAGGTGTGTTACTTTTTCTATGTCCATATAGCTGATTTTTCTTATTTGTGAGCAAAAAAGCAGAACTGTATTTAGTTTTTTCTCAATACGTTCAAGCTGATGCTTGCCTCTTCATGTGCCCAAAAATTTTGTGAAACGTAATAATCCATTTAAACGAAAAATAAAACAATCTGCTTAGCCTTTTTTCAGTTATGTTACATTCTTGTTCTAGTATACTCGAATGCTTATAAATACCAGTAATTTACATGATATTCTATCCTACCACCACAACTCTGTTATTGGTAACCAATACCTCATGGTAATAATCCATATAAGCACAGCCTATTAATTTATTGTTGGTACTAATAAATTGTACCTAAAGACAATAGAAGTGCTCACCTAACTACAAAACCTAACAACCTTACCAGTACTGGCCAAAGTTTAACGTTGTTGCAAAGAAAACTGGAAGACTTAGTCACTTATCGATAGGTGCGGGCACTACCCTGGCCAGGCAGACACGTACCCTGTACCCTGAGGAGGTAGAGCGGTGTGGGGCGTGATTAATGACCCAATAATCCCGCCGCCCGCCTGCCTCGTGAAAGCTTCACGAAGCCGAATTGGTGAGCGGTCAAAAGGTTTATTGACTGAACAGGCATAACCAAGACAGACGCACTTACATAACTACCAAGTGTGTTAACTAAGTCATTTAGTCCGTGGAACCTGGGTGGACCGAGGTTTTACCTAGTGTACAGTTGGATGTTTGCAATTTTTCTTAAAAGAACCGTTATTCTTTTAAGAAAAATTCATTAGTTCATTAGGTTCATTTAGTTTCGTCTTCTCATTTAAATCTTGATGGGTTACTTAACTGTCTCAAGTCATTGGCGAGGAAAAGAGATCTGGAGTTGTTAATGCCGTTGAAGGCTCTCGAAATGTCAAGAATCTTTATTGTAACAAAGAAATAAACAAAAATCGTTACTGATCGGATCACTAATTTATGTTAATCTTTGTAGACTACGGTGCCTAGTTCGAATAACATACAAGGTATCAAGCCTACAGGTCCGTCACCATCACAGGACTTGACTCTCACATCAATCAGAGATCATCACACATAATTAAATTGTCATACTTCGACTTCTACAATAAGTTTCATCGAAATGAAGTCTTCGGTCCAGAGATACTTAATTAGATGTTCACACCAAGTGCTTGCTTTCTATGCGAGGTTCTCAACGTGATTCATTCAAGTAGCATGACTGTGCAGAAGCTGCCAAGCTGCCGACTTGCTGCCGAGGCAAGCCCGCTGCTATGATAATACCGACTCGGATCAAGATGTTAAACAACCTGTTTTTTGCACCGTAGGCTTTACAAATAAATTTATTGAGGAAAATGGGGAAAGGGCAATGGTAGATTTTATATTATTATTTAAAGGTCCAAGTTCTTAAAGATGCCAACAATAATAAAACAGTCCTAAAGGATATAAAACATTCTGTGTTGAAATAATTTTATTGTTCAGAAAGTGTAATATGTACTTTTAAATAGACAGCAGATCAAAGTGAATAAATTGAAAAAGACTCTATGTACTTGTGTAAGCAAGTAGATATAATATAACCTCGAGTACTTAGTGTTTATTTTCCACAAACATTATTAGCGCTTCATAGCTGCGCATCAAAATCATCGCGTGGAAAATATCCTGCGAGAGAACGACCCCGTGTCCCGACATTCGTCCCGACGTTAATTCCAGCCGCATTTGTTCCATTACATTTCCGACACAAAGTAGATACGCGTTTGCCGAATTGACTAGGTGGATGCGACCAGGCGAACAGCGAACGAAGAGGATGGGGCGAGCGCGGCCAGCCACCCGAAAGGGACAGAGTATCAAAAGTGAGAAAGATGTATTCAGAAGTGAAATAGTCTGCTGGCTGAGCACATCATCATTAACGAGCCAGAGAGGGCGGAGGGCAGCGAAGAGGCAGAGGGGGCGCGCCAGGTGGGCGCTGTCCCACGCTCCCGCACACCTGCGCGCGAAATTGCTCCTTACCGCGACCGCCTCAGAGAACTTATCTCTTTAAAGCCAGCTAACTACGAGTACCGACCTCAGAGAATATTTTCGAGTGCACCGACATAAATATGAGAAATATCCAGGTTTTTATTCACCTTCCACCCTGCGGGGTCCGCCCGGGCCCCGGACAAGCATCTCGTATAATAGATGTCCAACAATGTCGAGATGACAACGGGTTTTGCTCCCACGTATACACCTAGTTTTGCTTTTATTTCAACTATGAAACCTGTCAATAAGTGTGGTGTAAGAGAGAAAATAGTACGATAGATAGGACGATAGATTTTCTTTACAAGAAAAGTTTGGGTTTCGGATTATTCTGAATATGCGTAAAAACGGAACCCTTAAAAGATCACTCGGGTGTCTGTCTGTCTATTTATCACATCTAATTTTCTCTGAATCTACTTGATGTATACTGTTTAAGGTACACATATGTACTTCTGTGATCGTTTCGTAAATATGTAAATTAATTTTTGAGTATGGTATGTGGAGTATGCCACTTTTGGGGGGGGGGGGGCATTAGATATCTAGTTAAAAAAAAATACTAACTGTACTGTATCATATGAAAAGGCTTATTGTGAGGGTTATAATTATATTTTATTCATAATTTTAAAATAATAGATGTCATTCAAGAAATTAGATAAAACCTAGCTCATTAGTTTCGGACATAAGGGGGGCCTTATGTCCGAAACTAGTGAGCATTAAATTTTGAAAAAATAAAATGCATATATAGATGAAAGCTAGTTTGAACATTCGGATGTTCAAACTAGCTTTCATCAATTCAGTTCAAAAGTTTATAGGATTAATTTGGCAAATGTAAAACTAAATAAGAGCAACATCCGATGTAGGTAGGTACTGATAGAAGGCGAAGAGAGCAGCAAAACAGTATCTCTTCATAAAGTTGACGCAAAGTTACCGCTTCGCGGTTTCAGAACGTCGAGCCTGTTTCAGAACTGAACAACTTGGGAGTGCAGCGCATCGCTTTATTTCACCACTATAAATAACTTTGTTTTGTACAGCATAAACTTTACAGATGAACTCAAACTTTTTCCATTTTATAAAAGCAACACTAACGATACCTACTGGTATCGTTAGTGTTTAGCTATAATTCATGCTTGGGTAGCTAGCTACTTTATAATCTATCTAGAAACTTCTGTGCTTCTGGGCGGAGCTAGGCTGGCTAACTTAGCCAGGACACCTACGCACAACGGACCTACGAACCCACTTGATACAATTTTCAATCTGGTAAATGACAATAATAATGATAATATCTAACAATTCGGGATAAACCAAACTTAATTTAACTACAAAAACAATCATCAATAAACCTCGACTAATCCATTCGTGTGTAATGCAATTAACCCATACCGTACAACGCGAAAATTAATTAAGAATCGCGTAAACGTGAACAACAAAAAATAACCCCTAAACCAGATGCAACAGATTATCCCATTAAACATTTTAGTTTTATTCACTATGACAGTGCAATAATTTGTTCACGCACAACATTAAAATGAAATTAGACGGGTGAGATTCACCCCGGGGGCGAGGGTCGGATCACTTGATCTGTCAAAATATAGGTAGGCAATATTTTAGGTGGTCGTGAGGACAGCAGACAAACACGGAAGCGGTGAATAAATCACATAATCGGATCGAAACCTACCGAGCTTTATTCAGGCCAACCTTTGTCAGATAGCGAATCAATAGGTTCGGATCCTTGGAAGAACGAGTACCTACGAGTAAATCGTGTAATTCATATGTTACCGGAAACGTGGTTATTTGCAAGTGGCTTATTTAATTTTCCAGGAAACGAATAATTCCTCAGCGAAAATAGATTTACGATTCAGGAAAATTATTATTAAAATTTTATGACTATATAAAATATTGCTACCTACTTAATTGTTTTATAAACGATTGTTGACATGATTCAATTCGAACATGATTACAATTATAAGAGTTGAATGCGTCAAACAATCCCAAATGACTGATAGTTAAATACTTTTAAATTCGTGTTTCCTACACATCAAATTATTAAGAACTACTTGACCCGCGCAACTTTGTCTGCTCCGCTCCTATTGGTCTTAGCGTGATGGTATAGCCTATAGCCTTCCTCGATAAATGGGCTATCTTACACGGAAATAATTTTTCAAATCGGACCAATAGTTCCTGATATTAGCTCGTTCAAGCAAGCAAACGAACTCTTCAGCTTTACATAGAGTAGAGATAAGAAAAAAGTTGTTTAATTTGTCGAAAACACAAACAAAACTCAAAAGAACGACACAAAAGTGTATAAAAACTAACTTAGAATGCAATTAAAGGTAATAAATATCTGCAAACACAAGTGAAGTAGCTATTATAGTACAATTGGGTCCCTTTGTTCGCGTCCCCTCGGGTGTGGTCACTGCACGCTGCAGCGGGAACACGTGTTCTTGATCCTCAACACTGCTCCACAGTGCCGATCTACTCCATTTGATACGCTCCCGATGCCCCCACACGCAACATACGCTTTTATACATCAATAAATATTCATTTGGAGTGGAATATTAAGTACCTACGCAATAAAGCTTGACTATTACCTGATCATGATCATTGATGATGTAGTGTGGGAGCACACAATACTATTTGAATAATAAGAAGGGGCAGTATAATAAAAATATGTGTAAGTAAGGAGCCTAAATAAACACTTCATAAATAGCAAAGATTCAGTAAAATTAATTGAATCCATCATTTGCTTAATGTTTTACAAACTGGCCCCTTGTTTTAACATTCGCAGAAAATACACGTAGCAAGGTTCGTTCCAATTCGTTGCGAACCATTTAAATTCTCTTTTTAACACAAAAGGACTTCAAAAAGGTAAGCTCGTTGTAGAATCAAAATCTAGCGCGCGAACCGTTAAATTAAAAATAAATATTGCGAAACGTCAGCATGTTACGGTTCGGGTTCTGGAATATATCCAGGGAAAAATCGAAAAACGTTAGGATGGCCGATGTCGGTTCACAGGGGTGGTTCGGGGTAAGGTGAATCTTTTTGTGAAGTGGAGAGAATTAATTTAACCCGCTGCGGGGTAACACGACATGGCGGTAATTGAAAAGTTTGCCCCTTGTAGCAGCCGACGCCGAAGGCGACGCGTCTTCGACGACACTCAGGTTTTATAACAGGCTTTTATGGTAATTGATATTTTAAAATGATTATAAAAATCTCTTTTATTCATTTCAATTGAGTTTGGATTGGTTTAGAAGGTTAACACAAATCAACATAGAAAAATATCAGTGTTAATATAAAAAAATTAAAAGCAAAAAAACTTAAAAAAAAACACTATTAGTTAAATGCTCTAAAAAGAATAAAGTAAAATTTTCCTTTAAAATTGATCATATTTGCTTTTATATTTTCTAATTTATTTTTTAATTTTAGTTATTTCGAGTTACTCTCAACAAGCTCTTTCATTTGATACCCATATTTTAGAAATGCATTAAAAATAACTATTCCGCCATCTTGGATGGTCCACCATATTGGATTTAGAATGACGTCACACAGCTTATCATGTATTGTCATCTAAACTAAACGTGTATACAAAATTTCAGCTCAATCGGTTGAAGATATCTGAGAAATCTAAACACGGGTAGTAAGCTATGAAATGAGAAAAACGGTCAAAGTACCCACTTCTTCTCTAAAAAATAAATAAGAGTCTACAGAATCGTAGAGATAAGAGAAACTGGAGAAAAAGTTGAGACAAAAGTCCGTTAAAAGCTAGTTATTTGAACTTTCGAATTGATGACAACTGATTAACTTCGCAAGAGGCCATCCAAGAAAAAGCTTTTAGATATCAACCCTTTAAATTTTTAAACGAATATTAAATGTATTGGCAACTTTGAGGAGTGAACGCCTGGCTTGCTCGCCCCTGATCGATTTTAAATTAATTTTATAAAGTTAAATTGGGGATTATATTTATTTGATCACTTGAAAGAGAAGCTGCTCTGATATTGAACTTTGTTGATGGTGAACCTATTTTATTTTTGTAAAAGGATTAAAATTAAATTTGTGATATTTGTTGGTGTCTAAATGTGTTTCCATACTTTTTTAGTTTTCATAAAACTGCCAAACCATCAAACATGAAAGAAGACAGAACCGTCCCAACGATTATTTTTCATTGCGGTTAAGTTAGATCAAATATAAAAATTTTGCTTTCATGTAAAAGCAAAAGAAAAAATTTAGATGACATAAAGTGTGTAAGTATTTTATGACATCTAATAAAATGGAAACTATTTAAAAAACAACGGCAATGTACCTTGATACAAAGTGAGATTTTAACGATTTCACACCCATATCACATCGGATTTGCGTACACAAATGTCTAGTTAGGGACACAAAGGTACCCGGGTGAGCCCGGGTGTGTTGACGCATTGGCTAACATCGATTCGGTCTGTTTACCGACGATATTGAAGTTAGCTGATTGGCTCCCTGGCTGCTGGACTTGGCAAACTTAATGATTTCCTTCCGCACGAACGTGACCTTTTTGTGTTAGCTGTTTTGAAAATTGTTATGGATTTTATACGCATTCGTTTGAAGTATTTTACGAACATAATTCGTGCTTCAAAACTTCACGAGCTGCCAACTACCTGCTAATTGCCAAGCTGCCAATCATTTCTCATTATCTAGTCAAAGGCATTTGTGATAGTCTGTTTGGTAATCTCATGACTCAATTCGTGGAAAAACGTTGTAACAACATCAACGTTTTTCCACGAGTTAGGTACGTATTTAGTTGATCCAGTTTTGGCAACATACATGTTTTTAAAACATTTTTTACGGTTGATATTACTGAGTTCCAAGCTCAGGAAGCCACCTTTTCATTACTCAGGAAGCCTGTATCTATCTGCAATATAGAAACAACATGGTTTGCGAAATTAGGTCAAAGTTTAGAAAGCCACACTTTAAAGTCTACGCCAGTAGTTCTCATCAATCCAACCTATAATTTCTTATACATTTAACATGAAACAAAGTAACAGTTCAACAAATTGTGTGAGTTGTGAACTGAAAGCCAGCAGGCAGGCTGCTCCTGACTGATTAATGGAATTAATTCATTATTCTGCGGTTGCGGCCGGAAAGCGAGCAGTCGAACTCACGACGAATGAATTGGTAATGCCGTGTCTGCGATTGCTCACGGTTTCAAGTCGATATTTGCATTTGTGTAAAAAGTATGTAAATTGATACTTGTTTACAACATGTTTAATATTTGGGGAATATTTTTGGTCTAATATATTTTTGAAGATAGTTAGAATAAGTGATGTGACGTACGGATTCTGTATAGTGTTCATATTTTACTTGTAAGTAAAAAACAAAAGATGATGACGAACCTACTTTCTGTGACTCGCTCCATACCTATATGCAAGGACCACAAGGTGCCTTCATTACATGACGTTATTAATGGAAATATGATAACGAAAATAACATTTCTCAAATTGACGGGTATTCTGTTACAATAAAATTAATTTTCTTTGTCAAGTGGTAGACTGTCCTGTTACATACCATAATATTAGGGTTCCGTTCCTCAAAAGGAAAAAACGAACCTCATAGGACCTCTTTGCTGTCTTTATCTCGGGAACGCGTGGAAGTATCGAGTTATGCAATTAAAATCATATACTCAAATCTACAGTCCCTTGAAGCTGTGAAAAAATCAAACTTCTAAGTTAACGTAATAAAAAGAAACGGCCGTTAATGCCGCCAAAAACGTATATTTCGACACTCTCAAGAGAGATAAAATTTATAGAGTATTTTCTGTTGACCTAGAACTATGAAATTTGGCAAGGAATTTCAAACTATACATTTTGTAATTAAATCATAAAAAAATATAGTCTTTATTTAAAGTGGTATGTACCTACGTGTTTGTACGGAACCCTCGGTAGGCGAGTTCGACTCGCACTTGTCCGGTTTTTTTAAATGAAAATACTTAAGCGATCTTACATAATTTATTTTAAGTAGATACTTAAGCCTACGGTAGCAAAAGTTAAACGTGCTTGCCTATCTCATTTTGCTGACGTAAGAGAGTCCAACACCTCGTTTTATAGCTAGTTACAAAACACAAAGTTGTTAATATGCAGTACCTACCCATAGCACAGCATCAGGTATGTACTTAGATACGGCAGTGGGTGGAATGGAACTCGCGTCGGCGGGTAAGTTTCGTGAGGGCGTATAATTACGCGAGCGAGTAAACATATAAAGGTAATCCGGGCCGCGGCGGCACAAAGTGATGCTCGTGAATAAATTAGCGACGGAGCACCTGCGGCGCCACCGCAGTGCCGCTGCTACCTACCTCAGGGTTACTACGTGCTAATACGATGAAGGTACTACTGATTACTGCTTTACAAGTTTTGCCTTGATACTGAATGCCCAGTGCCTAGTGTGAAGATATGGGTTAACGGCCGATTTTTAAAGTCAGATAACTTTAAGTGGTAAATAAAAAATATCTGAAAAGTGAAAGGTTTACTTCCGGCTGTTTCAGAGCTTTTATATTAACGAAATACCTTGCTGCATAAAAGTCTGTGGATCAAATAGCTCGGCGTGTAAGTGGAAACAACATATATGCGCACTATATTATCACGGTCGTCTATCGTCGTTTATATCCGCCGAGGGAAACTGAGGTATAATACAATTTCTTTCTAAATGTCATCATCTGCCTAGCCTTGTCCCAATTATATTGGGGTCGGCTTCCAGTCAAACCGGATTCAGCTGAATACCAGTGTTTTACATGGAGCGGCTGCCTACCAGACCTCCGCAACCCATTAACTGGGTAACACGGTACTTCTTGGCAAGACTGGAGTCAGATTTACTGGCTTCTGACAATCCGTAACGACTGCCAAAGATCTACAAATGACAGCCGGGACCAACGGCTTAACGTGCTTTCCGAGGCACGGAGCAAACTCGGTATGTTAAGATGGTCACCCATCCACAGACCAACCTTGGCAAGCGTTGCTTAACCTTTAAGATCGACCCGTGCGGCTGTTATTATTTAGCTACGAGCTCCTCCAATTTCTTTCTAAATGTATTTCTGCAATTTATAGAATTTAATCTAACAGATTAGAGACTGACAACCCTGGAGGAGATAAGAGTTATCTATCTGTATATAGAGTAGATACTAAAAGGCTTCATCACATGGCGAGAGGAGCCCGACTTGCGGGCGACATGGAACTCTATGAATATTCAATTATTCACAAGATTTTACTTAGAGAGAATTTAGATTTAGATCGAGTCATATATTATAACGAGGTAAAATACAATCGCATGGAATTGGAAATTGAACTGGAACAGTTATAGGTCTGCGGAGAGGGTACCTATATCAGTCGTAGATGCCAATCGGTCCATCGAATCTATGATATGATGATGTCAAATTAAATGGAGCCTTTTATTATTTAGGTTTTAGACACATTTTCACGTTATGATTGCATTTCTATTCCTCTCTAGGGATTTCACCAGGTTGATAGGTTCATAACATGAACGAGGCACTTGTTCTGATTAATGTATAGGTGCATTTGGATTAATTAGAGTTTAAGTATTCGAATTGAGATAAGAATAGATAGGTAGGACAGAAGCCAATAAATGCTGAGTGTGTGTGGGACTAACAAACTTAGTTTGTCAGCTAAGACCCAGCGGCTCAACCTAACCTAAGTTATTCGGTAAAATACAAACAGTATTGCACCTATATTTCGATACAGGTCCACAATCGCTATAAATAAAGAGGACAAAGGCTGACAACGCAATGCCCGACACAATATTGGGTACATAGTAGAGATGACGTAATGACAGATAGGATCCGAAACTACTGCGGAAATTGAACAGGCCGCTGGCAAACGCTATATTTCACTCAATATTTGAGCGAATGGACACTGGACAAAACAACCTGCTGCGAGCATGATGGACGGTATGTGTCGAATGATAGCACATGTATGCTGCGGCAAATAAGACTGGCTATTGTGAGGATAACCATTGTTATGGGTACATGTGTGTTTTCAATTTGCTTATGGTGTGAGTTCGATGCTTTGATGATGTACTTATAGGTAGTAGATATTTGCCCTCGATAGACAGAAAATTGTTTTTGGCGGCGTAAAGATGGAATGATTTGATGAGAGAGAAGATTTTATTTGAGAACGTTAAATTTTTATACTTATATAAGATACGCTGGATTTCACTTTCACAGCAATGCTGCTGACGGATAGAATTGGTTCGATTGCATTTTATACTTCTACGGAGAAGCTATTGAGTTTACTTGGGAAATATTCATAAAGAATTCTATTTTTACTACCTACTACTTTTCGTATTCTTATTTTTACATCGACTGCCTTTAAACATCTTCAGCTCATTGTTACCCGACGGTACCAGTAAAAAAATCAAGAACAGCTGTACCATAAAACTCCACTTACCATCTTTGTTCATATTGGCCTGGAAGCACTTGGCGAGGCGGCAGGCGCGGCATTGGTTCCTGTGCGTCTTGTCTACGGGACAACGGCCCTTCATCTCGCCGCCGGCCTTGCAGGTGTACACCCGGTTTCGATGGATCGACCGCTTGAAGAACCCGGAACAACCTATACAACCATCATGACGTAATTATTTATTAAAAAATTAAGTATGCACCAGTAAAAACACTCAAAAGGTGGGCTTAATGCCTGAGTCGTTATATTTTAATTTACAGTTGATTTTATATTGTTATAGGTAAGTATTTTGTACACGTGAAATATTTTACAGATTTAATCAAAGTGCTGAGTTAATGGTGCGAACAAAATAATCTAAGACTAAAAAAAAGTAACTCAGGATTGTAAATTTGAGCAAAGGAGTCAATTGAATTTCGCGCTTTAATTAATTATTTTTTTTTTAATTTAAATCTCTATGGTTTTTTTCTGAAAAATGCAAATCACTGGCCGTTGAAGGTAAAAAAATGTTTGGACGCCATTAGCATTTATTTTTTATTTATTTCTTTTTTATTAAGAAGTGGCTTACTGTTTTATTTTGTCCGTTTTTGGCCTGTAAGTATGTACTTTTTTAAATCCTGTGAGTTTTAAATGCAACCTCTTTTGTAATTGAAATATTTGTCTAACACATGGATGACAAATGTGATTCTAGCATAATATAAGATAACATTTTATTTTTTTCAATATACCGGCTTACATCAACTGCCTTGCATTCATTCTATCTGGTTTATTTTTGTTTTTGTAGGCATGCGTTTCACAAAAATCTTTATGCTTTATATATGTCACCGGAAAATGGCAAACACAGTAAGATTATAAAATAACTTGAGAGATTGTAAACTTTCGATAAATTGTTAACTGAACGTTTGGAATACTTTTTTACGCATCAATATTTGATAGTTTATAACAACATCATTCCGAAAAATGTTGGGCTGAAATAAAATGGCGAACAATCAGAGCACAAGTCTACAAGAAACAAGGCTCTCATTGGTCGTATCCTAGCAAAGATGAGACGGTACTTCACGCCGGAACAGCTGCTCAAACTCTATCAAGCGCAAGTTCGATCGTGTATGGAGTACTGCTCTCATCTTTGGGACGGATCTGCCAGATACCAGCTTGATGCCTTTGAGTCAATTAAGAAACGAGGTAAGAGAATCATCGGCAATAATAGGCTCGTCGAGTCGAAGCTCCAAAGTCTTGAGTGTCGACGCCGGGTTGCTGGCCTGTCGGTTTTCCATCGATTGCAATTTGGGGAGTGTGCGACGGAATTCCATAATCTCACTCATTGCGCGTACATTCACATTCATTGTGCGTACAGCTAAGGTGTGGAATTCCCTGCTACAGTCTCTGTTTCCTGATAGCTATAACCTGGGAGTCTTTGAGTCAAGAGTGTATAGGTTACTTCTAGGCAAGCGTACTCCATCTTCGACCCCATCATCGCTTGCCATCTGGTGAGATAGTGGTCAAACGCGTGCCTACCAATAGAAAAAAAAATGAAACGGTTGTCAGCCGGTACCAACGGCTTTGATTTTTTGAGCCATCCGCGGACCAGCCTCGACAAGCGTGGTTTTAATAATAATAATGAGTAAAGTTTTATTGCAAGAAATTATTCTTGACCTTGAGGTAGATTCTTGATTGAAAGCATATAGATTTTAAAATAGTTTTTTTGAACTCTCTCGGATTTCGTCATCAAACTTTTTAAATGATTGTATTCGAAAATACTACATTCAAACACAAAGACATACACATCGATGCCCTATTGTTTATGCTTTAAGTAGGTATAGTAAGCGATTTCTGATAAACAGGTGTGGTTCTTATCCAAATACGTAGTTTTCTTGCTGGCAATATTCAATCACTAACCATCAAATGGCCAATACCTATTCATTTGGTGATTTATCATCAGCCGATATGCGCCTCGCAAGTAGTCTCTAGTGTTGCCATATAGGATCCAGCGGATTCCCGCGGTCTTCAGCAGGGCCACTTTGGGAGAGGTATCAAACGCTGCGCATTTCCGGTACGCGATTACTCCATCTGCATTAACCATCCGTTCTGCGCGCGATGTACTCTGGCCACTGTCACTTATGTTTTGCGATGTAGCCTCCTATGGATCTCTACATTTCTGATAACTATAACTACTTATTATAAAACAAAGTCTTCCGCCGCGTCCGCTAGTCTGTTTGTCTGTTCGCGAAAACTGTTGCACCGATTTTTATGTTGTTTTCACCAATGGATATAATGGTTCTTGAGGAAGGTTTTAGTATATAATTTGTTTAGAAAAAAAAAAAACGGATCTCTAAGAAAATTGCAGCGCTCGTTTAATATAGTATCTATATATCCCTTGGTAGCTTAACAATTCCCTTGCTCTTTATGACTTGCGAGGTAATTGCGTACGTAATATATAAGCAATAGCAGTCTTTTATTTTGATAGTTCAACTATAGTAACTGGCTGAATTATGTTGTCGAATAGACGATTTTTTCAAAGATATGATGTAGTGGAAAATTTGTTTCGCAATTAAGGTGAGCAGTAAAATAAAGATCGATGTTTGTCTTACCGTCGCAACTGTAGATGCCATAATGTTTGCCAGAACTCCTGTCCCCGCATACATTGCAGGGTATGTCAAGAAGACGATCGCCTGAAATCAATAATAGTTTAATCAATACTCTTTGTATTTTTCTCACGAAGGTTGGAATCGGTTAGTGCCAGAAAGGTTGACTTGAACTAAAATACTATACAGTATTGTGGTCTTGCTTAGGTATATGATCACAAAGAATTCAATTAAATCAAATAGGCAAGGCGTGTTTTGTGCAAGTTGAATTAGAGTTAAAACATTTTTTTATTTAAAGCGATACATACTAAAAAAAAATTGGTACGTACATAAAATATGTATTTCTGATAGAATTGACGATATTGCTGCTGGACAAAGCTTGAAATACGCCTACTTCATAGACTCTCTGCGCTATAAACCGTACGGACTTTGTGAATATCTAGCAATAATTATTTGATTGGCAAAATATTTCAAGAAGTAAATATTTTCACGCTTTGAAATATTTTGCCAATCAAATAATTAAATTGTGGTGCAAGCTTTGTCCAATAGCAATGCAATGCTGTTGGACAAAGTTTGCACCATAATTTTTGTCTACGCCGTAGATCATGTGTCTTTCCAATATTTTCAGTTTATTGTAACTTAAAACAATGAACAAAACCAAAAAGAGGCTTTCGTTTTTTTAATTTAAGTAAGCTTTGCCTACGCCGTAGTCAGGCTAGTTTTAAAACGATTAATTATTACGAACAAATTTTACAATGGAATAATCCAAAAAAAATCTGCTACCGAGATTAATAGACTTAGACACCGTTTGAATAATTACCATGCTTTTTTTTTATAGTGATTCGTTTTGTCAACATCCTCGCGAAGTCTCGGGAAGCAAGTTACATATAAAAATACAAGTATGTACCTACCTTGTTACTATAAGACGTGTTTTTAAATACTTACTACAACTTTTATTCCCAAATAGTAATATTTATATCAGTTATTAACATAATTATAACAACGACATTTTTTGTAACAACCACAAATTGCGTCACGGTTTAGCGTGTCTATATACAAGCATGAAGAAAATGAGCTTTCACGTTTTCTTTACCGATGTAGAGCTCTAATTTCCTTTGAAAGAAGTGTTTATTCATGAACTGATACTTGTCGGCACCTCATAGCTCCCCTTTCCCAAAATAGATTAGTCAGATTACACCAATCTCGCTAATAACGTCGGTGTTTTTGTTCCGTTTACCGAAGCCTTCCCTTCCGCCCCCTTTTCCTTAACGCACTGCAAAACCTTCTGTCACACCGAACTTTATTCGTGTTTACTTAGTAGTTCATGTTTTGTCTGAAATGTCTGTTGATTTCAAGTCTTTATTGTTGTTTTACCTGAAGGAGCTATTTTTTTTAAATCTAAAGGTAGAGGATTGCCTTGTGTACCTAAATAAATATATGTAATAGGCGTATTGTAAAGCTGAAGTAATAATTTCTAGGCAAACCGGGTTTGTTATCTGTAGGAAATTTAACAAGATTTTCAACCGATGGTTTCAGAGAATTGTCCACTTTGCAATCCTTTCAATATATTAACCGTATTGAAAAATTTCGCTGAATTCCTTTCCCACAAATAAAATACCTACTGCGGATTCAATAATGTCAGCCGTTTGTTCACTTTATTGTTCTTTTGAAATAATTCAATTCGGTGTAACAAGCGGCTGCCGTCTTAATGCCGCGAATCCTTTTCAAGGAAGGATCTTTTATTTTTTCGTTAAAACGGACTTAGACGACTTTACTGTTCGTCTTTCGAGCCTCGGAGGAAAGCCGCAAAGTGTCGTAATTATCCCCTTTTTTTGCGCACTTTCAAAAGCTTTTTATGGATGGGATTCTGCTTTATAATAGACAGATATACCTAGGTAGAATAAATATTAAATACTTTTATGTACGATTTGAATACACAAGCACTTCTATTTGGTTTACAAACGTATATAATTGTAATGCTTTTAATATTTCAAAATGGTCGGCAAGAATTTACCGAAACAACTTAAATTTCTTTTGTGCCAATAGATGATAAATTTGGTTTATAAACTTTGAAGTTCTAAGTCTATATGTCCCTCTAATTAGTAGTAATTCTTTGGAGTTCAAATCACGATCAGAATTTCTAAGAAATGTTTCCTACTTAGGTACTTCAAGAACTGCGTTGAATGTCTGTCTAACACAAATCCTAATTCTCCGAAACATGTCCAAAATAATTTTCTAGGTAAATATTGAGTGATTCGTTTACATTTTAGGATTACGTAGGTACATTGATATAAAAAGAAGTTTTTACATTTCAGTGGTTCTGTACGTCTGAATATAAATCAGAATACTATATCGGATTACTCATGGTGTCTCTCCGTCCATCTGGCACAGCCAATTTGCCCCGAATCTACATAGAGATTTGGTACAAATATGAACTTTTGTGACCCAAAAACGGACGCGTAACGTAATAAAAAAAAATACGTACATTATAAAAGAAAAATAATACATGCAATAGGTAGTTTTTAGTTGTAGATTGTAGGAGAACTCATGGGAAGTAGATTTTAAAATAACATGTAAAAATATGATTCTTTCGGAATCATATTTTATCAGGTTTACATGCGACATCGACTTGACCGGATTTTTTTAATAATCACGGTCACGGAAAGACAATACTTAAAAGTAATTTTACTCATAATCTGTCTAGCCTTTTTCCAACTAAGTACATTGAGGTCGGTTTCCAGTCAAACCGGATTCAGCTGAATACCAGTGTTTTACGTGGAGCTGCTGCCTACCAGACCTCCATAACCCATTAACTTGGTTGTGGAGGTACCTACACATCTTGGCAAGACTGGAGTCAGATTTACTGGCTTCTAACAATCCGTAACGACTGCCAAAGATCTACAAATGAAAGCCTGGACCAAAGGCTTAACGTGCTTTCCGAGACACGGAGGAAACTCGGTATGTTAAGATGGTCACCCATCCACAGACCAACCTTGGCAAGAGTTGCTTAACCTTCAAGATCGACCCGTGCAGTTGTTATTATTTAGCCACGCTATTAAAAGCAATTTGACTGTTATGTCTTATTTATTACAACAAGATGGAACATCGTTGATCATTGCCATTGGTTCCTTCAGAAAAACTTAGGTATCTTTAGAAAGAGCTTTTTCAAATTTTCTAAACTCTTTACCTAAGGACTAGCCACACCGCTGCATGCCGATGAAAAGCTGCACATTATATTACTATTTATTAATTTTATTCGCGTATGCTGATGGTTCCACGTACTAAACGTTGTATTCTTTAATAATATATGAAGGTCATTAAACATATTTTCAGAACTTAAAAATGTCCAGTGTCTTTAGGAAAATAATTTTGTTAGTACAGATTATACTCTAACAAACTATCTAAAGCCTCTGCATCAGTATGCAGTATAGGCAAAAAATAAGTAGGTTGCACTTCGCAGCACTTCATCAGTATGAAGTGCTGCGAAGTGCAACCTACTTATTTTTTTTACCTGTGACACACCCACTGTCGCAGGCAGGAAGTCAGTAATATTTTTTTTGCGTATGTGCATAGGGTATTTCTAATTTAATTGTGTTTTCGTGGATGTATTTTGGTTGTATTGTTCAATTAAATGTTTCATCTATTTATCTATGTATCTACTGACGAAAAACTGCACATTACCTATATATAAACTGCTGAAACTGCCTACTGATGAAAAGCTGCACATTCACGTACCTCTCCGCGTGTGCCTACTGATGCAGCGATGCGTGCGGTGCCGCGCACTGAACTCTAAATAACGCGCGACAAATTACGATAGTCGTGTGAAACGCCACACTTGCTAATGCCGATCAAATGAATATACCTACTTAATCGTTGCCCTCATGATGTTTACGCGGATATACCTACCCCAAGTAGATTATATTTGTGATTGATGGCTTTCTTTTTCTTTTTGAAGTTTTGGTTTTGAATCTAAAATGATTGGGTAATGAAACGTAGCTTGGTTTGCTTAATCAGTGCTAGCGTTTGTTGTTGCTGTTATCATTTAGAAAAACGGTCGAATAAAGCAGTGATTTCTATATTAGTAACATTTTGTTTAGAACGACTTCATGTTCCAAATTCTTTACCTAATTCAGGATTTATGTACGTTTGTATCAAACAAAATACTTTTATTATGAAATAATAGCGCGAATTTTTTTCCGCCGGAAAAACAGTGTAAAGTAAAATTATAATCTTTAATTAACCTTTTCATAAAATAAATCTATTAACTTAGGGAGAGGCTCATGACGTCATGTGATGTGAGGAGTACCAATTTAATAGTAGAATTTCTTACATTACTAACACAATGATTAATTCATCAAAAAAGTGTTAAGTACCAAAAACATTACTGACCGTAACAACAATCAATTTGTAAGATGCTACAAATCACAACGTGAATTTTTGATTAGGTACGTATTTACTTTTTGACAAAGACTTGATAAACACAAGTAAAATACTTAATTAAACTCAAACAACGGTAATAAGTTAGGCGTTAAGTGATTAGATTAAGTTACATGCACCCTTTGTACAAGATTCGGGGTAGGGGCGCGGTCCAAGTTTCGGGTTCGTCCCTAAGTTACATTTGTAAGGACGCGGGTTTCGCCCGATTCACTGATCTCCTAAGATCTTATTTGTGTGCTAACTAACAATGGACTAAACACATCATGTGCCTACATATTGTATTGTGTAGTGTTAAGCTTATTAGTGCCAAGCGTTTGATACGGTCTTACTTGACAAATAGTGATAGGGTTTTGGTTTTGCACAAAGTGATGCTAAGTTGTTACTAAGCTGTTTTTTAGGAGCATAGGTTGTTTTGATCTTTACAAAAAGAAAACGAACGAAAACGAACGAAAAACGACTTCAGCGAAAAAGAAAAAGAGAAATAAAAGGATTAAAATATTTTTATCCTTTTGTTTCTTTTTGAAGTCGACATTCATGGATATTACTAACATTGACTTGGGTTCCCTTTTTCACATTTATGTTTTTATGGGATATCACTACTTTTTGTAAAGAAACTATTATTATTGATCTTTCAACACGTACCCCCGCGTTCCCGCGCCAGTACAAGTAGCAAGATTGTATACGCTATATATCACACATATCCCCACCCCAAATAATGGGATAAGGAGAGGAAGAAGAAGAATAGAAGATGTTAAATCGCTGAGCCGGCGCGTCCAGGAGCAGTTAGTATTAACGGTTGTCGTAGTTGTATAAATAATCGAAAATACCTAAAAAACGACCATTCATCATGGAATTTATTCTCTTGCGAAGAAGAAAGCAGTTGCTCTTATAATTTTGAAAGACACTAAGGTTTACCTAACAAAATCGATTGAATGGAGAAATTAAAAATCTTAGAAATTCACGGTTTTCAGTTTTTTTTCCTTTGTATACACACAATTAACTAGCTGCATGCCAAATTTCAACTTAGGACACTTGGACACTAACTTATATAGGACATCTGGAAGTGGGTTAAGTTTTTGATCTATATGTCACTGAGTCAGTCAACCATAAAAATGCAGGTTCGAATCGTTTTTATATCCATAACTGTTTGAGCAACATTTATGGATTCAAGACAAGCTAAGGAGTTTTAATAAATGTGCCACATTTCATGTATGTAGGTTAAGGGTGCTCTCTCGAAAAGGCTTAAAAATAGCGTGCAGATGAAGCAGTTTTTCGTCGGCATTTACTGAGAAATTACATCTGAAAAAAATATGTAGTAATCTACATGATATTGCACGTAACTTGGTTTAGCCAGAATTTATGTATTGGTATCAAATAATAGGAAAAAAAATCACCAAATCAACTCCAAATCGTTGAGATGAAACCATTTTACTCCTTCATTTTTTAACAAAAGACTAAAAAAATAATATCTACTGCTGTGCAATACAAACGAAAATAACTTGGTTTTGTTACTTTTTTAAAATATGTATTTGTTTTATTATAAAAAATTAAAAACACGGGTATCGGAGTGGCGCGCCGAGGTGTAGTTAGCTCCGTTTGTATGCACAAGGTCATTGGCAAATATACAAGCCTTAAATAGATTTCGAGTTGAAGGGATCAAAAGTAGCTCGAAATGTTTCCTTCCTTTTTTCTTTGAAATCTTTGAACTATTGACTGGACACGCTGCCGCCTGTCTAGTGATATTCCATCAAAAACATAAATGTGAAATGGGGAAACCAACAGCAATTAAAATTTGTAGAAGAGTTAGATACAAAAACTGTACCTTAGGTACGGTAGAGTTTTTGTATAACATAAAGATAACATCTATACTAATATATAAAGCTGAAGAGTTTGTTTGTTTGTTTGCTTGAACACTCTAATATCAGAAACTACTAGTCGATTAAAAAAAATCCTTCAGCTTTAAATAGCCCATTTATCGAGGAAGGCTATATATATATCATCACGCTAAGACCAATAGGAGCGGAGCAGTAACGAAAAATGTGACGTAGGCAAAGTTGCGCGGTTCAACTACCATCAAATAATAGTACCTACTTATTTTGAGGGTTTTAATTATATATTTTTTTTAATTTTAAAATAAATAGTTAAGAAGTTATTCAAGAAATTAGACCAAAAATTATCACCCCCTTATCTCCGAAGCTGAGCCTAAACTTTCGAAAAAAGTGCAGATAATAAATAGTTCTTAACAGCAAAACCTGTAAGATTACAGAAAAACCTATAAGAAGTCTTTAGTGTTAAAATACGAGTAACATGTTACAAAAATTAATATATTATTGTTTCGGAACCCTTTGCACGCGAGTCCGACTCGCACTTGACTAGTTTTTTAATTGATAAACAACTCATACAGGCTGTATACGAAAAGAAATATAACGCCTTCCACGGCTTCCACTGCAATGAGTTTGTGCACCTACAATGTTTAGAAAAGGCTGACCATCTTAACATACAGAGTTTTCTCCGTGCACCAACACAGCGACCGACAGCCAGGACCAACGACTTTTTGTGCTCCAAGCACAAAAAGTTGTTGGTCCTGGCTGTCGTTTGTAGATCTGCCTGTGGGCAGTCGTTACGGATTGTCAGAAGCCACTAAATCGGACTCCAGCAGTCTTGCCAAGAAGTACCGTGTGATCCAGAAGTAACGTGATACCGGGTTGTGGAGATCTGGTAGGCAGCCGCTCCACGTAAAATACTGGTATTCAGCTGAATCCGGTTTGACTGGAAGTCAAACCCAATCTAGTTGGAAAAAGGCTAGGCAGATGGTGCTGATGACTCCAAATTAAGGAAAACTTACTTGCAAGATGTTTAAATGAGACACTAACAATTCGCCTGGCTTTGCACGGGTGAAAATTACATACACAAACTTTTCTAGTTTATCGGTCTTTCTAGTGGTGCAACCGTCTCAAAATCGTTTGCATGGTTAACAAGAAGCAAGCAGAGAAACAGATAAAGAAAAAAAGAATAAGTACCTATATAGGGAAGAGTTAATCTGTTTAACGATGCAAAATGAAATTAGGGCTGTACACAACCCAAATAATTAGCGCAGGACCGGTCGTTGTGGCGACGCTTGGTGGAGGCCTAGATCCAGCAGTGGACGTCTTTCGGCTGATATGATGATGATGAACCCAAAAAATTGGCTTGGAATAGACAGAAAGAGTTCTATCAATACTTATCTATCTATGAATACTTTGAAAACTGTCTGTCATATAGTGGGTTTATTAGATATTGTAACAGATTAAGTAGGTATCAGTAACATATATGATTCCTATGGGATGATCGGCATAATTTTGTCATCCGTTGCCATCTAGGTATCAAGTCCTAGGTTTTTTGTTTATTATAGGTAACTTTGTTCCAGGCACTCTTACACCTACTCCAAGTTACTTATTGAAAACTTTTAACTTTTGTGAATCGACTATCTAGTTTTTTTTTTAACTTATAATGAATGGAATTAAGATTTAAAAATAAACAAATGAGCACTTGCAGAACATGATTCTGGCACATTAGTTTATGTTGGTAGCTGATAATAAAAAATATAATGCTTAAGATACTAATGAAAGTAACAATTATGACAACACAATGTAAAGAAAAAACAAATCAGCTGACCTGTCCCCATCCTACGGACTGCCACGGTTGGCGCCCGTTGTCGCTCCCAGAAGGCAGACAGCGCGACAGTTGTCTCACAGGCTCAAAAAAAACCAACACCACTGCTTTCAGCTAAATACATTACAACTCATTTTCACTTTAAACTTTTTTTCTATATGAAATGTTTTTATCCCACACAGTCAGAATCTTTACAGTCCTCAGCTATAGGAATTCATGAGTATTGGTACAGTGCATATGTGTACGAAACTTTTAATGACTTATCTGGGTGACTTCACCACCCCGTCGCGGCTTTCGGCAGACTGTTCCGATAATTGTGATCTTTGAAGCCGCCGCGGAGATCGCGAGTCACGTCATCCCCTGATTACATTGAGTCCCACCCCCTGAACAGGACGACGGTATACAGGGCGCTGGGGTGCGAGCGAGATGGGTGTGATCCCATCTTGTGTCCCGGTCCACAGGCTACATTGTCAGGGCAGCGGTCGCTACGTATCTGACTGAATTACGTACGACCATAATGGTTGCTTTACGTGATAGAGTAAAGCGATATTTATGCGAACTGTTTTACTTGCAAAACGATAATGTTTTTTGCCAAACCAATCTGAGCATCAATGATTAATTACAATAATCCTGGACTCTAAAACCTGATAACAAAAAAAAAAAAAAAAACATTTTTTAGATTTTATCCAACTTATTTCTAACTTATTTATATATTTATTACAATGCTTTATTATTTTCTCGCAAACAAGTGTTGTAAAACTATAATATGTGCGTAAAAATAAACCAACAAAATACACCAAAGTCCAATAAACAAAAGTAACACAAACAATATTCTTTCACGAACTATCAGTACAGTAAACATTAAAATGTCAAGTTAGATCACGGGGTGAGCGAGGCAGCTTAATTGCCTGGGCGGCATTGTCGACCAATCAGAGCGCAGCTTGGAGCGGGGGGCGGGCCACAGCTTTTGATGTGAACCGAGCTACGAAGCGAAGTCGCCACGTGAACCGTTGAATAGGACAAGGATGCTTGTCTAATGAACGATGCTAACATCTAAGATACACGTCTGAAAGACGTACGCCGTTTTATTTGATCGTACACTCTCTGTTTGTGCTACACACCTTTGTAGTTAAGTTTAGGGAGTCGTTTCGATTTTATTTGTGGACAGTGACTTGTTATTTGGCCAGACAGTTTAATAGATCGTGAGCTGCAACTATATATAAATACTGCAAAAAAATGGTGGCTATGCCACAATCGTTCTAATTCGTTTGAAGAGTTCCTAACCATTTTTACTAATCGTGTTATAAATACACATTACTGCAATCAAGGACTTATTGCACTATCTTTTATTAATAATTTTTTTGACTGTTATGTATTTTTTTCTTAGGTTTCCGAATATCCGTAAGAAACGAACCCTTCTAGGATCACTCGGGTAACTGTCTGTCGTCTGTCGGTCTGTCGGTCTGCTGTCTGTCAGTCTGTCTGTTTGTCTGCCGCAGCCAGTTTTCTCCGCAACTACTGGACCGATTCTGTTGAAATTTGGTACACATATGGATTTCTGTGACTCTAATACTACGTAAATAAATATATTTTGATTATTATTGAGGGTGAAACTAGAAAATTTAAAAAAAAATGTTTTTTACACAGTATCGTGAGACATATCAAATGAAAGGACTTATTGTCAGGATCTTAATTATATTTTTTTCATAATTCTGAAAAAAATATACCTACAGATTATACATAGGAAAACCTATAAGAAATCTCTAATGATAAAATAACATGTTACAAAATGAAATGGGTTTGGAACCCTTTGTAAGCGAGTCCGACTCGCACTTCTTTCAGTTTCTTCTTCGGTCAGTTTTTAACCGACTTCATAAAAGGAGGAGGTTATCAATTCGGATGTTTTTACTTATTTTTTATTTTTTCCGGGCAAATCTCCGTCACGTATATCTTTTGTTCGAAAGAGGTTATTTATTTATTTATTTATTTATTATAACTAAATAAAGAACTTCGGAGATAGATAGGTAATTAAATTGTTATGGACTAGTTGGAAGTGTTTGGAATTAGGTGTCATAAAACGAAGAAACTGGATCAGAAACACCGACTTCCAAAATTGAAGTTATTTCGTATTTTGTAGTGGTTTTTATTTGGAAGTCGGTTGTAAATTTTTGTGAAAAAGTTTTCATGGAAAGGGCTTTTGATTGATTGCTGAATTGTCTAATTGTGTCGATAGAGAACATTAGAGTAACCAGAGACAAATATTTCTTTAAATAGCAGGAATTTTAATTTAAAAAATAAATGAATGTTATATTGGGACCCGTTATTGCAAATAACATTTTATTTGGTTTTTCTTTGAGATTTTTTGAGATATGAGATAATTTTTTGGTGAGTAAATAGTTTTAAGTAAGTATTAAGAAGGTACATACTATGAGTATGTTTAAGAACTACTTAGGAACCTTTACGATTGCTATAAACTTCAGTAACCATAATGTTCAAAATCCCGAAATTTTGTTTAACATAAAATTATGTTTAGTTCTAAAAGTATTCTGTCATATAATATCGAGTACTTTTAATTGAATCGTATAGTACTTTTAATTTACTTTTACTCGTAATTGAATCTCCTAATTTTACATAACCTATTTTTTTTAGTATGCGTCATGCTTGGCGCAAATAAACGCTTTTTCTTTCTTTCTTTCTTTCTATATATCTAAATAATGTGTATTATTCCGAATAGTACGTTTATTAAAAATGTTAGAGCTAAACATTTGCTAAAATTTAGGTTTTAGTGGCAGAAACGAATCGCTGTAAATCCGAATCCACGCAGTGTTGTCTACTCTACCCCTAGAGTAATTTAAAATCGCGTAAGCGCGAAAGGGCGAGGTGGCCCACGAGTTGAGGAGGTGGCTTCAGGTGGTGAGCGTTAAACTCATCTGCGACGATAAACTCGCGTGGGACCGCTGGAGCCCCGCAGCGCCGGAGCCGTAACAGAAACCATGCCTGCTGCATGTTGCATGCTTGCTTGCATGCTGCATGCTTGCTTGATGGCCCATGCTTGCTTGCATCATGCATGCCGCATGCTTGCTTACAAAAACCACATGTTCACTATCAACTGCTTTATTATACATATAAAGAATAAAAAAATATATACTAAGAATATTATTATTATAAATAAACATTATGTAATTTGAATTTAGGACTTATAACTTTTATTGAAAACGGTTTTATGTCTTTTGTATATTATTGATTGTAATATTTATGACAAACGGATTCAGGACATTTTATATTTAGGGATTTCAATTTTATGGCATGTGATATTATGTAATGTTAAGTTCGGGTAAGTTATCATTCGGACAAATGATGATTAGGACAATAAAGTTATGGCACTTTAAATTATGGACAAAAAAGTTAGGTGACACAATAGAGAACCAACCTAATCTCTTTTAAAAACAATTCGCAATACAAACACTTGTGTCCACTTCCTCTTTGCTATTATTAGCTGCACAATATAATACAAATAGCGCCCCCGGTGTCCCCTATATCTTGTAGGTGAATCCCAGCGATTATGTGGAGCATGTTGTTTCAGCGCGGCCGTCGGCTTAATCCCGGCGTAGTCTGCGACCAGCGACCGGCGACCCGCGACCCGCGGCCGCACGCGCTCGCACTAAACGGTCGCACTCGACGCTCGAGTGCCAGTAATCCAGGGATATGCAACCGGCAATAATTACGGCAGGGTATTTATTTACTTAATATTATTATTTTTTGCCAACCGTGGAAAAGGATGTGTAGGTAATGACTTTGATAATCTAGAAGCAAGTTTTTTTATTGCTAGTTTGAAATTATGGTTAAATTTCGTTAAAATGCGTCGATAACTTCCTGGATTGACTTTTTGAGTTTCGTTAAAGCTCATTTTAACGAAATTTTACCACAATTCTTGACTATTTCTTGAGTTTACTACGGATTTTTTTTTAATAAAAATACAACCGACGACTTCCAAAACAAAACACTACAAAGTATAAAATAACTAAAGAATACCTACAGGGGTAGGGGGTCATCTATTCGTGAAAACTTTCCTTTACTCCCTTTATGTGCAGTATTTTACAAATCTTAATGATCTCGTACTCATTAGGAAGATTACTATCAATCTTATGAAACCTGAATGAGTTTCAAATGAGGATTTAATTATTTTCTCACGGGAAATCTCCCACGGAACTCCCACTGTGATTTTACATTTAATAAGCAATTAAAATATTTTTTATTTCATAAACACTTGAGGTTTAGAAGTGTTTAATCCTTTTGTGAATTTTATTATGATTATTGTTAATTTTAGAATGGAAAACATATGCGAGTGTGACAAAAAGAATATGAAAGGGGTGAAGGACTCCGTGCGATACGAAAAGTACTTGAAAAGTTTAAATTTGAATAATGTGCGCGTGACCATTCCTTTGTTGAACGTGTCCCCTTTTAAGTTCGATAAACAGTGCGAACTTGGTAAATGTTTGCATTTTTGTTTTTATTCTTTATTAAGTTTAAATAAGCCTGTGATTGATGGAAATGTAGACCATAATTTATTGCATCATTGTAGAGATTGTATGATGAGCCATGCATGGTGAATGTATTAGTTTTTTTTTAAATTTTGTTAAAAAACCATTTTATGTCTTATTGCTGCGGTAACCAATGGATTGACAGTGAGGTATCTAGTCTTTCAATTTGGAAACTATTTGTACAGGGCATTTTTGCGCGGCCTAACCAAAACATATAATATAACTAACATATAATTAACTTTCCTAGTTAATACTCAGTTAACATTTGGACAGACTTTTTCAGCGATTTCTTGTTCAAATTAACAAATAATTTATTTACTTTATAAAACGCCGTGCGATCCGTGTCCGTGAATTTGCGGGCGTTCCTCGATTTTCTCGGGATCCCATCATCAGATTCTAACTTGATAACAATGGAACCACCTCAGGAGTATAGCGTTTCGAATGAAAAAATAATTTTTAAAATTGGTCCACGGAGAAATCGGTGAACAATACATAAAAAAAAACATACAGCCGTATATAGAACCTCCTCCTTTTTGAAGAAATCGGTTAAAAACTACACGTGCATGGCATTTAGAACGTATTAAAATTCGAAGACAATAAATAATAACTTGCATGTATTGCTTGCTTGCTTACTTTGGCTTTTTTCATTGTCATTCGCGATGAGTGCGATGACACCGTGTTCTATGCGAGCTGATTACTGAATCCTCGCACTCCACTCGCCATTATGTCGCGTTCTGTCGCTAAACGTACTTACATGATATGTCAGTTGTAAATCGAAAACTTAGTAATTCAAAAACTACACGTGCAGGGGATTTAGAACGTATTAAAATTCGAAGACAATAGATAATTACTTAGATCACGATGTGACAGCGGAGTCTTCTGATATTGGCTTTTTTCATTGGGAGTAAAGTAGATAATTTTTTGGCTACAGTAAAATAATTACCTATTTATTTATTACATAAAATTTAGTGATATAAATCACTTCACGTAGGTAATCAGTCACACATTACACAGTGCGATGAGTGCGATGACACCGTGTTCTATGCGAGCTGATTACCGAATCTTCGCACTCCACTCGCCATTATGACGCGCTCGCGTTATGTCGCTAAACGTAGATGATCTGTCAGTTGTAAAACGACAACTCATTCGACATCAAGACACTCTCACACTTCACTGAGCGTCATTAAGGTTTGGTGGATGTATGAAGGTGATGTGGTTTGGATGTGCCAGTTTACAGCAACTAATGCGCAGATTTTTAGATTAAGACGTGTACTAGTCATGGTGGCAATTTTTCATTTCGAATTTTATTATTTATTTATTAAAACTTAATGCACTAATGAAAATACACTTGAAATAATAATCCCCTAATGCCCCCTAAAATATGGTTTTCTTTGATTTTAGATGAATTGAAATTATCAAAACCACTGTCGTGATTTTTTTCCTCCAGCCCTTATCCTAATTTATTTGGGGACGAAGCAGCATGTCTCTTCTTTCACATGTCTGTATTCACCGAAATCCCAATAGCAATATCCTTCTTAGCAATAATAAAATCCAACAATTAAAACAAAAATTGCTACCTAAAATTCAGTAACCTGCCCAGTCTATCACAACAACGGTCAAAGAAAATATTATATTCAACGTTTCCACCACGATACCCAGTCCATACAAAATGTAGTGTGTATATTTCTAGTCCGTGTGGTGCTTTTAGCGCTGCGATGGTACGCACCTGTGTTGGCACCACGCCGCCACGCTGCCGCGCCACTAATGCCACTGGCTGGTGACAAATGAGCACTACCAGTAAAAATCGCGCCTGCTCCAGAGTTCACCGCTTTTGGCTGAATTAATTCGTCTCGCGATGTCTCTTAGAGTTTCGTGCTCTAATGATGTCTTTAGAAGGCGTAGACTTTCCAATTTCACCAAATTTTTAGTAATTGTTTAAAAACCAACTAACCAACTGAAGTAAAAACATAAAATAAATAGGAGACTTAATTAACATGGATGAGGTTGGTTGGAACAGAAGTGTGGGGAGTTTGTGCCTATTGTCCAGCAGTAGGTGAACGCGGTCTGTGCATAATATGATTGATATTGGATATACGTAAGTCTTTAGAACCGATATTGAAATTTTTCATATAATACTGAAACAAATAAAAAAGATACGCAACTAAACGAAAACCAACAAAAAAGTCTCAGTAAAAAGTTGTAACCGCGTAGCTCAGTTAGCGCCATGTCTACGGGTTGCTACGGCGTAGCGCTCGTAGCAGGCACTTAGCTGGTTGCCCGGGGCGGTCTGATTTATGTGCGATGTGCCGGCTACACAGTCGCGACAATTCATTTCAATTAACGCTTTTGCGCCCCCAGCGGTCCACCCTCATATAACATTCATAATTATAAAACGTTACACCTCTATTTGATAATATTGTGAACCACAGTAATTATGTATCTTATTATATCGCGATACAGAGTTGTGGAATGATTTATTTTACATTTGAAGTGGTTACATTGCTACTAAATATATGTAGATTTGAGCACGTAACCTAACGTTATTGGAAGTATACTATCAGTACTTTTGTCTCAATTCCACTTCTTTAAATTATTAATTAAATACAGACATTCAACTGAACCAATTTAACTTTTTCATTCTCACCCTCTACCGTATTCGCAAAAAAGAGCCCAGAAAACAAAGAAACAAAATCATCAATCGTGCACTAAACGGTTTACACAACGAATCCCGATCATTGGTGAGAATTCATTTGTTCGCTAAAAGCGTGACTATTGCGAAATCCGTGGCGGAGCGACGCCGCGGCGCACGACCGTGCGATGGTGCGCAAACAGAAAAGGCGGCGGCGGTTCGCGAAAAAGTCCTTTTAAAAATGTTGCGGCACGTACGGGTGGGAAGGCACCCATTACTGTGAAGTGGCGATTGTTGGTTTAAAGATTTAGCTGCAAACGAGGAAACAGAACCGCGCTGGATGCACGATGAGTTATGGCGCTGGAACAGAACAATTGTTCTAATTTAAATTGCCTTTGTTTCTGATACGAGACCTTACCATGCAGTTTATTTTTCTAATCACACCATCAATGATGACAATGTAATCGTAAATTAAGATTATAATGAATTTTTAAAGTGTGCCTAAAAACACTGAAAGGAGTCTCGAGCCCGATTTCGATGAAAACTAAAACTGCATCAATGGATGTTTTGAAAAAACGTAATTCCTACCCAGGCCTCAAACCGGTTGATTTTGAGAAAAAAAAAACACATCCTGAATCAATCGAAAGTGTAATAAGGTTCAAATTCTGGGAAGTAATAACATATAGCAAACTAAAGGAAAGCTCACATTTTTAACAAAATAGTTTTAAAATTTCTGACTAAAGCTGCCTACCTAAACCGTAACTCATATTTTTTCAAATATCTGATAATGCCGTTGTAGATTTTCGGGCCCGATGTTGATGAAAATTAATACTGCATCATTAAACAACGGGTTGCACTCCGGGAGCGCCGGCAGAAGTGAAAACTGGAATACGTCCTTCTCTCCCTCCGTCTTACGAATTTTCGGTCCTAACGCGAGTTAAAATTTTTTACCCATGACCAAAAAAGTGCACATCGCCGCTAAAGAAGTACTTTTTCACTTCAAAAAACATTTGATAATTTTTTTTGTGAAAAAAAGAATATTTTGTTAAAAATGAGCTTTCCTTTAGTTTTTCATATAAAAAATCTATCTATCTATACTTATACTCCAATTATCGAGAAAGGCTATCGGCTATTTCATCACGCAAAGACGGGTAAGTAATATATGATATAATTACAAAATCACTAATATTTACAAAATATAACAACTGACCTAATAATTTTGTTTGATGTAATGATCATTTAATACAATAAACGATCGATATAATTTTAAAACATCTAATTTTTGCAAGCATAACATACAACAAAAAGCAGAATTGCATATTATGTACACATTATAACTTAGTCTGGAATAGTTATATTGATAAGTAGTTGCTTAACAAATATCTTTAAAACCTAGTTTTAGTAACTGATTGTGATACTGCAAGCATGCAGCAAGCAAGCATGCAGCATGCAAGCAAACATGCAGCAGGCATGGTTTCTGTCACGGCTCCGAATCTTTTTTAACACTATGGTTCGTCTAAGTTCGAGACTCACATCGTCCAGCCACAATGGAAGTTCATTTTCCAAGAAGTTTCTGTAGGATTCTCCATTTAGTCTGGACGGCAGTTCCAACGGACCAATTAGTTCGTATTGAGGATACCAGAACATAATTTAACGCTGAAACGTTGAAGCCATCACTTCATGTGGATTTTCAATCGCCCACATGTGATATTTATGGTACAATGGCCAAAAAATATGTTCAATCAGATGGCTAATTTTAAGAACTTTCCATCTCGTCCTCTTTGGAAGCCAATTTCAGTTAAATAGCCCTGTAAAAGTACTATTTTTTTAATGATTATGAAGGCTGAAAGTCTAGTGCAGTCTCGAGACTAAGGAACCATGAAATCATTAGATATTTAATTTTAAGTTGAAAATTTAGGTCATAATTTACGGAACGCAATTTTTTTTTACTTTAGACCAACGTTTCACAACTTCCAACACAGTTACGAAGCTGATAGTTTTGTGCATAAAAGGACAACCACTGAAAGTTAACTCGACAAATGTCCAAATCTCATATAAACGTTACCGACATTATTGTAATAATCTTCTCAATAAGCTTAAAGCACCATATGAAATCAGAATTGGAAAAAAAGCTAAACATAGTCTTTAAACACTGTAGAACCAAATAAAAGAGATACGCATCAAGAAAAGATGTGCTCTTCCTCTAGAACTTCTAAGAATATATGCGGACCCGAATTCTGCCCATGAAGTTTGCAACATAGGTTCAGACCTAGCCTCTAAAATTGCGCCCCCTCACCGGCATTTTCGTTACCAAAAACGTCCTCCCCTAATTGTTTTGTCATTCTTGACGTGGACTATTCTGAGGTTGGGTCTACCATCATGAATTTAAGACTGCCACTGGGTGGGAAGGAATATTCTATTCTTCTCAAAATATGTCGCAAACCTCTTGTTCCCATTAATAATTCACATAATTAATACCTCAATAATGACAGGACTTTTTCTTGATCCCTTTAAGAGAGCTTAGGTCCATCCGGTGCGCAAGGGCGGGAGTAGAGACTATGTGAATAATTACAGACTGATTTCGGTTCTTTCGGCAATATCCAAGTTAATGGAAAGGTTGATAAATGGTGGTATACTTAACTTTGTGGACGCACATCAAATCATTGCGCGCAGCCAATATGCATTTTCCATAGGGAAAATGCAGTTGCCGACCTAACGGAAATCGTTGCTAAGAATCTAAATGACCATCGTAAATGCCTTTCAATATTCTTGAACCTACAGAAATTCTTTGACACAGTGTCTGTTCTTATTCTCCAGTCAAAATTGGAAGCCATTCAGCAGCGCATGGACTTTTCAAGAGCTACCTCCACAACAGGAAACTCTGTGTCAAGATCGACTCATAAGGGTGGCCAGAACATTGACGTCCAAAAATAAAATTTAGGTCCCTCGTATCCTGGAGTATCCGAATCACCCCCATGTATGTTTCGCGACTTTTCATAGTTTTCGAGCTACGAACTTTTTTCTGAATTTTTGAGAACTATCGACCTAACCAACTTAACAAAATTCAAAAGTAGAAGACTTTGTCGAGTTAACTTTCAGTGGTTGTCCTTTTATGCACAAAACTATCAGCTTCGTAACTGTGTTGCAAGTTGTGAAACGTTGGTCTAAAGTAAAAAAAATTGCGTTCCGTAAATTATGACCTAAATTTTCAACTTAAAATTAAATATCTAATGATTTCATGGTTCCTAAGTCTCGAGACTGCACTAGACTTTCAGCCTTCATAATCATTAAAAAAATAGTACTTTTACAGGGCTATTTAACTGAAATTGGCTTCCAAAGAGGACGAGATGGAAAGTTCTTAAAATTAGCCATCTGATTGAACATATTTTTTGGCCATTGTACCATAAATATCACATGTGGGCGATTGAAAATCCACATGAAGTGATGGCTTCAACGTTTCAGTGTTAAATTGTGTTCTGGTATCCTCAATACGAACTAATTGGTCCGTTGGAACTGCCGTCCAGACTAAATGGAGAATCCTACAGAAACTTCTTGGAAAATGAACTTCCATTGTGGCTGGACGATGTGAGTCTCGAACTTAGACGAACCATAGTGTTAAAAAAGATTCGGAGCCGTGACAGAAACCATGCCTGCTGCATGTTTGCTTGCATGGTTTCTGTCACGGCTCCGAATCTTTTTTAACACTAAACTGAGGGGAATCTGAAGTTGATTTAGATGTGGAGAAAATACGGGGAATCTAAATATCGAATTTGTGGGGATTTTTTTAACCCCAGCTGGGAAATTTGACTTGCATTTTCGGAGAATTGATAAAATTGGTGTTGGCAGCGCTGCTCCCTTGCGCCCTAAACGCTATTACACTGCCCAGTAGCCCTTACTACTGGGCAGTGTATAGGGAGTCAGGGAGCTAAGTAGACCGGGCCGATCTGGGAACCCTAATTAGGGACCCTAACTCGCTGATTGTTATTACACCACCCTAAATCAGGAGCCTAAACCCTGAATACCGTGTAGTGTAATAAGCCCTTAACTTCTGCCAGCTGCTTCGCCCGGTGTCATATGTCATAGTTCTGGTTACAATATCAGAATTTTAACAGTGTGCCAAGTTTTCATACCTATAAATCTGTTCATCTATTGTAGCGTAATTGATTAACATACATACAGACTTTTATACAACTGAGATGAAGACCTAAATATACCTATATTTTGCAGGTATGTATGTATGTGGGTATATTTGTAGGCATGGCGCGTTCTCCTCACCACTGATTGCGGCATTATGAGAGATTGTGAGTGAGCAATTAGGTACAAAGGCGGCACACAGATCACTTTGTCTGGAAATGATACGAATAAAATGTTAATCTTATATTTTGACCAATAAGACCCTCTTTACAATCTAAATGGACAGTATTTTCTAAACAATTAGTAGAGTAAGAACTGCGTTATCTATCTGCACTTAGAATCCTGACTAACATAGCCAGCCTAGCTCCGCCCAGAAGCACAAAGCTTTCTGGGGGCTGCACAGGCTTTGTGGAGGTAAGTGTGCACCTCTCTTTTGTACCATTCTACCATAAAGTTTCAAATGTTGGACCTAAACATGTAAAAAAATATTTACGATGCCACACCCGGAAGTAAATGTTCATGCAGCAGTGTAGATATTTTAGATTAGCGACGTCATCATTAGTCTTGACTTTGAATAGATAAGTAGAGTGGTATCTTTCATCATTGAATTTTCCAAATTCATAATAAGTCATCGACTCTCGGACGAGTGCATCCTTATTTACTTTATTGTATTATTAATATATAATTGTATTATTCATATTAGATAACTATGAGCATCGCGCCGGCGCGCCGCCGTCGCCGTGGATCTAAACGGCGCGCCGTCGTCACTAGAATGATCCGGCGCGCCGCCGCGAACGGTCCATATTCGTAACAGCGACAAAGTATGCAAACGTTTTAAACGAATATTTACTCAATATGTTTAACTAACATCATCCATGCCTAGGAAGAGGTGGCGAGACGACCTAAACGCCTACTGCCAGGGTTGGTTCGAACTGGTACAAAAAATCTGGAAGGACTTGGGGGAGGCCTTTTCCCAGCAGACGGACAGTATAGGCTATATAAAATAAAAAAATGTCTGACAGACCCCTCCGCCCGCCTCAGGGCGAAGGACATCCACGAGGATTTCCCCCCGTTAGAAAAAAAAATGGTTGACAAACACATTGGATAATGTTAAAAACATGGATACTTTCCGGTCCTTATGTTGAAGATAACTCAACAAGCTAGGTATAGAATATGTTATGCTCTGAGGGATCGACAAGGTGTTGTAGAGAATCGAGATGAGTGATCAGCAATTGGGGAAGCCATATTCGCAATGACGACAATGGAGGCAGAGCTCAAAATGATACAAAGGTACAAAGATGTTCTTTTTTTACATAGTATAGACCTCCATATTTTACCGTCGCAAGGGAATGCAAATAATACCGTGGGAGAAGTTGAGGGTTAGGTAATTAGTGTTGTAAGAACAGAGTCCAGACTATCCAGGAAATTCTCACAATCTAGGTACTTTAGAATTTAAAGAGGGAGAACGATAAACGCCGATTATTGCTAGCTCGTAGAAAGACAGTTACCATAATTAAAAACAGGCTCCTGAACGGTACACTAGATTGAGCTTTTATGTACATTACTACTCCTTCATTCTGATTTTTACTGTTGTATGTTAAGTGGGAATTGTAGCTATCCAAAACTTCCAACACAACTAGTTTTGAGATTTTACTTTGTTATTATTTCCCAGAATTTGATCCATATTAGCTATATTTTCGCATGATGTAATAATTCCGGAAGTTATTTTTATTTTTCCAAAATCCACTGGTTTGACTCCTGGGTAAAAGCAAAGATTTTTCAAATATCCAAGTATACAGTTTTAGTTTTCATCAAAATCGGGCTCGAGACTCCTTTCAGTGTTTTTCGATATTCCTCATAGTTTCGGATTTGGCCATGAAAGCACGCTTTAAAAATCCTGTATATGAATTAGATATAAGCGCTGTGGCGATTTTTGACGGCGGCGGGGTGGAGGTAAATTTTCCACGGCGGTACCGTCGGCGCGGCCTTGAACCAATCACTGAAGAGAGAGCTTTAAAGAAAATAGCCATCTAACGGGAGGGGGGGATTTCAAATCCATTTTGGGCTCTGCCTCCATTGTCGTCATTGCGAATATGGCGTCCCCAATTGCTGATCACTCATCTTGATTCTCTACAACACCTTGTCAATCCCTCAGAGCATAACATTTTCTATACCTAGCTTGTTGTGTTATCTTCAACATAAGGACCGGAAAGTATCCATGTTTTTAACATTATCCAATGTGTTTGTCAACCATTTTTTTTTCTAACGGGGGGAAATCCTCATGGATGTCTTTCGCCCTGAGGCGGGCGGAGGGGTTTGTCAGACATTTTTTTATTTTATTTAGCCTATACTGTCCGTCTGCTGGGAAAAGGCCTCCTCAAGTCCTTCCAGATTTTTTGTACCAGTTCGAACCAATCCTGGCAGTTTTGGTCGTCTCGCCACCTCTTCCTAGGCATGGATGATGTTAGTTAAACATATTGAGTAAATATTCAATATTAAAATTCGTTTAAAACGTTTGCATACTTTGTCGCTGTTACGAATATGGACCGTTCGCGGCGGCGCGCCGGATCATTCTAGTGACGACGGCGCGCCGTTTAGATCCACGGCGACGGCGGCGCGCCGGCGCGTCGCTCATATCTAATATGAATAATACAATTATATATTAATAATACAATAAAGTAAATAAGGATGCACTCGTCCGAGAGTCGATGACTTATTATGACTTTGGAAAATTCAATGATGAAAGATACCACTCTACTTATCTATTCAAAGTCAAGACTAATGATGACGTCGCTAATCTAAAATATCTACACTGCTGCATGAACATTTACTTCCGGGTGTGGCATCGTAAATATTTTTTTACATGTTTAGGTCCAACATTTGAAACTTTATGGTAGAATGGTACAAAAGAGAAGTGCACACTTACCTCCACAAAGCCTGTGCAGCCCCCAGAAAGCTTTGTGCTTCTGGGCGGAGCTAGGCTGGCTATGTTAGTCAGGGTCTCCCCATGCACGACGGACCGAATGGGATTCTAAGTGCAGATAGATAACGCAGTCCCTACTCTACTAATTGTTTAGAAAATACTGTCCATTTAGATTGCAAAGAGAACGTCTTATTGGTCAAAATATAAGATTAACATTTTATTCGTATCATTTCCAGGCAAAGTGATCTGTGTGCCGCCTTTGTACCTAATTGCTCACTCACAATCTCTCATAATGCCGCATTCAGTGGTGAGGAGAACGCGCCATCCCCACAAATGTACACACATACATACCTGCAAAATATAGGTCTATAATTATTATCTTCATACCAGTTGTATAAAAGTCTGTATGTATGTTAATCAATTACGCTACAATAGATGAACAGATTTATAGGTATGAAACTTTGCACACTGTTAAAATTCTGATATTGTAAGCTGAACTATGACATATGACACCGGGCGTAGCAGCTGGCAGAAGTTAAGGGCTTATTACACTACACGGTATTCAGGGTTTAGGCTCCTGATTTAGGGTGGTGTAATAATAATCAGCGAGTTAGGGTCCCTAATTAGGGTTACCAGATCGGCCCGGTCTACTTAGCTCCCTGACTCCCCATACACTGCCCAGTAGTAAGGGCTACTGGGCAGTGTAATAGCGTTTAGGGCGCAAGGGAGCTGCGTTGCCAATACCAATTTAATCAATTTTCCGAAAATTCAAGTCAAATTCCCAAATTTGGGCAAAAAAATCTACTGATTCCCCACCAATTCGATATTTAGAATAATATCAGAACAATAAAATCTATATTTAGATTCCCCGTATTTTCTCCACATCTAGCCAATCATCTTGAGATTCCCCTCAGTTTGGGGAAATACGAGTACCCACACGTTGGCAACGCTGGCCCTGAATACCGTGTAGTGTAGTAAGCCCTTTAGTAGCTAATAGTTCTTTTTGATATACTGTCTACACAACATCTATCTGTAAGTAATAATAAGTAAAGCATGTACTAGGATTGTGGGTCTGAAATCAAAAGCCACTTTATTACTTTTATTTATTGTCCACTAAAGAAAATACAGTAACAAAATGTCACATTTCACAGCCTCGGTACTTTTTTCAAAAATTTAAATTTATGAACTACATACACCCTCAATAGTATTGATAAAAACATTTTTATTGATCCAATAAGTATACAATTATTTTTTAAATATTATACAAATTATTATTTGTTAACCAGTATTACCCGGATTTCACTTAATTCGTTATGGTTAGTATTGTTAGTAGACTTATTACTTGTACTAATTATAATATAATTTAAGATGTAATTTTAATATCATTCTGTGAAAAACGTTAAAAAATCTTGATCGGAAACGAATAGCGCCAGCGCTAGAGCATTATAAGGACTCAGAGTCAAGTATTCGTACTTCACAAAGCAGTGGTATAGAGATACGCACTGGCATCTTCAGCTGTTTCATCTCCGGGGATGTTGGCGAGGTTATCTATGACCTTCTCGTAGACCTCGATGCCAGTCATGAAGGTGGACACAGCCAGGCGTTCGTTGACTGAATGCAGGAGCAGCTCTGTGTTCGGCATTGGGGAAAGGCCGAAAGCCGGGAAGCCGGCGTTACGGACGTGTCGGGCGTCGGTGGAACCGGGAGGCACCGTAGGCAATATTGGTATGTTACTGTTGAATAAAAAAATGGCATTAATGAATGTAGAATAACGATAAAATTAATGGCTAGTCTTTGTTACTTTTGCTACTCCAAGTTTTTTTTTACTATTGATAGGCATGCGTTTGACCACTATCTCACCTGTTGGTAAGCGATGATGTGGTCGAAGATGTAGCACGCCTGCCTAGAAGTAACCTATTCACTAAGTGAATTACAAATATATGAAACTTCTTTATTTATCGAAATTCTCTACAAGTTTATCTATGGCAAGGCACTAGTCATCGAAATGATATCGATGGACCAGTATTGTCACTATAAATATAATAAGTAAAAAAAACTATGAAGAATATGAATTTTAAATCTGGTAATCTTTTTTATTTTTAGCCTGTATGTTTAAAGCACACAATTCAAATCAAAGTAGATTGTTGATTAAAACGGGGATTTCATAGATTAAAGGTTTCATACATACAGGGTGTTCCAAAAGTGTGAGGTCATATTTCAGGGTGGTATTCTATAGCTGCTATGCAATAAAGAATATTTAAAAAAATATTATCTAAATAAACACTATAGTTTTTTTATGATTTAATTTTATTTTACAATTTTACAGTTTTCAGACTTTTCCCTATACTTGTAGAATAAGACGGTATTACTCGCCAAATTTCTCGTTATAGGTCAACGGGAAACATCCTAACATTTTGATTCCCTTTAAAGTGTCGAACTGTACGTTTTTTTGCGGCATAAACGACCGTAATTTTTGTTTACGTTAACTTAGAAGTTTGTTTTTTTCACAGCTGCAAGGGATCATAGACTTGAGTGTATGGTTTTAACTTCAACTCGAAACCTTTACGCGTTTCCGAGATAAACGGTCTTGACAGACAGACGGACGGACAACAAAGTGATCCTATAAGTGTTCAGTTTTTTCCTTTTGAGGTACGGAACCCTAAAAAAACACTTTTCTAGCAGTTGGTGGCATCGAATCTATGATTGAACTAAACTAAACGCCACCAACTGTACCAACCAGAATGCTTGCAAAGTGATTTTATGGAACTTTCAAATCGTTATTTGCGGTCGGATTACTTGAAAAACATTTTTTTTTGTAGTAGATTAGAACACCATCCTGAAATAAGATCACGCAGTTATCACTCTGTATAAGTCCCCTCATGATGTTTTTCTTTCACTTACAAAGTACAGTGCTGACCAACATAAATTGAATAAATCCGTCATTTATGAATCGATTTGAAAAATTCTTTACTTTAATGTCTTCTTCTTCTTCTACCTGGCGTTAATCCCGGCTATTGCCAGGGTCCGCCTTCCTACTTAGCTTCCTCCACTTTGCCCGATCTTGAACATCCTTCTCAGTTAGGCCATTGGCTCTCATGTCGGACTTAACGACGTCCAACCAGCGCTTGCGAGGGCGACCACGGGACCTAGCCCCAAGAACAGCCATATTCATGCATCCCCGACCAACGTACTCCATAGGGCGGCGCATGATGTGGCCATACCATCGCAGACGACACTCTTGCAGTTTTTCCCCCACGTCACGGACACCAAGACTACCTCTGATGAAAGAGTTGCGTATGCGATCGGATCGCGTTACGCCACTCATCCACCTCAGCATCTTCATCTCCGTGACGCGAAGCTCCTGGGTGTGTCTGCTTAGTGCTGGCCAACATTCACCGCCGTACAATAGGACAGGCCGAATGATGCATTTATATATCTGCCCCTTGAGCTTAGGAGGCATTTTGCGGTCGCATACAACGCCCGTTACCTCGCGCCACTTCGCCCAAGCCGCGCCTATACGTGCTTGGACATCGTCGTCCACGTTGCCAGACTCGTGCAGCACGGATCCAAGGTACCTGAACGTATCGGACTTTCTGATCAGGTCCGAACCTATTCGGATGAACCTATTTGAATCCGTGCCGCCACAGGACATGTACTCAGTCTTCGTCACATTTAGTCTCAGTCCACCGTTTTCAAGCGTGTCCTTCCAAATGTTGACTTTGCGCTCAAGATGGGCTTTGTTCTGATTAACGAGGGCGATGTCATCGGCATACATCATTAGCCATGCTTATCTTGGATGTTTGCCGTAACTACATCGAGCACTACGTTAAACAAGAACGGGCTAAGAGCCGAGCCTTGGTGAACGCCAACAGATATTGGGAAGCCATTCGATTCGCCAACAGCGGTCTGGACAGAGGACACGGAATCGCGGTACATGTCTCTGATAATGTCAATATAGGCCTCGGGAACGCCTTTGAAGCAAAGTGCCCACCAGATGGACTGCCGAGGTATACAGTCGAAGGCCTTCTGCAGGTTTAAAAAGGCCATATGCAAAGCTCTCCTTCTCTCTCTGTAAGCCTCAGCCAGATTCCGTAAGGCGAATACTGCGTCCATGGTGCTGTTACCCGCCCGGAAGCCATATTGACACTCAGAGACAGTACACTCGCTACGGAGCCGTGTGTCAATTTCGCACTCGAAGAGCTTCATGGTGTGGCACATGATCTTGATACCGCGGTAGCTACTACAATCCTGTACGCTACCTTTGCCTTTGTATACAGGGATAGTCAGGCTAAATCGCCACTGGTTCGGCATTTCCTTGGTGATCAGGATGCGGTTAAAAAGATCCGTCAGAAGGTCCACGCCATGTGGGCCCATCGCCTTCCACACCTCAATTGGCACATAGTCAGGCCCGACCGCTTTCCGGTTCTTCATGTGGCGAAGAGCAATGCGGGTTTCGTCGGGGGAAATAGGGGAAATAAGTCCAAGGTTAGGAGGCGGTTCGGGAGGAAGGGAATGGGGATGCTGTTTGTTAGACAGCTCCGCGAAGTATGTACACCATCTCTCCTTAACAGTGGGGGCATCGTAGAGCAGCTTACCCTGGGCGTCCCTTACACAGAGACATTTGCTAATGTCCCGTGCAGCTTTCTCCCGGGCACGCGCCAGCTTAAAAATAAGCTTTTGCCCCTCCGCAGATTCCAGCTTGTCGTACAAGGGCGCCAGACTTTTGCTGCGGGCTCTGGCTACGGCTTTTTTGCAAGCGCGCTTAGCCGCTCCATATGCCTCTCTGTCATCCGGAGAGTTGGACCCTTGCCACTGTTTAAATAAAACCTTCTTCTTCCGAGTCGCCTCCTGCACCCCGTCATCCCACCACCACGTCTCCTTTTCTATGGTGCGGCCACCACGAGAAGTGCCAAGGACGCGCTTACCCGCATCGGTGATTGCTGAATGGATCCTACTCCAGATCTCTTGAGCGGACTCATGCGGAGCACTGATCTCGAGATGCTCGAGCTCCGCGATGAAGTCCGACCGCCTAGGACCATCAAGCAACCACCACTTTGATGAAAAATTCTTTACTAGATGTGAAGTCGTAAAATAGCTAGGAATCAACATGTAACTGTCAAGGTTACTTAATAAGAAAGTTTTTACTACTTTATGTGAAAGGATATAAATAAACAAAATTGCGTATTTTGCTATCATGCGACTTTCCAGTGGTGATATTAGGAGTGGGGTACTAAAAACTGATAAATAAAAAACTATTTACAAAAAAATAAATCTGACTTCCGAAATGAAAGTTATTTTATGCTTTGTAAAGTTCTTTTTATTTGAAAGTCGGTTTTAATTTTTGTAATTAGTATAAAATATATGAACGAATAAGAACAAACAATTTGGATTATAACATGAATGAAAAGCAGTCACTTGTGGCGGTCGATTGCTTGAAGAGAAATATAAGTACAAATATAACTCACAGTTCATTGAATGCACATTCGATAGCATTCCAGTAAGGGTTGGTGGAGTTCGCTATAGTGGCAGGGGACTGCGGATTCTTCGAGATATACGTCACAGTTATGTTCTCGCCAGACTCGGCGACCATCTGCGCTACCTATCAACATGAGGAGGAGTAAAATTGACTAATTCGAGTTCAATACATGGTTAGGTCAATGTGAACTGGCGAATGTGTGCTGTCGGTCAATCAGTTCGATCTGAGTCTCTGTACACAGATTTTGAATGATTTATCAAAATAATACTTGGGATGATATTTCGAGAGCGAATGTCAATCGTAGGTATATATTTTTGATTTTTCGATATAGTTTTTGCTGACAGTTTCTCACTCTTTATAATCTCTGACCTGCTAGTCTATTTTGTTAAAATGTCACCGTTAAGACTTAGCTGTACCTACTGAAGGTGTAGTGAAATTTCAGCACGCTGTTCTATTCTGTGCACATCTCACCAAGAAAACGTAGACGTAGTGAACTGGAGGTGCAATAGATGCCCCCTGTTTATATGTAGATGATCTAGAAGACAGGGAGCGCAGGGCTTTGTCTGTTGTAGTTAATATGTTGGCTCGTAGGTTCGCGCGCTGTACTACGGAGGTAAACGCTACGTTTAGGGCATTTTGCCAATCGTTTTACACGTGCAGCTTATGGGTCAAGCATACGACACCCTGCGTGTTCTCTACAACAATGCTTACAGGGCGCTGATGAAACTACCTCGCTACTGTAGCGCGTCGGGTATGTTTGCGGACGCAAATATTGATGGTTTTGCGGCGATTATTCGCAAAAGAGTTGTCTCTCTAATGAGCCGCATACGAGGCAGTTCCAACAGCTACCTTCAGCTGTTCGCATGGAGTATGGATCTGGATTGCCCAATAATGCGGTACTGGACTAGGCTGCATGTTGAGCACTCCGGATCCAGACCTAAATATAGACTGAGATGACCATAGTGACAGCATGTGTGTAATAATTTTGTTTTGTAAAATTGTAATTTATAATGTTTATTGACTTGTGTAATGTATAATGTTTGTGTTGTATAATATTTTTAATAGTTTTCATTTAATTTATTATTGTTTTTAAAAATGGACTAGTTCTAAAATTAAGTGATTTATCTTGCTTCCATTTTAAAGAATTCTACGTAAAATAGACCATCCATAAATAAAAAAAAAATAAAGCGCTTTAATTTATTTTCAAAATTGCGGTTTTAAACTGACAGTTTGACATTTTGCCCGAAAAAGGAAGTTGCACTCACTCCTGTTTGAAACTTGTCATGAACTGTCCTAATTCAAAGATTACTACTACTAAACGTAAACGCTGATTGTTTTTTTAAGCGTTCCGTTTGGCGGTACTTTAATTATTTTTTTGTTAAAAATCAATATTAAATAAAATAAAAACGTTGCAATGGCCTTTATTTTATACTTTTTTATCATTTTATTGACGACATTCTCATAAATTCTGTATTTCTTACAAAATCAGTTTTCACGGTGAAACTTTTACAGAATAGGTAGCATTACAGTAACCTATTATTGCATTCTAAACCTCACCAGCCTATTGAAAATTCGATTTTCAAATCAGATATTTTTTTTTATTTTGGTCAAGCCAAGATACACTATTCCCAAACAACTAACTACCTACTACCACTAACTAACTACTAGAGAAGTCGGATCAGCCAGTGTTAAACAATGTTTCCGTCGGGAAATCCTCAGAAGCAGCACCTTGTCTAGATGTATACCCGGCTGATGGTAATAAACTCGCTCTCTGTTTCATGGGACATAGACATAACTTCATGGGACTTTAAAAACCCTTCCAAATTTTAGCGTATTTATATGTCAGTTAACGTAATGCATATGGTATTCTCGCCCTCTTACCTTGTTGGTGAAATCGGCCTCGTTAACAGAGGTGCCCAAGCGCATGTCGAATACGAGACTCACAAGGCTTGGGATTACATTGTTGGCTGTTCCACCCTGTAAATATTTGAATTATCGATTACCTAATGACTCTCACAAAAAAATTGTATCAGAATCTAAATAAAGTTTTGAAAACCTACTACTTAATCACCTAAGATACAGTTTTTCTTTTAATCAAGCAAAGCTCTTGGGTACTTTTTGGCATAAATATCTACGTTATTTGGTTTTTAAAGGAGACTGTTTAAATTTGTAGTGGTCCATTATTATTATTTTAGCTGCATTATAATTTGCACTTTTACAACACTCAATACTTATCTATATATACCCTTACAGAGAAAACAACTTAGCTAATGATCCATAAAGCCTTTCTGATATCCCATTGACATCATGACAAGACAATTTAACTTGAATCTTGTTAGAAACGTTAAACCACTCAGGGTGGGAAGGCCTGGTGGAAGTCCTTGAATTAAAACTCATTCTTAATAGCATCCCAGTTGCTTTGCACTTTCCAACTAGATTGTAACAGTGGCTGCCGCAGCGCGTCGCGTTCTTCTTGATTCAATTTGTCAGCCATTTACATTCTACTAGGCGAGGTCGCCGAAATACTAGCGTATAGCGCGGCGGACTGACCAGCGATATTTCTTAAAACTGCCAGGTCATATTTTGATGCCCTTTTGCACAAGGGTATATTTGAGTATACCACGGAAATACCACAACAGTATCGCTATTGGTTCATAGACCACTTTTGATCAGTCTCTTTTTAAAATAATTTGCATTTTGTAGCCCAAATAATAAACTTACATTTATTCTGTTGAGGTTAACGGAAGTATAGCCGCCGGCTTCGTTCGGGAGTGATTTACTTGCTATTTCATACTGTTCGTCCCTGAACGCGAAGAAATTGTTTATCACGTTGCGGCACTAGAAATAAACAGGAATATATGTAATTAACTGTAAACTTTTTCTTCTTATTTACTACATGATGAAAAGTCTGATCGGTTAAAAACGTATGAAAAAAATTGTTTTTCACAGATTGCGACTGTGACGTAAATGCGAGCGTTGCTTAAAAAAATAGTAGAATTGGTACTCTGTTCTAAAATTGAAATTCTGTATTAAAACTATTTTATATTATACTAGCTTCTGCCAGCGGTTTCGCCCGCGTGGTCCCTAAGGAGCATAGTCCCGCGATAAAAAGTAGCCTATATCCTTTCTCAGGCTCTAGACTAGCTGTGTATCAAATTTTATTTAAATTGGATCAGTAGTATTGACGTGAAAGCGCGACAGACAGACAGATTTATTTTCGTATTTATAATATTAGTAAGGATTTTATTGATCCTTTATTGTTATTAATATCTTCAGGTCATACCTTGCCAGTTGCGGTGTCGTCTGTTTCAGGGAAAGTGGACCCGTGGGCAGAAACGCCGTGGCAGTCTACTTGTATTTCTGTAATTAATTTTAGCACATATAATTAAGATGAGTTGTATTATTTCCATAAGTAATTGTAAGGGTTGTCGTTAATAATAAAAGTAGGTGCAAAAACAGTGAATTTAAATAAATAAATTTATTGAAATCTTTAAACAGCTGTTGCAATAAAGTAACTGTCCAATGGAGACGTGAATTAATCATGTTTTTTCAGCAAGCTGAGCATGTGTCTCAATTCATTGAGACACGTGGAAACGAAAATTCGTTTCTTTCGAAAATTCATGACTACATAGTCACGGTAGTGATAGGTATCTACTAGACCGGAAACGTTTAGTCGCATGTTGGAATTAAACCTACAGAATGGCAAGAAAATATGTTTCTGATTTTTTAGTGTCATTCGAAAGTAGAATTGGTTTTAAATTAATTGGAAAATAATATTTATTTTGTGTATAAATGTAGTTATAATTTATTACCATTAGAAACCACTATTATTTAAGTAGGTATTTAGATCCCGGTGGAATAGAATTGCTTCGCACTTGTTCCACAGAAAACACATGAAACAGGGTAATAAATTATGATAATTTTTTCCCTAATTTATTTTACTTACGCCATACAACCTTGTCCTGATAGAAAATAGCCACGCCAGGCAGAGGGAATGAACTGCCTTCATCCAGTTCTATCCCCACGTTCATCGCGGTAAACTCTGCGGACTTTACGAATTTGAGCATTCCGTATTCTGCTCCCACCTCCTCATCTAAATACAAATCATTAGTTAGCTTTTATGGTAGGTAAATCAGGATTAATTAATATAATCAGGTGTACTGAAAGCGTCATAAATAACAGTTGTATTACTGAGTGCATTGGAGTTTAATTATTCCCAAGTTTTCCAATTTTTTTTCAACTAGGTAATACGTTTTTTTAAGATATCCGTGTTACTTTAATGTTAAGATATCCGGGGCAGACCGGATAATGCTCGTTGAAAAACATAACTGGCCAGTATGTACGCAGTTAGCTTAAATAGAGACGACATAATATACGAGTAGCAAGGTACACGTACAGTCCGTCCAAATAGGTACTTGTTACTTGGCAATACAATAGTTGTCAGTTGCACGAAAATGATGAGGAGGGAGGCCTGTGACACAAATGTTGTAACTCACCTGGCATAAGAGTCATGTACACGTTTCTGAGTAACTTGACATTCTTCTCCTTGAGTCTGCGCAGCGCTTCGTAGTACTGTATTGACACGGACTTCATGTCCTGTGTGCCACGGCCGTAAATGACACCGTTATCATCTATATGGGCCTCGAACGGGTCGTAGGCCCAGCCCTCCTGCGAAAAAATCGCAATCGTCACGTTATCAACGAAGAGATCTATTTATTAGCTCATAATCAGCCTATAATGTTCCCACTGCTGGGACACAGGCCTCCTCTCAGTGAGAGGGAGTAGGCCGTAATCCACCACGAGGTGCGGGCACCCAGTGCGGGTTGGTAGATGTCACATGTCTTCGAATTTTTGGTTCTAGGACATGCCAGTTTCCTCACGATGTTTTCCTTCACCGTTTTGAGAGCAATGAAATAATTTACACAAAGTAAAGCGCCTGCCTGGGTTCGAACCTACGACCTACAAATCGTAAGTCGCAGCCATTACCACCGGGCTACCACTGCTAATTTATTAGGTACACTCGTCCTTTAGTGCACGCCGCATAAAAAATAAAGGACAACAAATTAGGATGACACAAGGGTGGAATGGCACAGGGCGATGCACTGCAGAAACCTTCAATCTTGGAACATAGCAAGAACGTTTCTGTTAATTTTTAAAAATATTTGTCAAATTCAGTAGTCAATATTTTCAAAGACACATCCCAATAGATATCACAAGATATTCAATTTACAGCCGCTGTATAAATTCCTATCAACCGCCAACATTCATCGCATTCGTTATTATTCATTATACCTATAGTGAATTATAACGAATGCGTAGATAATTGAGCTGCCAACGAAATTGCTTTGTACAGTAAATTGCTTTGTAAAATAATTTATTGTGATGGTAAAATCAGTCATAAAACTGTTTATGTACTTAGGTAGGTCGCAGCGTGACGATTCAAATTATTGAATATTTTTTTGGTTGCCGATTGTCATAGTCGAAATAGGTATACTTATGTAGCTTTTTAATATTGAAGAACATGTCTTCTGAACATTTCGGACCTGACAGCTATAGGCATTAGGTTGATCAAAAGTTGGTAAACGTCTTGATAAGGACGCCGTTGTCTAATGTAAATTGTGCTTCTAATCATGGAATTCGTTTTTCAATCGTTTTAATTAAAAATAAAATGAACAAATAGACTTGGACAGCCTATTATTTATCACTCAAAAAGGTGCTTCTATTTTTATTGTCCGTATAAAAGAAAATCGTCAAAGTCACCATCTCGTAAAAAGTGCCCTAGTTTTTTAACAAGACAGGCCCTTCTTACCTTAACTTAAATTTGCTTAATTAGTCGTACCTCTATATTAGCAGGCACTACGTCCATGTGTGAGTTCAGCATAATGCTGGGTAGGCTGCTGTCGACTCCCTCCCATTTCAGTATCACGATGGGGTACCCTGGCACAATCTCGAGAACATCACATGGTACACCAGCAACTGTAGCCAAAGCTTGCCAGAATTCTACAGCCGGCGCTGGAAAGTAAAATTAATTAGTTGGATGGTGATAAATACGAAGACACAGCGCTCCGATTACTGTATGAAATAAAGTGACATAACACGTGGGTATGATTAAAACGGTAGTCATAGTACATAAAAAATTAAGAAATTGTATTCTTTAGGAGACGAAAAAAAATGAGAAAGTATTGTAATGTTGCGTGGTTGATTACGGCCCACTCCCTCTCACCGAGAGGAGGCCTGTGTCCCAGCAGTGGGAACATTATAGGCTGCTTATAATTATGCTTACTGTAATGTTACCACTTTAAAAACAAAAGAGTATCATGTGCAGTTATAATCGTAAAAAGGGGAGATCGATCGGCGAATCGTATAGTCTAAGCGACATTCTACGGTATCGATGGCAATTGACGAAAGGATTTTGAATTTACATGTTTGATTTGGATCTACATGTTTGAGTATTCGACAACGGCTATCGCTGATCGCATGTCACTTTGTGTACAGGCTAAGGCAATCAAAGAAAGGCAGTTCTTACTCAAGTCATTATGGGTAGTGGTGTTAATTCTGAGGTACGCCTGGAACAATTCCACTGGGGTGTTGTTGGCATAGTCGGTCGTATCACCGGCAGCGAAGCTGACTTGCAGCTGTAAAACTGCCAGGACTATAGAAACTATGCCGAGCATGATTGCATTCTGTAAAGTTAAATGTATATTTTAGAAGATAATAATGATAAATCTAATTAGTTATGAAAAAAGAAAAATTCCTAACTAAAATATGGCGTCAACATTTTATTTTATCTTAAGTGTATAAAGTTAGAATATTAATTTCATAGTTAATATATTTCTGGTATAGTCTGGCATTGAAAACATTAACGTTGACGATTTAGTTATGAATGTTGATCCTCGTTTCATTCAGAAGACCCACCGAAGAACCTCCCTGAAGGTTCCTTCCCGGCCTTCGTCATTGTCTAAATAATCGAATTTATTTAGTTGCAGAACACTACTAATGAATACAATGAGATTTTTTCTGGATTTTTCTAATAGGTACTACATTGCGTAAGAAATGTGGGCTTCACATAGTTAATTTTTCCTTCGATTAAATATGCGTGACTCAACGCCAGTGCAAGAGACGTGTGTAATTTATTGTTTGTTTTAATTTAGTTTGTTTTTATTTTTATTTATTTTTTTTACACCAATGACAGCCCCATTTCATGTCCGGACAAATACTTTCCATCCCAGGTTGTCTGGAAGAGATCGCGGAATGCGATAAGACCGCCCATTGTATGTGTTTTAGTTTTAAGTTTCCTTTTGTATTACTTTTGGTGTATGTACAATAAAGCGTATAATAAATAAATAAATAATAATATTGTGAAAATAAATTAAAATAACATTTACTTCTTTATCAATAATTAAAATGGTTTAAAAATATCTATTAAGTATATATTTAGTAAGTAGGAACGTAATCACTCACCCAGTCGACAGCGGACTGTTTTACAACTCATTATCACACTCGTATTTATTGCGAATTTGCCGAATTGCTACTAACGTACAGGGACCAACTCGACGACGAACGAATTTATTAATTAAAAGATAAACGAGGGATAGCATGCCGACGATATATTTAAATATACTGAAAATAACAATTGAATTTTCAACGGAAAAATCATGCCATTAGTATCTTTCTTTATTTTTTATCTATTTATATGTTTCCGTTCTAATGTAATGTAAATTAATGAGAACATACGAAAAGTCAAAGGCATATCGTCCTCACTACGGGAATTATTTGTAGGCGCCAGATAAGCTTGCAATAAAGTACATTGACCTTTCCCTAATATTCCTTCGTAGGTACCCGAACAATGTATTATGAACCGTGTTTTCGTTACAAGAGAACGTAAAGGATCATGATAGAAGTCGATTCTGGACAAGCTTTAAGTATTTATTTCGGTTTTCGAAATTACGATATTCGATAAAATATGTATGTGGGTCCAATACCCGTTATTGCACATTTATTTGTCTCATCATAATCAAATTCATATCAATATTCAATATTTTTGTTGGGCATACATATTAGGTACCTACATACGAGTACATAGATCTCTCCCAAGTTGCACGAACGCCGTAGGTACCTTGTGTTTTCCAGATTCAGTCATTCCAAGTTAGGTTTTTCAGTATATCTACTAGTTTGGCATTACATTGGTTTGGTTTGATACTCTGTGGAAAAAGCTTAATGATGCGAAGCTACCACCTGAAATAGTAAATATTTTTAAGTTTTGGTACGGGAACCAGGTCAATAGTGTCAGGTGGGACGGGGCGTTGTCAAGTCCATATGGTCTTGAGTCAGGTGTAAGGCAGGGGGGTCTGAGTTCTCCTACACTCTTTAACCTGTATATGGACCAGTTGATTGTGGAGCTGAGTAGCACCAGAGTCGGATGTTATATTGATGGCATATGTGTCAACAACATAAGCTATGCGGATGACATGGTGCTGCTCAGTGCCTCAGTCTGTGGCCTGAGGAAGCTTGTGAGTGTGTGTGAGAGATACGCCAGTGCTCATGGCCTGGTGTACAATGTACAAAAGAGTGTAGTTATGGTCTTTGGGGCTGGTGGGAAAGGTCCAGAAACGGTACCCCAATAAAGTTGAATGGTGTACCGTTATCGAGAGTGCACTCTTTCAAATACCTTGGGCATGTCTTGACCACTACCCTTAGGGACGATGACGACATTGAGAGGGAGCGAAGGGCGCTGTCGGTCAGAGCGAATATGATTGCCCGCAGGTTTAAGCGTGCTTCTACGGAGGTTAAAAAAACACTGTTTAGAACCTTCTGTTCCTCGTTTTACACCTGTAGCCTGTGGGTACATTTTACGCGAAGATCGTACAGTGCCCTTCGCGTTCAGTATAATAATGCATTCAGGGTGTTGATGGGGCTGCCTCGCTTCTGTAGCGCATCAGGGATGTTTGCGGAAATGCGTGTTGATTGCTTTTATGCATTAATGCGTAAAAGATGTGCGTCCTTGGTGTGCAGGGTGCGAGCCAGTTCCAACAGCATCCTGGGTATGATTGCTGACAGGCTGGACTGCAGTACTGTTAATCATTGCTCCAGTATCTCAGCTGGGATGCTGAAGCGGTGATAGTTATGTTGTGTGTGTTCATGTAGTTGTTGTTGTATTGTGTCACTAACATAGTTGTATGTTTATTTATTGTACCTACTAACACTATGAGTCTTTGTTGCTCGTAATAAATAATTTGATTGATTGATTGATTGATTACGTATCTTGTAAGTGGCTTGCCGGCATTTCCTGATTCAGTCAGTCTAGTGTTTATAACTTGACGAACCTACCTGAATTCGGCACTAACAATTTATCAAATTGGTCTTCATCTATGATTTAATACAAAATGTAATAAACATTGACTGTTTGCTTATCAATACTGCTTTTTGCACTTAATTTTCGTAATAGGTACTTATTTCGGCTTTTATTTCACAATAATGTACTTACACAAGGAATCGATTTGGTACCCGGAGGCTGATAACTTCCGTCTACGAAACCGAGAAAAACCGAGGACTATCCTAATTTTCAACAATAATACATAGGTAAATGTAACAGATACTTAACACATAATATTATTGTTTCAAAAATGCTAGGGTTTTCGATACTTGAGGATATTATTTTAGCCTATGTGTAAGTATTGTGCCTGTAGTCCAACAAGAAACTGGAAGGTATGTTGCTTCCGCTACTTGCACGAAAATGACTACTTGCCTAACTAGGCAAGTAAGTAGTCATTTTGTGAAAGTAATGAATAAATAAGTAGTTACTTATTTATTCATTACTTTTAACAAAATATTCAAACTTAAACTTAAGCATTAGGTAGGTAATTGAGATCACCTACGTAAATAAATTAAAGGTAACGTAGGTAAATATATATTCTTGGTCTATCTTTTTACTACTTAGGTACGTAAGCTAATACAGACGAATGTACAAATGCTTTAAAACGAACCAAAATATTATTGCAAAACAATTATTCAATTAACAATGTCATAAGTACTGAATGCCAATCTGAAAGGTTCATTTCGCGCGTATTTATGGAGGGGAAACAGATATTTATGTAGAAAAGGACAGCATCCATGATGTGATCTACAGGATTCACAGAAAAGCTAACGGTATCTCAAGAGCTATTGTGAGCAAACCAGGCTGCCCTTTCCTGGGGTTCTGTCGGTCTATTCTGTAAATACCTCGCCGTGAAGACCTGGGTTGAGTCAGCTGTCATTTTACCTTTATTGAATGGATTGACAGTCACACCTTAGTTTTCAATGTGAGATTTATACAGAATATCAATATTGGTCTGGTGACTTGTAATACAAGTTTTTATAGAGAACTACTTCAGGCACCATTCTCTCACAAAGTAAATTCAATGTTCGTGCTCCACTGTAACCTCCTTTTTAACCGACTTCTTCAAAAAGGAGGATGTTCTATGTTCGGCTGTATGTATCATTTTTTATGTATACTCACCGATTTCTCCGCCAATTCTGGACCGATTTTAAAAATTCTTTTTTTATTCAAAAGTCTATACTCCTGAGGTAGTCCCATTGTCACCAAGTCAGAATCTGATGATGGGATCCCATGAAAATCGAGGGAAACCCTCAAATTTTATAAGCACATACACTGGTTTTCATAAACTTTCTAACGCAATTCAGATATTAATGCCGGGGTTCCTCAGGCGTCGGTGCTTTCGACAACACTCTTTTTGCTGCATATTAATGATCTGCTTAAACCCGGTACCTTTGGGTATGCAGACGACAGCACTGTTGCTGAGAGATACGTGTCCGACGCACGAGCTGGTGGGTCGCTGATCCGGTCTCTCCGGGAGGCAATGGTTGAGCGCTTGAATGTGTCCTTACAGGCTGTCTCTGAATGGGGCGATGCCAATCTGGTCAAGTTCAATGCTGCTAAGACCCAAGCGTGTCTATTTTCTGCCAAAATTAGCCAATTCCACCCAGCTCCATCTTTCCGAAGTGCAACAGTGCCGATAACCGACCAACTTGAACTTCTTGGGGTTACATTAACATCTACTCTCAATTTTGGCCCTTTCATAGAGGCAAAAGCTCAAGTGGCTGCAAGGAAGTTGGGGATCCTAACAAAGGTGAGACGGTACTTCACGCCGGAACAGCTGCTCAAACTCTATCAAGCGCAAGTTCGATCGTGTATGGAATACTGCTCTCATCTTTGGGACGGATCTGCCAGATACCAGCTTGATGCCCTTGAGTCAATTGAGAAACGAGTCAAGAGGATCATTGGCAATGAGAGGCTCGTCGCGACGGAGCTCCAAAGTCTTGAGCATCGACGACGAGTTGCTAGCTTGTCGGTTTTCTACCGGGTGCATTTTGGGGAACGTGCGACGGAATTGCATAATTTAATTCCGCCAAGCCCGTTCCATCATCGGACCACAAGACGAACGGCGATGCGCCACCGGTACATGGTGGACATCCCACCGACACGCACAAAAAGTTTTGGTAACACATTCATAATGCGTACAGCTAAGGAGTGGAATTCCCTGCCGGAGCCTGTGTTTCCCGATAGCTACAACCTGGGAGTCTTTAAGTCAAGAGTGAATAGGTTACTTCTAGGCAAGCGTGCTCCATCTTCGACCACATCATCGCTTACCATCAGGTGAGATGGTGGTCAAGCGCGTGCCTATTAATAGTAAAAAAAAAAAAATTGTGCCTGTTAATCATCATCTCATGTTGCTGAGCTGATGATGGAAGTTATCAGTCAGGATCTGATGATGGGATCCCATGAAAAATGTTTGTTTAGCGATATTTTCGCCAATTGTTAACCGATTTGAGTGATTATTTTTTTGTTTGGAAGAATATTTTCTCGGACTGGTCCCATTTAAATTTGGTGAAGATCTGATGAAGAACTTCGGAGGTAGGCAACTGAACTCTTCAATAAATGATAGCAAATGGATCGGGATTTCTGAAATCGCATGTCTGTTGATGGTTTACTCCAGTTCATAACGTAATATCACGCCGGCACGCTGTGCTAGTGGTTTCGCAAAAATAAAAAAATCTTTTTGACAAAAAAACTAAATAACCAAAAACACCAAAATTAAAGTTATTTTTTACTTTGTAGCGTTTTGTTTTTGGAAGTCGGTTTTATATTTTTGTTAAAAAGTTTTTTTTTTTTCATCAAATGACTGATCCTCCCGCTCTACCTCCGACTAAAACCCATCCGTGTTCATCCTAGTGTCGATTGCGTTCCAAGGCCGCGGAGACTCTTTTATTGAGGAATTTGTGTAGAGAAAATAAATGAGTATTGTTATGGTCTCGTATGTAAAGCGGGGAGGTTGCATGTACTTGAACCTATCTTTCGTAGCAGGGGACCCGCCCCTGCTGCGAAAGATAGGTTCAAGTACATGAAATGATTTATTTAATGTTGTTTTATTTAATATTTATGAGTTTTTATGTTAAATCACTAATTTCAATTGCTTACACTTGTTATAAACAAATAACTGTAATATTTATAGACATCATATTTGTTTATTAGACTCAATTTGCAAAAGAGTGGTGATTTCTTCAACACGGTATGTTTCTTTGACATTCACAAATTTATATCAATTTATTTTATAGCAAGGTAAAATCATAAATCGCCTATAACCGTTTTATTATTCTTTAACCGTTTTATTAGGCAATAAATTTATGTTGCGAACAGTAAAACATATTGTCGGTTGTAAAACCAAACAATTATCTAAGTATCTAAATACTATGATTAGGTATTCGTCACTAAATTTCGATGAACCTTAGTACCTAGTAGATAACTATTAGCAAGTATAAGATATTAATAAATAAAATAAAAATATTTAATTAGAACCTAAATAAATCAACGTTTTATTGATGCTTATAACTCTTACATACTTTATCTCAAACATGTTAGCAATATAATACAATCTATTATAGTTATCCATAAAACCGTAAAAACTTACCTAGAACATCACATATCACATCTGCAACTACCCACCAAGAAGTAAAACAGAGCTAATACAAATAACAACAACTATTTATTTCCGACCTCTACACTATGGCCCTATAGGCACAAAAACACATAAAGCATTCTTCGTTATCAAGGTGAGAAATGTCGAATTCATCATTGTAATCTTGGGAATCTGATAGCTATAGTTTATCAGCTATATCGTCTTTATTGCTCACTAGCTGTCCCGCGCAACTTCGTCTGCGTCACAGTTCCCAGTAGCGTGATGTTATGTTAGCATATAGCCTTCCTCGATAAAAGGGCTATCCAAAACTAAAATATTGTTTCAATTCCAACCGGAAGTTCCTAAAATAATTGCGTTCAACCAAACAAACCAATAAACTCTTCGGTTTAAACTATTACTAGTTGACCCGCGCAACTTCGTCTGCTCTGCTTCTATAGGTCTTAGCGTGAACGCTTATCTAACACTGAAATAATTTTTCAAATCGGACCAGTAGTTCCTGAGATTAGCGCGTTCAAGCAACCAAACAAACACACTCTTCAGATTTACATATTAGTATAGGTGTACATAGTATTCATTTATCAGTTTCCTTGTTTTCACGAAGATATAGATCGACCGGTATCTTGTTTTTACGATGTTTTCTTTGGTATGCATCAACCATTGTTCTTTTCGTGTGAATTTCTGAATCCAAACCTGATATTCATCAAAACAATGTACAAACTGAAATACTAGTTATTACTAGTACTTCAGTTTGTGTATTATTTCCTATCCTACCTACGTAATTTTTGAAACATATTTCTTAAACCGCTCTATCATATCACCTGGCTAAATATCATACACAACCACATTGTTTATAGAACAATGTAAAATAAAATCAACAGGAAAAAGAATAGTATCTCGCGTAAATTTTGAATGACACGTGTAACCAAACAAATATTGGAACAACTTCCTATATACGTATTACAACGTCTCGTTTATATTTAATTTTCCTGTATTTTTATTTATTTTTCCTGAATGGGCTTACAAGAAGTAGTGTAAAACCCACATCCATATCAGTTAGTTATGGTTTTGTTAAGGCGAGTCTACTCCCACAAACAGCTACAAATCCAGACCTCTAATAGCTACTAAGGTAAGGTAGGGTTCTAGGTGGTGCAATTCCGACCACGACGACCGCATCACGCGACTGCGACCAGATGACCAGGCGATCATGGTCGCCTGTCGCTAAGCGATCCATGGCTTACGAATCGTCGTAAAGATTCGTAAGTCATGGGTGAAACGTTCATACACAATACATTTATGTACAGTATTTTCACCTTCACGGTTCACTGTTCGTGAGCTATAGAACCGTGAACGGTGGCCACCGTTTACGAATTATTTACGAAAAACTAAAAAAGGAACTTGAGATGTGATTGTTAGTGTTTATTTTGATGTATTGTTCGTTTTTTTTTTGTGTTACACTAGTTTGAGACTATTTTAAACTAATTTTTGATAATTTAATTAATTTGAAAAATCAATACTCTAAGGAAATATTGAAAAAACGATAACAGCTACAACCTCAACTAGAAGAAGAGAAAAAGAAGGGAAACATTGCGTACATAAAATATGACAAACTGACTGTGTTAAAAGCGAAGAACAACAGTGAAAAGAAGAAAAGAGAAACTTCGGATTCTCCTAAGCACAGAAAAAAGTAATTAAAAACCAAACAGGAAGTAACTCTTCACAATCTTTAGCCAAAACTAGCATGAAAGAAATGGTTAGACCCAATATTATGTCAACCAAGCAAGTTCTGACCCACAACTAAATGCCTCGGAAAAACGGATACAAACAACAATAATACCAACTGCAATTAACAATCATAACCAACTAACGAAACGTCTCCCACAACGGAGAGTTATAGACCACCACCCTCTAACACAAGAAGAAAGAAAATACTCAACACTGCAACCTTAAATTCGAGAACCCTTAGAACTGAAGAAACCCTACATGAAGAAGAGAAAGCTCTTGCAGATATAAAATGGGACATGCTAGGAATTAGAGAGATGCCAAGACCAGGAGAAAAGCATGAGGAACAAACCGATTACATACTATTCCATAAGGCGAAGTGGTTAGTCAAAGAGGAGTAGGATTCATAATCAAACAATCAACGAAAAGACACAAGAGCTAATTGGAATTAAATATATTTTTTGTATATTGTTCCCCAAAAGATTCCATTTATTTTTATTTTTTTGCTGTACACTAACCAGTGTGGTCTTTTTAACACAAAGGTTGACTGGTAGAGAATGCCTCGTTGCATTAAGTCCGCCTATGTACCCCTATTGTACATTAAGCTTAAATAAATCTAAAGGTACATATATTAATACGACCGTGATTTCTGTACATTAAAAGCAACAAAAAGTGAACACATAAAAGAGCTTTTTTTTTCTGTCTGTCTGTCTGTCTGTTTACGCTACTCTCCGCAAATACTGAACAGATTTTGTTGGCGTTTTCCAAATTAGATTAGAATTATTTTTGAGCAACATTTAGCCGGAATTAAAATTAGTGGCCGGAAAAAAAAGTTATGGACATTTTAAAATTACTTTCCAGTGTTTTTTGACAATTTTTGTTCAATGTTCAATTATTCGTTCAGTTTAGCATACAATTAGCCTTTAAAATCATATTCTTAAAGCGGATACAGACATTACGAGGCATGCACCGCAGACGCACACGGTTCGATATTTTGCCTGAGTAGCACATGTCTCACCACGAATACGAACGTCCACATATTGCAAAACATGCGATGAGCGCCGTGCGCTGCGCATGCCAACTGAGTTCATAGACCTGGCGGTAAGATGACTGGCTGCCGAATGATTCGGTGTAAGTTCAAATCCCAGTGTCCGCAACTTTTTTTTAAATTATTGTTGACTTATTTTTTCTTTTTTATATTTCTGCTCTGAGGAGCTCGTGGCTAGATAATAACAGCCGCACGGGTCGATCTTCAAGGTTAAGCAACGCTTGCCAAGGTTGGTCTGATGGGTGACCATCTTAACATACCGAGTTTCCTCCGTGCCTCGGAAAGCACGTTAAGCCGTTGGTCCCGGCTGTCATTTGTAGATCTTTGGCAGTCGTTACGGATAGTCAGAAGCCAGTAAATCTGACTCCAGTCTTGCCATGAAGTACCGTGTTACCCAGTTAATGGGTTGTGGAGGTCTGGTAGGCAGCCGCTCCTCGTAAAATCAGCTAAATCCGGTTTGACTGGAAGCCGACCCCAATACAGTTGGGAAAAGGCTAGGCAGATGATGATATTTCTGCTCTAATATTTTCGCTGGCCGTGACTTCGTTTGTCTGTACGTTTAAAAATGTGTGGAACTGAACGTAGTGAAATACTGAAATTCCGGATTAATAGGATAATTTAACAGAACTTCTTTTCTGTTTTTCTGCATTCTGTTTTTCGTATCACGGTAAAAAGTATAAAACCAAAGTAAATAACTTTTACACATAAACCTGATAGGAATTTGTGGCAATGTAGATGAAATCAACTTACTACGTAATAAAGATACCTGCAATGCCATCTATTAAACCAAATAATATTTTCGACGGCATGAGATTACAAAACTTTTTTTTTAGTTCTTAGTGGTACATTTAAAACGTCTCATAAAAGTGATTCTTTTAATAGCATAAAAATGTTTTTCTGAATGAATGTATAAATATTCCTAATAATAAAAATACGAACTCCAAACTTTTTGATAGTTCAACTTCACATTCCATAGATAGCGTTTTGCGTTTGATCTCATTTTCGCAGTGTTTACATTTGCTAAGCTAAATAAGCTAAAGCTGCTCAATAACACCTGTAATTTGCAGGATTTAATGAATGCCACCAATTAACGTAGCCACCTACTGGGCCAAAACAGTATAGTTAACAACCGACTGACCAGAAATCTGTTTTTCGGACCTAAAAAATATATAATGTCATGAGACAGTAACATGATTGTGGAGTTTATTGTAAATGGTAGTCCATTACAATGGTTACTTGACTCGGGAGCATCAATTTCAGCCATCAAATATAAACATAAAATAAAATTTTCTTTTTAAGTATATTGTGTGTACATAAATAAATAAATAAATAAACATCTTGTCGAACAAAATATTCCATGCCATCATGAGAGTACTGAGATAAATGGACTAGGGGGCAAAGTTCAATCGTTAGGTTACGTTTATTTAGACTTATCTTACTAGATAAGTCTAAATAAACGTAACCTAACGATTGAACTTTGCTTTTACTATAAATAATGCAACGATTAGCTATAAGTTTATTGTTTCAGATTCTTTGCCATGTAAGGCGCATGGAATCATCGGTAACGACTTCTTACGAAAACATAAAGCGTTATTAGATTACAAGAATAATAATGTATCTTTGCATACGTTAAACGGTAATCCTATTACCTTACCAATTAAGATATCAGATAAAAAAAATGATTTGTTTATTATACCTCCCAGATCCGAGTCGATCCACTTTATACAAACTAATATGGAAGAAGAATGTGTTGTTTGTGCTTCTGAATGTAGCAAAGGTACACACCTTTTTGTGTTAAGTATTCGTATTGGGTTTACTAAGGTGCTAGCTATAAACACTTATAGCTAGCACCTTAGTAAACCCAATACGAATACTTAACACAACTGAGAATGAGTTAACTTTAGATAAATTAGAACTGATTATACACAGCGCATCGGATATTTGCCATTTTGATGAATGCGAGAAAAATGCAGACCGCGTTAAAAAAATGTTTTCACTGCTGAATATAAAACCATTTAAATGATGAAGAACAGATAGCAATTGAAAAAGTATGCGCCAAATATGCTGATATATTCTTTTTACCGGGAGATAAACTGACAACTACGCATAGATATTTATCAACATTCAATTCGCGTAAAGCCTAATTTAGAACCCGTATTTGTAAAGCCGTATAGGTTACCCCATTAACAGAAAGATGAGGTACATAAACAACTTCACAATATGTTAGTGACTGGTCTAGTCCAATTTTGCTGGTACCCAAGAAATTAGACGCAAACGGACAAAAGAAGTGGAGATTAGTTATTGACTAACGCAAACTAAATAACAATACTGAAAATGATAGCTTCCCTCTTCCTAACAGTATAAAAATATTTAGACTCGTTATCAGGATGCATTTACCTCTCACACTTGGATATTATAATGTAGGTTTAGACCCAAATAGGAGGAAATATACTGCCTTTGGTTCTGGGCAACATCAAATGACTAGGATGCCCATGGGGCTTAAAACAAGTTCTAGTTCATTTTAAGAATGATGACTATAGCAATGGCAGGTCTTCATTTTGAAAAATTCCTCGTTTATCAAGACGATTTAATTGTATATGGAAATTGTCTCAGCCAACATAATAAAAATTTAATTGACGTTTTTGAAAGACTTCGGAAAGTAAAACTCAAATTGAATCCGCCAAATGTGACTTTTGAAAAAAGAAATTTTATATTTAGGCCATATAGTCGCTGACAACGGTGTTATACCAGACCCTGACAAAATTAGTGTAATGAAAAAATATCCCATTCCAGAAACGGTAGATGAGGTAAAACACGCAAAAACTGTTATAGTAGCTGAATTAAAATTTTGCCTGGTTGCTCCGGTAACGATGTGATCATTCCCAGAACCCCCTTATTTCCAATTATTTTCTATTTATTTTCTAAAGTGTTAAATTCCCAGTGTGCCTATGATAGGTACGTCATGATCAGCTTAGGGCCAGAAATTATTCGTTGCGGGCTTCACCTTCCAGTAGATCATATGATAGGCAACTGTAGATCCTTAGGAAATGACGCCACAAACGAACTCGCGAACAGGTTCCAAGGTGGTAGTGCTGGACCCATACCCACTCTTCCTGTTATTTTTATCATAGTTTCATACATGAATTTGCCAGAGATCAACTAAACTTCATGAGAACAAATGGTCACGGGCTACAAATTGCAGGCAGTCTAAAATGGTTGTCGAGACTCAAACCTATAGGTATACGCGACTAATTTAACTACTTCTCAGCCTAAGTAGAAATACCTTCCGAATAAACTTTTCGAATAATAATAGGTATAATCACGGGTCATTGCCCACATTTCTACAACAAAGGCACCATAGACAGCCCAATTTGCAGAGGTTACTTCGATCCCGAAAAATCAGTCGCCCACTACATCCTGAAAATGAGGCCATTGCTTCCCGACGTGAACAAATCCTCGGAACGGTGAGATTGCTCCGTGAAACCGTGGAGCACACAGGGGGCTTCTGTGCATTTGGGTGGAGCTCGTCTAGCTAACTTAGTCGGAACACTTACGCGCAATGGTACAAATGGGAGTCAAAATGCGGATTACGGAGTCTCTACTCCATTCATTGCGGGGGTAGACATGTGGCGGCATCAATACCGCCCCAAGAAAAACCAACGGAGCAAATCAACATCGCAACAAAAAGAACCGTGGCGCCATCATCATCAGTCACGTCACTACGTCGCACAGCACCGCTCCAACTTACTGGAGTCAGCAGCAGCACCACTCCGACTCACTGTAGCCTGCAGCATCATCCCGACTCACTGGGATCTCATCACCCCGACTCACTGGGGCATCGCAGATAGTTCCGACTCACCGTGAACTCTGCGAGCGGTTTTCACTCACTGGAACCAACCTTCCACTGGCCTGGCAAGCATCTCAAGATGTTTAGACGACTCATCCACTATCGACCTGCGGTCTCCAGAGGGGAGTAATGTAGCGGCATCAATGCCACCACAAGAAACAACAACGGAGAAAATCTATATCGCAACAAAAAGAACCCCGACGCCATATATCCAACTAGCAGCGTACTACTTCGTCGAAATTCTGCATCGCGCAAGCAGAGTTTACCGTGTGAGTTGAACATATACATCAGCCCAAATATCGAATATCGCATAACAACTGCCTGATTGGAGGATCCTTCCTTTACAATGGAGGTGTGCGGGACTTTACACTATGTTTCGATACCTCCAAAGACTTCTTTTCCGGTTGGTATACCCATGGCCAACTTTATGTAGCCCTATCGCGTGTTGACAACCCAAGTTACTTTCATCAACATCGTGTACAGAAGTTTCTCATTACGAATATTGTCCCAAGTGCCCAAGTGCGAACCGAAATTTTTATTATTTGTTGTTATAATAGAAATACACAATCTGTGAAAATTTCCACTACTGTCTACCTATTAGGGTTCTAGAGATACAGCCCGCTGACAGACATACGGACAGACGGATGGACGGACGTACGGATGGACGGAAGGACGGACAGCGGAGTCTTAGTAATAGGGTTCTGTTGATTACCCTTTGGGTACGTAACCCTAAAAATTACCTGGGCTGGACGGCATTTTCAACAGAAGAGATAATACACCGAGTGCCTTGCATTACAGTCTTCCAAATTCCTTATTGTTTGTTGACTGTTTGTATATATCTTATCTTAGCGATCTTACAAAGTGACATAATTTTACTTTTCAACATACACGCAAACGAAGTCACGGGCAAACGGATAGTAAATAATAAATTAATAGCCATTCTTACCATAAACATACCGCGCTACATAAAATTATGGTCAATCAAACAAATTTATGCTCCATCAGTAAAAGTAAAAAAAAAAAACGGAAAATTACCACAAACAAACGCTAGCAAGATATCCAAAAAACTATATGAAACTAATGGGCGACTTCAATGCTCAAGTTAGAGCGAAACAATGCAAGGAGGAACATGTGTTGGGGAACTTTGGCCAAGGAAGAAGAAGTCCACATGGTGAATTGCTAGCCGAACTCTTACTGCAGTACAATCTAACGCTCTTAATCAGTCTGTATAAGAAGAACTATAAGAATAAATGGACATACCCATGCCTATGTACTGCCGTCAGGGGAGATCCCCCTGACGGCAGTACCAAAAATGAAATTGACTGACAAATTACCCCAAAGCTTTCACAGATACGTCAGTCTTCACAAAATTCTATCAGAATCTCTATTCACATTGAGACACCAAACAAAAACAGAATCCGAAGACGGACGATGATAAAGAGCAAGAAAAAGCTAAAACTGAACCTAAAATACTTTCCTAAGAAATAGAAGCTGTATTTAGCCAGAAGATGGAAAGAACTCCAGGCCCAGACAAAGTGACCACCAAGCTTCTTAAAGGCAACCTTGAGGAACTATCAATCCTCATTTCACTGTTCAACGAATTAATACCATCAACTGATGATCCTTACACAATAGAAAATATCAAGCATAATTCCTATATTCAAGAAAGGAAAAAGGAAAGATATAGGGAATTACAGGCCTATAAGTCTGAAGTCAAATGACGACAAGGTATTTTTCAAAGTTATCATGAAAAAAGTAAGCCAAAAGCTAGATGAAAACCAACCACAGGAGCAAGCTGGCTTCAGACAAATATACTCCACTACACACACTAAAACAAACTACTACTGAAATAAATAGCAGAAAAATATAATGAATATAATAAGAAACTCTATATGGCATTCATCGACTACCTATTCCAAAGCTTTCGACAGTATAAGTCACACAGCCATTTGGGATAGCCTAGAACAGCAAGGGATTTAAATTACATTTTAATATAAAAAAAAACATCTACTTATACGGCGAAACGAGAATCCAGGGCAAAATGTTCCAAATCAAAAGGGGAGTGAGACAGACTTTCTTTCACCAAAATTGTTCTGGGCTGCCTTTGAAAGTATATTCCGCACTAACTAGATTGAAAATAATACGGTCTCAACATACAAGGTGTTTTTACACCCTGAACCACCTTTTTTTTTAAGGATGGGAAATCATCAAATGACTCCTTCCGCTCTGGGCGGAGCGGAAGGGAGTGTCAGACTCTTACTGACTAAAACCCAACCGTGTTCCTCTCAGTGCCCTTTGCGTTCCAGGGCCGCGGCGGCTCTTTCGAACGGTTTCCACACCCCGGCAGGCACTGGCCCTAGCGGGCCCCGTCTCCCATGATGAGAGCTCCTTGAGGCGCGCGAGAAAAACAGCGCGCCGCCAACCCGGGCCTGGTTCTAACTGGTATCCCAGAAAAAGCAGAAGCAGAGGACGCCTGATAACAAGAATATATTATATTCATACTTATGAGAAGTTTAGACTAAAAAGGCTTATTATTATTATAAAAATTAAGTTTGTCAAAAACCCGATGGTGGCACTGAATCAGTGATTAAACTGCATCAGACTGCTTGAAAAGCGACTACATTTTTGGAATCGTCTCCTCGATCCTTTATGTAGATACCCCTTTCGACAGATTTTGAAAAATTTCTTTTTTTTTAAGGCATTATTTGGCGCCAAAAATCCACAATATTTTTTTTTTTTTTTTATGTACCCAGTGTCAGTCTAACAGTAAATACGAATCTAGCGACACCTCTCAAGCTAAAATCCGTCGAGCCGTTTAGGCTCTAGGGCGTGCCAAAGAAATATACATACATACACTCGAAAAACATAACCTTCCTTTTTCGCAGTCGGGTAAAAAAGGAACTGTTACACCCCCCTTTACCCGTTAGTTTCAGTTTTTTTTTTTTTCGTTAGTTTCCTATCCCTCAGTACTTTAAGTAAGGTGTTTAAGGCACCTTTACCTACAACTATATCAAAATTCGCTTAAACACGGATTATTTCCCTTATTTTTCCTTTCTTGGGTGGGTTATATTTGTGACTAGAGTTCTTAGCTTAGTCAACACTCAACTAGTGTTAACAAAGCTAAGAACTCTAAAAAAATAAAAGAAAGAAGGTTCTAGTATCATAACTAATTTACTTTAAAATGGTAACTAATTCTAGGCCGTTAAACTCGACATCAATCATTTCTATCACAAGGTTCTTCTGAACTTTGAGCACTTTCAGATTGAAGATTGCCTAAATTCTTAATTATTTCGGTGTAAACGTCTATTCCCTTCAAGAAGGTTTCCACGTTCTGGTATTCGTCTTTAGCGTGATATCGGAAGGTCGTCTTGGTTTTGGTTGTGAAGCCGAAGGCTGGTATACCGAGGTTACGAATTACGAGAATGTCGGAGGTCGCCGGGCACACCACGGGCGTGATCTCGATACCCCTGAAATAACATTGAAATATGTACTTAAGTTGGTAAGTCAATATTTTATCTCGTCTAGAGACAGCGATAACAAAATATGTTTGACGACTTGGCTTGACAGTTGGGTCATGCTAGGGCACAAGTTGTGATGCGTCGCCATACGTTCAGTTTACAGTTTTAGTACAGATCTCATCACAATAGGAAGAGTAGCCCGTCTATTATGTAAACGTCTTACCACGAAACAAAGGTTTCGAAAACCTTAGGTGGAGTGAGCCAGAAGTGAATTCTCGTTTGCATGCTTTGCTTATCAAAACACTACTACGAGTAGGTATAGTCTGGCAAATTACGCCGAAAAATAGGCAGACTGCGCAATAATTCTTAATTATGATTTTTAGCCGTTAACGTGTTGCTGTAGAGTAAGAAGAGTTGAGATAAAATACATGATTCAAGAAAAAAATCACAGTTAGGATTTTTTTGCCAGGTTTAAACCTAATTAGACTGGCTAATCTCAGTAGAGAGGCGATCTGTGTTGACTTCGCCTAAAAAAATACTTACATGATCTTTCAAATGCATGCATTTTTAATTCAAAAAATTATTAAGAACTGGCATTAATGTGAGCTCGAAAAATCCACTTACATGTTGTTCAAGGTACTCTTTAACGTAACCCAGTAAGGGTTGGAGTCGTCTACAACAGTGGCTGCTGACTCTTTTACATGTCGGAAGTACGATATTTCTGTATTGTTGCCAGCTACTTGCGCCCAAGAATCCACCTGAAATAATGAGATGATTTTTCAATGAAAAACCGTAGATAGAAGAAAAAAGAAGACACACGCACGTCACATCCCAGTTGGGAAGAGCTGGACAAAACAAATGACTATTAAAATTTATCCACATTATGCCTGGATTGAAATTGCTGGAAAGTATGGGGAGAAGTCTGTGCCCAGCAGTAGGATGCAACAAGCTCCCGTTCCCTTCCAATCCTTTAAAGCCCACATGAACTACCGTTCTGTTTGCTCAATTTTTTCCTCGCAATCCCAGTTTTACATATGCAAAAGATTTTCTCGTAACTGAATATTTGAAAGCGCCTTTATCAGTATACAGTGCAAACTAAAAATATGAGTATGAGCCTCACATTGCTGTGAAGCTCTACAAGGATCAAGCCTCGCGTGAGCGTCGGAACTAATGTCACTGTGTTATTTCTTGTCATTATCCTGGTTCCCATGACAATGTTCACTATTAAATAAGTGTTAACCAACAATGCCGCATTGACTATGTTATTTGAGCACTAAGAGATCCTTCATCTGCCAGGGTTAGGGAATTTGTTCGAAAGAGTCACCGCGGCCCTGGAACGCAAAGGGCATTAGGAGGAACACGGATGGGTTTTAGTCAGTAAGAGTCTGACACTCCCTTCTGCTCCACACAAAGCTGAAGGAGCTCTTTCTTGATTTCCCAACCCCAAAAAAAACAGGGACATTCATCGTTAGTTAAGTACGAGCTAGTTAAGCTAACTGCGATGGTTGTTTACTTCGATTTTATTTACTTCATATTGTCTGCTTTAAAGATTGATTTAATGATATTAAGTAGTATAGGTGCGTTATATGCTATTTAAGGTACGTTACTTACTAAAGTTTGCATCTCATCGACGGTTGCATCTGTGGACAATCTCATATCGACGACCAGTTTTATTTTCGAAGGTATTATATTCGAAGCCAGTCCACCCTGTAAAATAAATATAATTCTATCAATGTTTACAAATCACTAGGAGAATTATTTAAGTATGTACCTAACACCTAAAACTATACCTACGAATTTTTTTTCTGTATTGCAATAGAGAGTGAAATTAAGTCAAAGTTTCAATGTCAACTTAGCAAATCGTGGTCATTACGATGTATCAACGCGGCCCTCTACAAAATGCCTATGAGCTATGGGGCTACAAAGAAGAGTCTACGCAGCCTATGAGATTGTGACAATGCAGCATCTACGTGGTGACAACGCGGTCACTACGTTGTGGCTTAGATCCTCCGCTTAGCGACTACGCGGTACCTACACGCCTCTATGTGGTGGCTACGCGGCCACGAAGAGGTGCCTTCGCCGTCTTCACAAAGTGGCTACGTGAGTGGCTTTTTCGAGATAACTACCCTACTTTTTTTTTCGTACAATTGACTTAAAATATAGTTTCAATGCTATTTTACAATTTGCATTATATTATATGGGAGACAACCCTGATTCCACGCCCTTGTCAATCAAAAGATAAATAATTTATCATGACCCAGTTACGTTTAAACCGCTGAAGATATAATTACCAGTTATATAAGCATCCGATTGTTTACAAATTGTTAGTTAAATACAATCAAATCTATAGTTAACGTGTTTTTGCAATTTTGTTATACGAGGCTAGACTAGAATATATGATCTGAAGCGTCAATTAGATTCTTAATAAATGGATTTGTTCATTGCCCTTACATCAAGCATGTTTATGTTCACACTGGTGTATCCGCTATAATCAGTGGCATTCTTAGTTCTCTTGATTTGTTTCTGCGTTTCCCTGTACGCCATGACCGTGTTTATAAATTGGTGGGCCTGTAAAAAGTAAACAATATTTAATAAGTATATTACGAGTATATTTTAGAATTGTCCACGGAATTTGGTAAATTGGTGGCATCTGGTAACTTATTCGTAAATTATAACTTTACCTACTGAATTGCAGGTAGTTGAAATAACGACTTTTTATTTGCATAGTTTTACCAGTCTGCCGTAGAAACCGCGTACTTCGTAGCGTTACTCTTTTAGTAGGTACTATGTTTCTTTGCCTCGCTACCTCGCACAACTTTTATGGAAAGTCATTAAGGTTGAAGTAGCTCCCTCGCTACACATCGTCGCACATTCTGGCGGAAATGCACCCTGAACCGGCTAGGTACATATTTAGCTGTTTTTGAATTAATTTGTCAAAAAGACAGCCAAGTGCTTGTCGGACCACGCGCAATGTAGGTAGGGCCCCGTAGTTGTTTGAATTTGTACGAAATTTTTCTTCTCCAAGTAGGCAAATTTTTGGCTGGTCGATGGCTGATTAGCTGTGATAGTTTTCCTACTGTCATTAATTGTTTCATCACCAAAAACAACCATTTAGCTGGCAGACAGGGACATTTGACTTTACTCATGAACGGATCCTTGGATGGAAAAATGGATTTCGCGTACCCTCAATATTAATTTTAAACGACCTATCCAACGACACCGACACCACCATGGGACGACACGATGAACGACACCATGGGATATACGATAAATAAAAAATCATCGCCACTTTACATGTAGGGGCGGACAACTAAAAATATAATTTTCTAGATTTTACTTTACCGCGTTGTCGGCGTGATTAATATGTATCGTATACCAAATTCCAACTTTGTAGTGCTAAGCGTCACTGAGCTAAAAACCGCGGTCAGATAGACAGACAGATAGACGAACATGGCGAAACAATAAGGGTTACCTTGTTTCTACGGAAATCTAAAAATGAAGTAGGTGTATAACATGTATTTCGAATGCATAAATTCCTAAAGTACCTTTTCCATAGCACTGCCGTCTGGCATTGCAAAACCATGACCACCTACACCGTAGACTGTAAATTCCATTTCTGAAAAAAAAAGGTATTTTGCAGTAAATAATGTAATGTTTGTAGTACACGGAAATGAAAATTCATAAAGTTACCCCCAAGGTTGTACATTTGCATTTCGCTGATAGTGTTATCGTATTTCGATAAATTAATGGCAAGCTATAAGCTATTGCTATTCGTCAACCATAGTCTCAATAGTATTTTGGTAGAAGATGAGCACGCTTGCCTAGAGTAACCTATTTACTCTTGACTTAAAGACTCCCAGGTTGTAGCTATCAGGAAACACAGACTCCGGTAGGGAATTCCACTCCTTAGCTGTATGCACTATGAATGTGTTCCCAAAACGTTTTGTGAGTGTAAGTAGGATGTCTACATGTACCGTTGGCGCATCGCCGTTCGTCTTGTGGTCCGATGATGGCATGGGCTTTGCGGAATTAAATTATGCAATAGGGAATATGCATGAAAAAAATATTTACTATCTATTCAGTTTATCTAAAAATATACAAAAATATAATACTAATAGTGAAAATACAATCAAAATTGCTCGAAAAACAAACGAGATAATATAATTATTTTAAACAAATATATTTGTCCCTCTCGCGAAAACGCTTTTTTCTATGGAAGCGGCGCGGCGTAGGCGTCATGAATTCTAACGTCAACATTCATATCGGACTTCTCTTTTTAATTGCAATCTTTGAAGCTTTATAACTTCATCGCTGATGAAGGTATTTAAAAAATAATTTCATGATCATTTACTAGAGCTAATAAGTGTTTAATTTTGCAAATAAAAAAATCGCATGCATATTCGCACATGCATATTCCGTCGCACATTCCCCAAAATGCCACCGGTAGAAAACCGACAGCCTAACAACTCGACGTCGACGCTCAAGACTTAGGAGCTTCGTCGCGACGAGCCTAAATTTTAAATTTCATAAAGAATGTCACTTTGGCCGGAAAATAGAGCTTTACATTATAATAGAAAGTTAAAACAGGTACTTACGCCAAGGCCTCCTGTCCACATATAATGCGAACAGAGACTCATCAGTAGACGCCAATCCTTCATCTAAAGCGAAGCCTACGTTCATTAATTGAAAAGCTTTCGTTTCCACAAAAGGTTTCATCCCGTTTTTACCACCAGTTTCTTCATCTGTAAGAGTATTTCTATTTGACTTAAAAATGTCGGTAACATATTGCTAATAACTTCTTTATTCCCTACAGTCTAGACTACCCTACAAACGTGAACGCAAACTTGAATTGACATTGAATCCTTTATCAACAGTCCATTTGCGCGATTTCCGGGTTTGTTTCATAGTAAAAGTTTTTGTAATAAATAGTAGTGATGATGATAATGACTTCTTTTCAGCTTTACAATTTATTATGTTAAAAGTTGCCTATAGCCTACATCGTATACAGGGTTATTTGTAAAACACCAGCAACCTCTTAGGCAGTGAAAGTACACATGATTATAAGCAACTTTTACTTTTAGAAAACTCCGAAAGCTCGAGAAAAATATCAGCTGTTTCATACATTTTCATTGGCTAAATATTGCATTTTGTATGAAACAGCTGATATTTTTTTCGAGCTTTCGGAGTTTACCCAAAGTAAAAGTTGCTTATAATCATGTTTACTTTCACTGCCTAAGAGGTTGCTGGTGTTTTACAAATAACCCTGTATAGAACTCCTATCTTAAAAACTCTACATAATTTATACTCTACTTTCAGCATATTTATGCGAACATTGAATCGTGAAAATTTCCTATCGGTTTTCTTTCCCGGCTAGCCTACGATGACGATCTCTGCTGATTGCTCACCTATGCCTACAGGCTACAAAACCCAGGCACTATAATTATTATTGCTAAGTGCATTAATACACCTTGTTATGCTTACCTGCTTACCTGTATTTGTGCAAATTCAGCCAAAGGTCAAAGGATTGTTTCCGTAAATATGTACTATATATCTACGGAATGTTATGTAGCTGATATGTATGCACATATCCGCTATCTGTTTAATCGTACCTGCATTATTTTAACTTTATTTATGTGTCTCGATCGAGGACATTCATTGTTTGACGTAAGTAATTAAAATGTGAAAGGGTTTGCGTCATCGATACACTAAAATGTGCTCTACAGGATACTAAATTTCCCTGCGGTTTGGTTTTCGGGGTATACATTCAGTCAAAAAAGTATCGGGAATGGATGATTTGTTTATGGTTCCAAATTCAAATTTTTGTTTTTTTTTGTAGTTGTTAGATTGGCACAACTGTTTTCCATTTAGGCGCGGAGTTTGAGTTGCATCTGTTATTTATATTAAATACAGTGCTGGTTTTAGTAATATCATATATAGTGTGTATTGCGAATTTCATAATGGACAAAAATATCGAACAAAGAGTTTGTCTTAAATTTTGCATCGCCAATGGAATTTCGTGTTCGGAGTCACTGAAAATGTTACAGAAGGCTTACGGTGAATCGACTTTATCAAAAACTCGTGCTTATGAGTGGTTCAAAGCGTTCAAAAGCGGTCGAGATGTGATGGAATATTTGCCTCGCTCTGGTAGGCCGTCAACGTCTGCAACTGAAGTTAACATCGCAAAAGTGAAGGAAATAGTGACTGAAAATCCCCATTCAACTCTGAGAGAGATAGCCGCCGAACTTTCTGTATCTCACGAGTCGATCCGTACCATTTTAACTAATCATTTGGATATGAAACATGTTGCTGCTCGGCTAGTCCCAAAAGATATGAATTTTCTCCAAAAACTCAATCGTATGAAAGTCGCTGAGGACATGCTAGAACGAGTCAGTTCGGACCCAAAATTCATGAAACGCATTGTTACTGGTGACGAGACGTGGGTTTACGAGTTTGACATGCAAACTAGTCAACAAGCTTCGGAGTGGCGCCTTCCAACTGAACCGAAACCGAAAAAACCACGCCAAAGTCGATCAAAAGTCAAAGTCATGTTGACTGTTTTCTTTGACTATCGCGGTGTTGTGCACTCTGAATTCTTACCGGAAGGTCTAACGGTAAATATAGAATATTATTTGAGCGTTATGCGGCATTTAAGAGAGCAAATTCGACGAAAAAGGCCAGATTTGTGGAAAGAAAATTCTTGGATTTTGCACCACGACAATGCGCCTTCGCACAAGGCTATCATTGTGAACGAATTTTTAACCAAACACTCAACAAATACCATCTAGCAACCACCATATTCACCAGATATGGCTCCTGCTGACTTTTTTCTTTTTCCTAAACTCAAATTACCACTTCGTGGCACCCGTTTTCAATCGATAGAAGACATAAAGGAGAATTCGCGGCGAGAACTGAACTTAATTCCGGAAGCAGCGTTTAAAAAATGTTTTGATGAATGGATTATTCGTTGGCGCAAGTGTATCGTTTCTAAAGGAGCATACTTTGAAGGTGATTAAATAAATTTGGATGAATAACAGACATTTTGTGTATTATTGATCTTTTCCCGGTACTTTCTTGACAGAGTAGTATTTCACAGAAATTTCGTATTTTCGGGATCAAAAGGCACTCAGCGATAGAACTTTTTACTCAGCGATAACGCGTTGAAATAATTTTTGTGACAAAACTAAACATTTTGACGTGACAACGTCTTATAAATTGGTTTGCCGAGTGACACTTCAAGAAACTGCGTTACGCTCCGCTCACGTTATGCGCTCACAATGAGAGCGAGTGAGAGGCACGCGTCCCTTCCACTCGGGCATGGTTAGCCCGCCTAAGAGCGAGAGAGACAGACATAAAAAGTCGTTGTCACGTAAAACTTTCGCCCGTATACCGACTTTACAGGCAACCAATTTTTTCATTATAATCCAATCAGTGACTTCTAGAGGTTACGTTTTACAAACACACAAGCAGTTGTACCTTTTTACAATATTATTTACAAACCTGGCATAACAGTGACATGTATAGTGCGTGCTAAGGTAACGTTTTGATCTTTCAGTCTTCTAATAGCCTCTATGTATTGAATACCGACGTCTTTGGTATCCTGTGTGCCTCTTCCGAATATGTCTCCATTTGAGTCCATGAACGCTTCGAAAGGTGGATATGTCCATTCGCTCTGGAATCAAAATTATGGGTGAATTTATTACGATACATAACTAAATGGATTGCAAAAGAGTTTTGCAGTTCACAGTCGATACCTACAGAGATGACCAATAAAAACAACAAATACCTACTATCGTAGTGGTGGACCTTGAACGAACCCTTCACGAATCATACAAATGCTGCCATCGGAGGGCCTAGCACGAATATTTTGACGTATTATAAAAGTCACTTACGTTAACGTTACTGTTAACGATGAATTACTCGTACAATTTGGTCATTGGACTAATATCTGGCCACCATTTCAGGCTCATCATTTGATTTGATTATATTTAATGTTGCCGTATCTTATATCTATACTAATATATAAAGCTGAAGAGTTTGTTTGTTTACTTGAACGCGCTAATCTCAGGAACTGCTGGTCCGATTTGAAAAATTATTTCAGTGTTAGATAGCCCATTTATTGAGGAAGGCTATATATGTATCATCACGCTAAGACCAAAAGGAGCGGAGCAGTAAAGATTGTGACGCAAACGAAGTTGTGCGGGTCAACTATAGTATGTTACATAATATGGAATGCATTTATTGCATTATTGCGGTATTAAAAATAAAAGTGAAGCAAAGTAGCCCTTATAATTATGTATAGGCCTATTAAGTAGGCAAAAATATTTTACCTCGTCTACTGTGACGACGTCCATGTGTGAGTTGAGCATGATACTGGGTAGTGAGGGGTCGGAGCCTACCAGTGTAGCCACGAATATCGGCTTCCCAGCTGGCGTATACACCTCGTAAGGTAGACCCAGCTCGTTAGCCTGACGGATCCAAAAGTCCACCGCATATTCTGGAAGTGATAAATTAAAGGTTGATTAGTAGGTACTTAACCTGCTTGTATCAACCCATTCGAAAAAATATATTAATGCCCTACTCGTAACTAGGTATGTGTAAAACCAAGTCAGTTTTGTAAAAAAGTGGTCTAGCTTTGCAGTAAGATCATAGGTACTTTTCCACCAGAGATGAGCGAGGTAGTAAGACTGTGCGAGGATGCGTTGTAGCGCTGTGAAACGGTGGATATTTGAGTGGTACGTGCGAGGACGCACGGCGCACGCGCGGCCTCACACATCTATCGGTTTTTGTATATTAACGTTTAGCTCAGCTAGGAGAAAAACGCTAAGCTAAGCTTCCGCTGTCCGTCCGTCCGTCTGTCAGCGGGCTGTATCTCAAGAACTGTCAAAGATAGACGGTTGAAATTTTTACAAATTGTGTATTTCAATTGCCGCTCTAACAAACAATTATAAAAATTAAGGTTTATGGTATTGAACCCTACGTGAGCGAGTCCGATTCGCACTTGGCCGGTTTTTTTGTGAAAAAGTACCCTAAACCGGAAAAAGTGTTTATTGAAGCCTATATTATACTGTAGTCTGTGGTTGACAAAACATTGTGACAATGATAGTATATGAATTTATTTCTTTTATCAATAATTGAAATTGAAATAAAAAGTATTGAAAGATCCGGATATTCGGATAAATCCGGATAGTTTTTTGGTAGGTATCCGTATAGTAAAGTGGGCCGGTTAATTTCATTCCCTAGCCATGACAAGTCAATCAGGCGCGGCGTAGTAATAATTATCTCGGGTATAGTTTTACTCGGGATTTTGTAAATCTAATTACCTACTGTAAATCTGTATTTTGTAAATCTAGTTACTAGGCTAACGTTCAATCGGAAATCTCAAATTGTATAATGTTAAAAATGGTGGACCACCACTTTTAGCTCGGTCTTGGCTTTTTAAATTAAAATCAATAAGATAAGTATTTATGAATTTTCAGTAAAGTTAAATGAACATATTTAATTTAGTTAAATTGTTACTACGTGAATTGCCGATCTATTTTCTTCTAGAGAGTATAGTTCGAAAAGAGTCTTCTGATTATGGCACGCCAATCGTGTCAGTAAATAAGAAGAACGGAGAAATAATAATTTGTGATGACTACAATGTCAAGGTCAAAGTTAACCCAAAACTTATGCGCGAACCTCACCTTCTGCCACGAATTGAGGCGCTGTTTGTGGTCCTGAGTGGGGGTGAACGGTTTTCTAAAGTTGATCTCACGCATGCTTACTAACAATAATTACAAGAGGACTCTCAGGCAAGTGTTGTTATATCTAAGTATAAGTAACCACATTAAACTAATAGTTAGCTTGGACCCTGCTCTCGACACCGGCGGACTACTATTTTATATTTTTAAATGTTTGTATAATGTGTTTTTTTTTAGAAATATTTAAAAATGTAAATTAGTATGTAAGATAAATGTATAAAGAGAATGATTGATGATTTACAAAATAAGTAACAGCAATAATTATACTGTGAGAGACTGGAACCTAAACTAGACTTGAGGTCAGTATTTCAGATCACCAGAATAGATACTCGTATAAGATAGAGTTAGAAACCATACTACTTAGTGGTTATTTTCGGTATTTATGTTAAAGTATTATCTTACTATTATAAATAAGAAAGTTTCTATGTTTGTGACTCAATCACGCAAAAACGGCTGACAAAATTTAGAAGTAATACGGCATAAATGTAGTTAACATCTAGAATAACACCTAGGCTACTTTTTATCCCGGTAATTTACATGGCTTAATGGAGACTGAGGAGGAAGTGGAAGTTCAGAGCTGCTGCAGTCTTAGTACTGTACAATCAAAAGTACAAAGGAGACTGGAAACAAGTCAAACTATTTTTGGGCAAGAATTATGAACGCTAAAGATTCACAAGTACCACTCCGCTGAGGAGAAAACAAAAGATGTTCGCCTCTATGTTTGCGGAATCTTCACGCCTGGATCCTGGTGGCGCGTGGACCCCTGCTTCTGTTGAATGCGAGTCAAGTATGTTGAACAGAAGCATTCATCAGAAGGATGTTATTAGGGTAGTGCGTAACCTAGACGTGAACAAAGCGGGATTCCGGCAATTATACTGAAGACTTGGGCACCTGCGTTGTATCCGATCTTGAAACGCCTATTGTGCCTTTCGTTTGAGTGTAGTTACTTACAATAAAATCGCTTTTATGTTGATTGTATAAGTAGATTATTCTTGATTACAAACCAAATCGAAATCTAATAAACTATGAATATTTTATGAATCTGCATGTTTTTTTTTTATTATTTATATAGTTTATCTAAAAGTATACAAAAATATTATACTAACAGTGAAAATAGAATCAAAATTATTCGAAAAATAAATGAGATATAATTATTTTAAACAAATATCTCTCGCGAAAACGCTGTTTTCTATGGCAGCTGTACCTATAGGCGTCATGGACTTTGACGTCAAAGTTGATATCGGACTTCTCTTTCTAATTGTAATCTTTGAAGCTTAACTTCATCGCTGATGAGGGTTTTAAAAAAAATATTTCATGATTGTTTACTGGAGCTAATATCTACGTATTTCATTTTGCAAATTCATACATGTTTGGATGAATCTAAAAATCCGGATTTTCATTCCCGGTGTGTTTGCCACTGCATTAAAAGCAGAATATGGTGGCTATGCACTCGTGGGCTTTTTTTTAATTTGTTATGGGTTTGCTCTTGACTCTAGTCTACGTCAGAGATGACAAAAACAAAGTCTACGATGTTCCTATCTGAACTACTTAAACTATGTATATCGGCATTATTGTATAGATATAAGAGGACTCCCTCTTATATGTGTACAATAATGCCAATATACACATATTGTAGTATCTATTCTATTACATAATTTTGATTTAAGTCAAAGAATAAGTAGGTACAGGCAACCTCAAATTATAGAATAGAACTATAAAATTTCTCTTACTGCCGTGTAATAAAGGCGCTGTTGTAGTCAAATTGTCACCATAGACAATAGGACTTGAGGTTGACTGTATCACTACTACATGTACTTTATTTATAAGAGACGCATTTCGTCGCGATTAAGTTTCAGGTTTTATATTGGTAGGTAATAAAGTATTAATTTGTTAATTAATATAAACAAAAATACAAGTTCTGGCCAAAATCGGAATATATATAATAAAAAGAATTAGGCAAAAACCACATGTAATTAAATGGATTCGAAGAAATGCCAATAAATAAGATCTACACGCGACGTACAAGTTTATAAATGCTGCATTTACATATTTTACGTATTTTGAAAATAGCCAAACTTTGATTATTCATATATTATTTATTCAAGACATGCAATCGCCCATGTATCTGGCTAGAGGGCGTCTACCGCTGTCATGCTATGTTTTCGGTACGCGGTCTTCATCTCCACTCTATGGCTCTTTTCTAGCGTTGAAAATTGCGAATGATATATTTTGTTGGAGTTGCATGATGTAGGCACTCCGGTATCACGGGATGCCGACCTGCCTCTGTCGCGTGGTCGAGGCTTACTTGACGGACAGGGACGTCATCTACCCTGACCACCAAGGAGAGTATAACCGGTGTTCCACAGGACCTCTATGCATCGGCTAAGAATAGGTGCTGCGCGCCGACCTCCCTAGCGGCGTCAGTGTAGTCTGCTATGCCTGGAGTTGCCAGTTCTTCGAATCAAACCGAAAAACCGGACAGACCAGCAAGTTTAGTCGGACATTCGGGTAAAAAACTTAAAAAAAAAATTGGTTGCCTGTAAAGTCGGTATACGGGCGAAAGTTTTACGTGACAACGACTTTTTATGTCTGTCTCTCTCGCTCTTAGGCGGGCTAACCATGCCCGAGTGGAAGGGACGCGTGCCTCTCACTCGCTCTCATTGTGAGCGCATAACGTGAGCGGAGCGTAACGCAGTTTCTTGAAGTGTCACCCGGCAAACCAATTTATAAGACGTTGTCACGTCAAAAAAATAAAAACCGACTTCCAAAAACAAAACACTACAAAGTAAAAAATAACTTTAATTTCAGAAGTCGGTGTTTTTGGTATTTTCGTTTTTTTTTTACTTTTTAGTGGAACGCAGGTACCACTAAAAAGTGAAACCACAAACACAGCGTGCCGGCGTGATGTTATGTTATGTATGGTGTAAATAATCAACAGACATGCGATTTCAGAAATCCCGATCCATTTGCTATCATTTATTGAAGAGTTCCGAAGTTCTTCATCAGATCTTCACCAAATTTTAATGGGACCAGTCCGAAAAAATACTCTTCTAAACAAAAAAAGATTCATCCAAATCGGTTAACAATTGGCGAAAATATCGCTGAACAAACATTTTTCATGGGATCCCATCATCAGATCCTGACTTATACCTTCCATCATCAGCTCAGCAACATGAGATGATAATTATCAGGCACAAACATCTGAATTACGTTAGGAAGTTTATGAAAAACAGTGAATGTGCTTATAAAATTTGAGGGTCGATTCGATGGAATCGAATCAACCCTCGATTTTCATGGAAACCGATCATCAGATTCTAACTTGGTGACAATGGGACCAAAAAAAACATACATACAACCGAACATAGAACCTCCTCCTTTTTGAAGAAATCGGTTAAAAAGGCCGGATACCTTTGATTATTTAACCACTTCAAAAAAAGGAGGAGGTTCTCAATTCGGTTGTATTTTTATTTGGTTTGTTATCTCATAACTCCGTCATTTATGAACCGATTTGAAAAATTCTTATTTCATCTGAAAGAGTTATTCAATTTCCGATTGGTCCCATTGTCACCAAGTCAGAACCTGGTGATGGGATCCTAAAAAAATCGAGGGCAAATCACAATCTCAAATTTTATAGGCACATACAATGTTTTTCTTTAACTTTTTACGCAATTCAGATATTTGTGCCAATAATCATCATCTCATGTTGCTGAGCTAATGATGGAAGGTATACCTACCAACTTGTATGTGATTTTTTGTAATGTGTTTTACTAACATAGTTTGTACGATATTTTTGTGACTAACAAATGGACTATATGACTGAATGAATAAATTAATTTGATTTTGATAAATTAGGATCTGATGATGAGATCCCATGAAATATGGTTGTTCAGCGATATTTTGAGTCTTAGTAAAAAACGGGCATTGCTCGTAGAACAGATGGTCGATGAGGCCAAAGACGTCCACTGAAGCTGGCTTCAGTGGACGTCTTTCGGCTGGTTTGATGATGATAACTATAAAACGACAATTTGTTTTTTTTTAAGTATATCAAGGCTTTTTTATCATTTAAGTAAAATTTACCTTAAATTCAAAAGAAATAACAATAAAAATAATGAATCAAATTCATTTCTATATTAATTTCTATAACTACTACTAGTATTAGCGCACGACAAATGTAAAAAAAATGCTCAAATTCAAAACGCTTAACAAAAGACCGACAGGGCGATGACATCTAATTTGGCCGGACATACAGTCAAAAGCCTGCTTTATCCGGACACATGTTAGTGCTACCTGGAGTTGTACTTTTGTATACAGAAAATTTTGTTCTGAAATAATTTAAGGAAAGTAATACTTCATATCGGCATAGCGTAGATACCTACTGGTACCTACTTAAAAAAATACTACTCTGTCAAGAAAGTACCGGGAAAAGATCAATAATACACAAAATGTCTGTTATTCATCCAATTTTTATTACATTTATTTTATCACCTTCAAAGTATGTTCCTTTAGAAACGATACACTTGCGCCAACGAATAATCCATTCATCAAAACATTTTTTAAACGCTGCTTCCGGAATTGAGTTCAGTTCTCGCCGCGAGTTCTCCTTTATGTCTTGATGACGGGAAAACGGGTGCCACGAAGCACACATACACATACACATACACACACACACACACACACACACACACACACATTCACACTAGCTGGACATGACGTCCAGCTAGTGTGAATGTGTCTTTCTGTCTGTGCAAAGCAGTCTGGAATGTGTCTTTAAATGATCGCTTGACCAGGGGGATGGCGATATAGACCGAGACGTAACACATCGGATCAACTCAGGATGGATGCAATGGCGACAGGTCACTGGAACAACTTGCGACCCACGGATGCCCCTGAAGTTGAAAGGGAAAATCTATAAGTCCATGATAAGACCTGTCGTAATGTATGGATCACTTTGGTTTGGTCTAGCCTTGAATCCTCTTAGCACACTGCCAGAGAATTCAGGGCTAGGCTATCGGTTGAAGAGACGAGAGAGGTCAGGTTATATCTCACCTCCTTTACATGGATGATCTGAAACTCTCTGCCCCCACTAATCTGCAACTGATGGAGCTACTGAAGGTAACTGAAACATTCAGTAACGCCATCGGATGGAGTTTGGTGTGGAAAAATGAGCGATCATGCATGTAAAGCGTGAAGAGATTACGGAATCCGTGAAATCCATTAACCTGAGATCCCTCTCTCCAACTGAAACTTACAAGTATTTGGGTATGTCGGAAGCGTTAGGTATCAATGTTACTGACATGAAGCAATCGTTGAAGGAGCGCTTCTTTGGCCGCCTGAAGAAGGTATTTAATAGCCTTCTATCAGGCGGAAACAAGGTGCGCGCCTTCAACGGTTGGGTCATGCCGGTATTGATGTACTCTTTCGACGTACTCAAATGAACTCAAACGGAAATTGACGCCCTGGATAAGCGGGTCCGCACACTGCTTACTGCATATCGAATGCATCATCCACGGTCGTCGGTAGTAATGATAAATAATAATAATTCTTTATTTTCGGACAACAATGATCCAGCGTGTTAGTAAACAATATTATAACCTATTACTAGTGTTAGTAGCCAAAATAAAACAGACAAGAAGACAGAATAGAATATATAAATAGTAATGTGAAACGGATATCCCTAAACTAATGTTGAGTGATTGTCCTTCTCACAAAACTTTTAATAATCGGAGAGTCGATACTCTCCGCCACAGTTTTTAGTATGCTGTTGTCACTCGCCCGCAACCTTGACAATAGCGACGCGGTTTTTTTGCGAATGACGGCGTGGAAGCCGTCGGTTCGGTTTTGCGCAAACATATCAGAAGCGTTGCACCATCGTGCAGTCTTAGGGAATATTTCCTAGCTGTCGACGTGGGTATGCATCGAGATGTAGTGGCAGTGAACAAGGGACTCACCCCGCTCTCCTTGGCAAATGAGAACTGGCGCAAACCTGCGGTGCTTGACACTAACGATCGCAAGGCGGTATGACAGAGTAAGGAGCTTCACGGACGCTTTTTCCGGGCCCGACATGGGCCCGACGTAGACCAACTAGCGTCCGTAGCCTGGCTGCGTTTCGGTGATCTTTTTGGAGAAACCGAAGGTTTTGTTTGTGCAATTATGGACGAAGCTATCATGACGAATAACTACCTGAGATTTATTGTGGAAGACAGCACAATCAATTCGCCACATTGTCTCTGGTTGTTCTCGTCTAGCTAACGGAGAATACTTGCACAGGCACAACCTTGTAGCCAGGATTCATCAGCAACTTGCTCTGAAATACTCTCTTGTGGAGTCGGAGGTGCCATACTATAGGTATGCGCCCGGCCCAGATCTCAATAATGGCAATATCACATTGTACTGGGATCGATCCATCATCAATGACAGGACTATTGTTGCCAAACAGCCTGATATAGTGGTTGTGGACCGAATTGTGAGGCGTGCAATGATTGTAGACATAACCGTCCCGCATGATGAGAACCTCGTGAAAGCCGAGAAAGACAAAAAATCAAGGATATTGACTTGGCTCGCGATGTTGTTGACATGTGGGAAGTGGACTCCGCAATCATTGTACCGATAGTCGTGTCGGCCAATGGCTTAGGAGGCTCTCGTTGGGCAGCTGGATCAAGGGTTTGATTCAGAAAGCGGTACTTCTGGACACGGCTCGCATTGTCAGGAGGTTCCTTTTTCTGGAACCCTGACCACCGGTAGCTTGGACCCTGTTTCCGATATCGGTGGGCTACTATTGTTATATTTTTTAATGTTTTTTTAATTATTTTATTCAAATATTTAAAAATATAATATATAAAGGAGATAATAATGAAATAATACTAATTAAGCGGTTGGTCAATATAGGCGGAGTCATAATAAACGGATTCTACTGTAATCTCCAACAATCCTAATATATTTTCTCAGAAAATCGATCAACAAAATACCCGCTGAACCCCAAAAAACTGTAGCCACAATCTTTACGGCCGATGTGACACCTTGACATTCTTCGAAATACGAGGTAAGTGTGCGAAACGTGATAATAATACTGTGAACAATCGTTGTCGATGTCTCAACACTTTTTACCTGAAAAGTGTATTAATTGCGCGTCCAATGATCACAACACTTTCAGTTAAAATCACTATTTTAAAGTTATATTTAAGTGTATGCTAGAACATGCTGACATGCTGATAACAGGGTCAGTTTTTCTCATATAAATATTACTGTAATATTAAGCGCTTGCTTAACTAAGTATATCTGCCAATATTTGCACCTAATAGGTATATATAATTGCACCATATGCTACATATAAGTAAGTTCAAATTAGAATTGATTGATTGTCTTAATTGGTTTTGTATTTAATATTATAAATACAACTGTATCTAACTTTCTAACTTTGTTCAAGTATATTATATCCTCGATATAACGAAAAGAGTATAGAGGCTCTTTTGTTATTCAAAAATGTCCAAATCTGCGAGACTACTAAAAAATATGCTTATTACCCAAAAATTACCGTAAATAATGTTTGTCCCGTTTGAATTGAATAACTGAATATTTCAAACAACATAAGGTTGTGAATTAGCTACACCCACATACGGAACAGAACCATTTTCGCAACACTTCTGTAGCTATTTTTAACAGACAAATTAACCAGTGGATAAATTATACACGTAGGTATTGTTAAATATGTTAATAACGGTAAAAACACAGGCATGTGCGTTCATTATTATGTACCTTTTAATGCTATATGAGTCAATCACTCATTCAATGTATAACTTATTGAAAATAGTATATTTTTTCTAGAAAATGTGTTGGAATATGATACAATAATGCTACAGAGAATTACGTAAGAAAATTTGCGTAAAGATTGATTAATCTACAACATGCATTCTGATTCTAATAATAAATATAGGTAAGTGTATGTTATCAGTTGCGGGATGTTTAATACCTACTATGAACGATAGCACAGGGTCGGGAAGTGTAGATAGCAATAAATACTTATGTCAAAGATCACAAACGCGCCTACTAAGTATACAGGGTGATTGGTAATTAAATGCGTTCCTTAAAATGGGATGTTCTACAGCTAATTTGCAACGATTTGACCCCGATATGGTGGTTTTTGAGTTAGGCTAGGCTATGCAGAGTGATATTAATTTGTCACCATTTGTAGTTTTTGATCGAGAAGCAGAAAATTTCTAAATAATCACAAAAATATCAATAACTTAATAACCACCCAATATGGACCCCAAGTTACTGTTGCAAAGCTGCAGAACTTAATTAGAATTAGAATTCGGCTAATGTCGGATGTGTTCGTTGCCTGTGATCGCTCGTTAAATTTATTTTGTTTTTTTTTTTTTTAATATACAACGTGTATAAGGTATCTGAAAAGAGGTCTTTGTTTATGAACAACTGAAACGAAAAATAATTCTGCTGTTCAGTACATTTTGTCGAGTTATGCGCACAGAAATGAATAAGGTCAGTCGACATTTTTCCGCGATTTCAGTGTCGATCCCATAGTAACAGTTGTTCTTAGTCATGAGTACATTCAGGTTTTGCGTTTATTCTATTACACGTTGTATATTAAAAATATAATTTATATTATATTGTCGGTTATTATCCGTTCCCGTAAGAATTTTGGTAAAATCCTCTCTTCGTGTTTCCCTACACTCTTCTAAGAACCTACATGGCAAATCGTCTGTGTTGTCTATCAGTCACTCGGTTAATCAATCACTCAGTCAGAAACGGAAGAATTTTATATACATATTGGGATAAGTTTCGGTTTCCGCCGAAACTGGGAACACACCAAAGGTTCGGTTTCCGATGGCTAGTTTTAAAAGTACTAATTTATGAGAATCTAGTGAAGTATCTACAAACAATAAAATAAATTACATCCTACACACTTAACCGTAAGTGAAAACTAGATTTTTATCTTAACGCATGAAGGTATATTAAAAATATTTTGTTCCAATATCACAAACATAAACAACAAAAAATCTTAGTAGGTATACTTCTATTGTTTTCACAGGTAACAAATACAATGAAAATAATTTATCATGAACTTAGTTGACCTCATCGCCTTCCCATTTTATCAAAAAACAAAATACTTGTAAATGAGCTATTTATTTATCAAGTCGTAAAGTATCTAATATAATTATAAATACCTAATAATCACTTGACCCTCTAAACCTATTTACCTAATTATTTCCACTCATGTGAAAAAAGAACGCATATTTCAATTTTATCGAACGCGAGTTATTCATAAAGGATTTTAAAATAAATAAATTTGATGTAGGCATAATCCAATCAATCTTATCTGTACCATCTTCGGATATTATTAAAAAGTTGTGTCATTTAATTACGGTCCTCCACGAATAACTCTAATTCACTAGCCTTAAGTAATATTATAAACTAATACTGTGTAAGTAAGCCAATTAATGTAAAAGGGTACGATGGGGCTGACATATCTTTGATAAAAACCTCTAAATAAAAAATATATAAAAACAATGTTATCCATCGTTGGGCTTCTGACTAACAAAAGGCAAAACACTGACTGGCGATAGGCCCTGACTGGACTGGTCCACTCAAATCTGTATGGTTATTTACTCAAGAGGCTTTCTTATTTGATCGATAGACCAAGATAATAAATTTATTTTTATTTTATTAAAACTTGATGCACTAGTAAAAATACTGTACAAAGGCGGACTTAATGCCTTAGGCATTTTCTACCAGTCGACCTTAGGATGGTGCAGAGACAACATGGCCGGTGCAACAGGAAAGACAAACAGAGAGGAAAAGAAATACAATCATAAATACATAGATACATACATACATATAAAACAATAAAATAATAATGACGTTTAGAAAAAAAAAAAAATTCAACGAATTAACGCTGTGTTGATTCTACCAACTTCTTGCGAATGTGCTCACGTAAATAATAAATAAATCGCTCTGGACTAGAACATTGACCTCTAAGTTTGTTTCGGTGTTTCTTTTCAGAGAGTATACTGCATAGGATTACCGTTCTCAAATATAACGTGTAACGAATAAACGAAATACCTCTTACGGGGTCAGTGTACTCATCTCGACAAAACGTACTGCACAGCTGATTTTTTTCTGCGATTTCATCCGTTCAGAGGTATTGCGTTATCTAGCTCTGTTACTTGTTGTAGTTTTAAAAAGTATTTTTTCCTGTTTCACTTGTTCACATTTATGAAACGAATGTGTACTTACTTATATTGTCTTCTTGGCTTGTGTCTATACGGATGTATTCCTGGAACCTTTGAACTGCGCCTACTTCTAGATATTGGCTATATTTGTTCCGCAATGGTCCTGCATTACTCTTGTATATTACAGACACGACACACAACCAAATTACGTACTTATACATCTTTGTGCTTAGTCTGAAACAAAAAATCAAAAAGCATTTTTATCAAGAACGTTGAAAAAGGAACGTTTAGGAAGGTTTACAAAGCTATCTATAGATACTGATTTTATTAATATCATCATTTTGCATCAAAAATTAAATATCCCACAAAAACAATCACAACGGTTTAGTTTATAACGAGTCAAAAATCATAATGAGTTTTTCAGATATTTTAGGGTTCCGTACGCGAAGGGTATCCAACAGAACCCTATTACTAAGACTCCGCTGTCCATCCGTCCGCCCGTCCGTCCGTCTGTCTGTCAGCGGGCTGTATCTCAAGAACCGTTATAGGTAGACAGTTGAAATTTTCACAGATTGTGTATTTCTATTGCCGGTATAACAACAAATAATAAAAATAAAGGTTGATGGTACGGGACCCTATGTGTGCGAGTCCGACTCGCATTTGGCCGGCTTTTCTGTAAATTGTTTTTTTTTTCAAGCGGATCTGTATTTTATTTTCAAAACTTATCACATACTAAGTATTCCGAATCGAATGAAACCTTATTCATATTTTCTCGAGACTGCTGAAAAAAGTTTAATAAAAAAAGCACTTGTTGACTAGACTACTAACTACTTTTGATTGTGTAATAACTTTTGAAATTTTTTCAAGCGGAACTGTATTTTATTTTCAAAATTTATCACATACTAAGTATTCCGAATCGAATGAAACCTCACTGCTGAAAAAATTTTAATATAAAAGGCACCTGTTGACTGGACTACTAACTACTTTTGATTGTGTCTATGAAAATTAATTTGTGTAAATTAATATTAAAACAGTATTTTTGTGTCCATACATTTTTTTTAATTTAAGTAGGTACCTACACGAATTTCAAAAAACATTAGAGATTGCATGATAAAGTTCAAGAACAATGACTAGATGAAAATAGTCAATGATAATTGTATGTACCACCAAAGATAACATCTAACAAGTTACTATAAATTACTTTGCTTCATTCAATGAATTAAAAATATTATACTTAATTTGCTGAATAAAAAATATAATTTAATTTTAAGGTTTATCGTCAAACAAAATACGAGAAAGTTTTAGTAAATCGCAAATAAAAGTTCGTGCTAATCATTAAGTGATAGGGGAATGTGCTCACTTACCTGCTCGTACCAATATCCACAAGTCAATGATCGAGGTGTTGCTTCCACGGCACTCTTACGCACAGTAGTGTTATTCTGTAATAACATATTCGTGTCTCGACGGCGGAATCCGGGGTGAGCCTATCCAATTCGTATAAATATCGAAATGGTTATGTACAGAATAGACTAGCTGTACACATACTGATGTGTACGGCTAGATAGGAATATCGGCTCGTTGAGAGCATTAGTATGCTCTCAACGAGCGATATTCCTATAAGTACCGCTAGTTAGTTGTTACGCGAACCGTTCAACCGCCACAAGATTTCATTATAAAATCGCCCAAATATTTAAATGAAAACAAAAATTTAAATCTAAATATTCAAAACCACATAAATAAGTCAAAGAACTTGGCATGCATTTCAATATGTGTGAACGGCCTACAAGCATTGGTAGATCTTACATGATGAATGCTAGAAGGGACAGCAACATATAATTCGAGGTATCTGATGTCAAAGATGTTATCACCCTGATTTGCCTTTACGTAACAAAAACAATTTTAATTTAAACTGAACTCTTAAAAGTCCACTCAGTGCGACATTCGCATGAATACTGATTGTAGCAATTGATTGAATTACGTACCTAATTAGATCACAAAACTGAAAAATAACACACAATGTGACTATGATACGAGAATAAATGAAAATCTTCCAATACACACCATGATAAACATCATCTAAAAACAAGATTAGATATAATAAGAAAAAACCTTTTTACAAAAAAATACAACCGACTTCCAAAAACTAAACACTAAAAAGTATAAAATAACTCTAATTTCGGAAGTTGGTATCAAAAAACTAAAAAAATAACCAAAAACACCGACTTCCGGAATTAGAGTTATTTTATTAAAAAGTTTTAGTCGATTGTATTCTTTTGTAAAAAAGTTTATTTATTTGTCACTTTTTAATGGTACCTGCTATAAACTCATATAAACAATAAACAGACATGCGATTTCAGCAATCCCGATCCATTTATTATCAGAGAGAAGAGTTCCGTTTCTTACCTCCGAAGTTCTTCATCAGATCTTCACCAAATTGAAATGGGAAAAGTCCGGGAAAATACTCTTCAAAACAAAAAAATAATCATCCAAATCAGTTGACAATAGAGAAGATGCAGATTTAATATTTATCAATATTTTGTGACTAAAATGTAAAAAAAGCATAAAAGAAGAGCCAGTGCAACGATTTTATTCCAGTTAAAATTGATTTTAACAATAATTACAAATTTAAAGTAACGTGAAACGGAACATGTTTTAATACAGCGTCTGGTGACGTAACTACTGTTAGTTTATAGTCCAAGACGTTACTTATTTTGCAGTAACAAAGTATTTGAATAGAGTAGTGCCAGTGCAATAAGTATCTGCTCGCTCTGTCCAACGGGCAATTTTTTTGAGAGCGTTTGTGTTATTATTGCGATTAGCGTGTTTCGTCTGTATTTAAGATGCAAGCGAATATTAGTATTGAAGACTAGGCAAATATTGTCCGGCGCGCTGCGATCCCAGCGCGCCTCAAAGAGATGTCAGCGTGGAAGACGGGGCCCGCTAGGGCAGGTGCCTGCTGGGGCTGCGGAATCTGTTCGAAGGAGGTACCGTGGCCTTGGAACGCAAAGGGCACCAGGAGGAACAGGGATGGGTTTTAGTCAGTAAGAGTCTAACACTCCCTCTTGCTTCACCCAGAGCGGGAGAAGTCATTTGATGATTTCCCATCCCTAAAAAAAAAACAAATATTGTCGATTTGCTTAAAAATGGGCATAATATTTTTCAAATTTCAAATGAGGCAAGCTTATGCGTAAGATATTTATAAGTATTATAACTGAGACGACGCTTATTGGTGTGTGATTTTTTATTAATCACTAGTGGCAAGTGCGTAATGCAATTTTATTTTTAGAGAGCTACTGTGAGGCGTTGGATAAAGAGGTTTGAGGAAGAAGATAGTCTGAAGAGTCGTGAAAGAACTGGAAGACCATCGCTTACTAACCCGACGCAGCGACGTTTCATGTTGGAAAAATATGAAAAAAATGACTTTATTCCAACTAGAATATTCGCAGAGCAATTTGATACGTCATTGCAAACTGTTCACCGTGCACTCCATGCCGAAGAGTTACATAATCGAAAACCAAACGTCTGCTTAGCTTCATTGACAAAAATGGAGGACACAAATAATAAACATTACGCAGTTATTTACAGGGGATGTGTTTGTCGTAATATATTGTTCTGTTAATTAGTTAATGATTGTAAGATTGTTAAATTGTTTCTTCAAATTACCAACTGTTATTTTTAAGACCATACTTTAAAATATCGATATTAATAACCATCAAGATTATTGCTGAAATTTTACGTAAAATCAATACGCACAATAAGATAATAAAATAAAAACAAATTCAAAATAGCGGCTGTAAACAATAGTTGTACTACTGGCTAATTTATCTGCATTGTGACAACGCAATAGCACTCATATCTTCAAGCAGCCCATTTTCACGCAATAAGATTTTTGAGAGTGCCCACACTCCTTAAAAATATGTTACCAACTAATATTAAAGTTAGTTTTTATTGTAAGTCCGAGTGTCGACAGAGAACTATTAGATTTCATATTTAAATTTTTGTTCTCATGTGCGAAATGTAAATTTCTTTTTGAGAATTAAACAATTATGTTTCTTCAAATTACCTACGGTTTTTTTTTATTTCAACCTTAAGTACCTTTTTTTAACCTTTTTTGTGGTTTTCTGTTTTAAAGCTAATTGTATCAGTTCTTTTCTAGTATTGACCCCTCCCCCCCGTATATACGCCTACGCCCGTTTCGGTTATTTGTCGGATCTTAAAACCGAATGCACGTGTGAACTAATTCTTATAATTTTTATTGTGAATAACCGTATCCTGTGCAAATCAGATCCGAATCAAGAAATTTATGTCTTCGTGTGAACGTAGCGTTACTGCCGCCCCACACGTCTCCTCTTTCCCTGCTATCGCCTTTTACACAAATTGCCGGCTACGTATTCGGTATTGTATAGAATACCTAGGCAAAGTATAAAATGAATAATATTTCATACATTACCTGAATGTTGTAGGTATTCTATACAACGCCTAGGTATTCTATAGAATACCGGATTACACCTCGTAGTGACGTAGTTACCTTGCAGAGGCCGCGTAAACATAAAGTGGAGGCCGCGTAACCACCACAAAGAAGCCGCGTATACACCACTAAGAGATTGCGTAGTCACCTCGTACCGGTTTTTTTCTTCCAAGAAAAGGTAGCAACGCTAATCAGAAGGAATCTCGAGAATAGGTGAAGTCCTTGAAAATAACCAAATTGCACTTTATCACATACGTTTCTGTACAATTTTTTTTTTGCATTTTTATGGCGTATGTAATCTTTTTATGAAAAGCACGTCTTAGAATTGATCGACATCAACCTACCTAATAACTGTACCATAAAACTTTTTATTTCTTTATAATATTTGTTTTGTTTCTTATCGCGGCGGTCTCTGTCGCTTGCACTAAAACCATATATTTTCTCTTGGAAATATGATAAGATATCAATATGCAATTCTGAACACCTTTGAGACCAAATACCTTATCAAGTAATTACCAACAAGCGTAGCTCTACCATTAACATGGTCGTGGATCGTCTTTTTAAGGGTTTTTTTGTGGGAATTTACTGGCCCGAGACCGTAACGTAGAGCTGTCAGAGAAATGCCACGAGATCCTGATCGACCGCCAGATCAAGCGCCGTAAGTGGAGGTGGATTGGTCACACGCTCCAGAGGGATCCCAATCACATTCTCAAACAGGCCACGGATTGGAATCCTCAACGGAAAAGAAAATGTTGCCGTCCCCGTCAAACCTGGCGGCGCACCGTGTTGACAGAAACGACGAGCATCGGAATGACGTGGAGCAAGGTGAAACGTAAAGCTCAAGACATAGTATCTTAAGTCAAGTATCAATATAGTGTACATTATCTTACCAGTCAAGCCCTTTCATTTGATTATACCCATATTGTGGGAGTTGTGAAAAAAAAATGGAATTCGTCATTTTGTGGTGGCGGTCATCTTGGATTTGAAATTTGTTATAGTGTATAGTATTCTAATAATCAAGCCTTTTCATTTGATACCTATACTGAGGCAGTTGTGAAAAAATATGTAATCCGCCATTTTGTGGCGGCGGCGCCCATCCCGGACCGATTTTCATCAAACTCCTTTCAAACAAAACAAAATCAAAATCGGTTCACAGACAGACACGTCAAACTTATAACACACCGTTGTTTTTGCGTCGGGGGTTTAAAGGAATAAGAGAATAACTATACATATGTTTTTTAATTGTGTACCAAGAAAACATATTCCCGGGATAAAAAGTATCCTATGTCCTATTCCAGAACGTGGTCTACATCATACTTTGCCACCCTTTTTCACTCTTTAAAAGGTTTTTTTTTAATGCTCAAATAGGCATCAGAAGGCTCTTTTGGGGAGTTGTGAAAAACGATTTAACAACCTTTATTATTTTCTTCGACTAGTATTTACACAAAGTTTCAAGTCAATTAGCCCAAAGACGAAGATTCTTCCATATAATTAATACATATGCAACAGGAAAACGGGACTCCATAAGATTATAAAATAACTAGAGAGATTGTAAACTTTCGATAAATTGTCAACTGGACATTTGGAATACTACTTTTTTACGCATCCAAATTTGATAATCTATAAATTCTCGAAGTCATTCAAAGTCACAATAATAAAAAAAAATAAAATAAAATGTTTATTTCAATTACATAAAGCATTAACATACGTGACTTGGAGATCACATTTTAAGAAAGAAGATGCTTGTGTTAGGTGACTCCACTCTTCCCCTTAACATTATACAGTGTATGCAATTGAAAATTAAAAGGAAAACAAAAGAAAAGAAAATACCAATGAGAGACTAGTTTCGTGTAGACTTGTGCACTGATTGGTCGCCATTTTATATCAGTCCTCAATTTTTCGGAATGACTTCGAGAGATTATAGACTATTAAATTTTGATGCGTAATAATGCATAAAAAAATAATTATTAAATGTTCAGTTGACAATTTATCGAGAGTTAACAATCTCTCAAGATATTTAGTAGTCTTACGCATTTTGCAATTATCCGGTGACACATACATAAATACTTCAACACCCCCTAAATCCTCTTTCAGGGGTAATTTTGAAATGTTAATAATGAAAACCTTTCATTTAGGCTAGTACCTATTTGTACCAAGTTTCAAGTATAGGCATTGGCCCAAGGAATAAGACTATTAATTAAAACGTTTATTCCCTACTTCACCCCCTTAGGGGACTAATTTCCAAAAGTCTCAAGTCCCTACAAACAGTGGTTTAGGCTGCTTGTTGATCCATTAGTCAGGACAAAGCATTTTCTATAGAGAAGATAACTTTAGCCCACGACTTCGTACGCGCGTATCACGTTTTCTCCCGTTCCCGTAGGAGTTTCGGAAAATCCTTTCTTAATGCTCCCCTACACTCCCCAAGGAACCAACATACCAAATTTCAGCTTTCTACTTTTGTCTGTGTGTATTCTGTCAGTCACTCAGTCAGTCACCAGTAGAACGGAAGAATTTTATGTATTAGGATTTATTGATATGGATTTTTTAACTTTTTTATTTATCTTTTTTTTATTGTGCAGTATTTATGATATAAAAAACTGAGAGTGCGTCTAAATAACTGGTGGTCTGTATCGGTTCGCGTCAGGCTACTTCTTATTTCAAATAGCAGGTAAATTTATTGCTACCTAACTTTGAGACATGATAAAGGGACTTCAAAATAATTAGCCATTCTTTTTCTGATATCAGGATAATGATATGGATGGGGTCGCGTCAGAGGCGGATTAACGAACAAAGCGATCACGAATCTCTTAGTTATAGCCAAGGTTTTGTGACCATTCGCACAGAAACAGGATTGTGTTTATTGACTTTATTGGAGTTTATCGAAATCCTAATCTAGCGAAGTGAGCTCGAAAATTTTAGCGCCCCGGCGCACCACCTCGGATCAGATTCGATCTTCTCTTTCTCTTTTCTTACGCCTGCCCCTTTTCTTAATCTATGCCTGAGTACCTACTCAGGCTACGATGATGAAAAAGCAAACAAAGCGAACAAGAAACTTTGAACACTCGGACTTGGAGATTGCATTTTTTGGATCAGCTGTTACTAGAAGTTATAAAATGTCAACCGGACTCTACCAACTTCCAAACCCCAGGCAGCTACTGAAAAATACTAATAGAAAAACAGAATGACTGCCCAACTCACGAATCAAATCCAAGCTCTCACGCTCAGCAGCTGTGGTTTGCGACTGCGACTACTTGACCAACGAGGCAGTCATAAGCAAGATAGAGTTATTGTGAATGCCGTAAGCAGTTGGCTGAAATGGCAGATGCCAATCATCTGGATATATGATATTTTTTGGATCAGGCCATGTAGGAGATATCAAGTAGTAATAGGGGCGTAATTTGGAAGTTCCACACAAAGTATGAGTTTTAATTTATGTAAGTAGGTATATTTTTTTAGTTTTACGCTTCCTTATGCGCCCCTGAGTAATCTGGCGCCTTAAAGGTAATCCGCCTCTGGGTTGCGTTGTTTTCTTACAAAGTTCCAAGTAACATGGTACCTACATTAAAGGGCAGAAGAATGATGTAAAAAATAATTCTAGTGTAACTAATAAACTTAATATAGACGACCATCTAGTGTTGGCATTTATTTTTATTCTTCAAATGTAAGAACATTTACCAGTCTCAGATGGTGTATTACCCAAACTCTTAATCAATTCAGTGTAAATGTCTATTCCCTTGAGGAAGGTTTCTACATTCTGGTATTCATCCTTCGCATGTAATCTTGGTGTCGTATTGATTTTTGTGCAGAAGCCAATTGCTGGTATGCCGAGGTTCCGTAGGACGAGCATGTCGGACGTAGCTGGTAATACTGTTGGCCTGAACTTAACCCCTCTAGAACAAAATGAAGGCATTAAATTTCTACTCACAGACAAATTCGTGGGTCTCCCAAAACAAAAGAATTTTTCCACTTATGTAATTATTTGTATTCTATGAATATCTTACATTTTTGTCAAAGTGTCCCGCATGGTTACCCAGTACGCGTTGGTTTCATCAACGGACGTAATTCCTGACTTGGTTTCACGACGAAGGTACGTGACTTCGGTGTAGTTACTGGTTCCTTCCATCCACTGGTTTACCTGGGGAAGAACAAATAATTGTTTTTTTATATATTTAATTCAAATAACTTATAAAAAGTAAATTTAATTTGCTAATAATGAATGATTTAAAAAAAACAATCATACATTTTGAGTAAATAAAAAATATAGGTAATTACGCACGAAACCGCATGAAAAAACTCAAAAATAATTAAGAACTGACCAATTAAATATTTTTGTATTAAAAATATTTAATTGGTCAGTACACTGCCTTGTATCTAGTATCTAGTATGTTGTTACTTTTACTTTTGAATCCATGTTTGCTGATTGATTCATTGTATTATGTGCATCGCCTACCCACTAGAAATATTTTTTATGTACGCTTATAAATTGTAAATCGTGTTTCTCAGTAAGTGAATGCATACGAGGATATGCAAATATTAATAATGTAGAAACGGAAGCAGAATTCGAATTGTCTAGAATAAGGCATGTCTATAATGCTGTGTGTAAAAGCCTAACCGGAAAAATAGGCTCATTTTTTTCTGGTCATCCTGTGTATGTATTGATGGACTCACCACTAACTGCATCCACGCAGGATCGGCATCAGTAGCGAGCCGCATGTCAACGACGATCTTCATCTCTGATGGTATTATATTCGCAGCCAATCCTCCCTGAAACAGTTACCGAAGAAGTTGGTAAAAGTTTACAATGACACGTCCACAGCCAATATCAAGCTGCGTCTCATAATTTCCTTCCAGACAATAAATACTCTTTCTTATTATATAAGTCGAAACTCGAACGAAATGATGACGATTTTTGTTAGGGTTCCGTCAAACGGAAACAACGGAAGCCTTATAGGATCACTTTGTTGTCCGTCCGTCCGTCTGTCTATCAAGTCAAGACCCTTTATCTCGGGAACGCGTGGAGGTATCGAATTGAAATTAAATTATTTACTCAGGTTTAGGGTATCTTGAAGCTGTGAAAAAATCAAACTTCAAGTTAATGTAAAAAAAGATAGGTGCAGCCGTTTATGCCACAAAATACCTATATTTCGACACTCATGAAAATCAAAACATATATAAGGTTTTTCCCGTTGACTTAGAACTACTTATGAAATTTGGCAAGAAAAACCGTCTTATAGTACAAGTATAGGGAAAATTCTGTAAACTATTTTGTAATTAAATCATAAAAATATAGTATTTATTTAAATCCACAAGAACGCCACCCTGGCAGGAAATGATGATGATGGTATATACTTTTCTGAAATTGATCTCGAACTGCGGTCCAAAGTCGTAGAATTTCTACTTACATCAATAAGGTTTATGTTTAGACTGGTGTACCCGGCAGCACCTTGCGTATTATTGAACTTTATGATATTTTTCTGCGTCTCCCGGTAAGCCATGACAGCGTTTATGAATTTATATGCCTGGAAATAAAGCATTAATTTGTCCATTAATGTACAGTCTGTGACCAACATTATCTGACCCACTTGACTATTATTCGCTAATAGTCAAGTGGGTTAGATAATGTTGATCACAGACTGTACAAGAAGTCATATTTTCGATCCCTGCGTAGGTAGGAACGAAAATATGACAACGCACTGGTCACTTTACAATATCATTTTCGTATCTTACTCTACGTTAAGTGACTAAACAAAGTTAAACCCAAATATATAATATAGCTCCGTTCGTATACATAAATAATCCCAGTTACAGAGGGAAACCTATTATTAGCCATACAATACTGTTATACGAATAATCTGTAATGCGAGTATATTTTAAGTATCGCCGTTGGTTACCTTAATAAAGAAAATAAAATAATAGCTGATGAAGTAATGTGTGACGGAATTGTGAATCGGAATACCGAGATGTAAGTTACAGGTTCCAGGCTCGAATACAGCTGAAAAGCTGCGTTCGGTAATGCCGGAAAAATTTAGGCAGATGATATCATGATGGAATCATACATCATCTGCTAAATATTTTCATCAGTGATGCTACACAAATTCAGCTAAAAAGAGTTTAGGAACCAATATTATAATGTAGAGGTATTCTCTCTTCTTACATTGTCCATGGCGCTGCCTTCCGGCATGATAGAACCATGCCCACCAACCCCATGAATTAAAAACTCCATTTCTGTAAACAACAAACATTTTAAGTCCTACAAAATTCCAGTTTTATACAAAGTGATAAATGATGATGACTGAATTATAATTGTTGAATTACAGATTCTATCAAATGAATTATTAGGTTTATATACACATACGCAATGGAGCTTCGTAATCGTCGATATATCTAGACACGCGGTAGTGTGTCCTGGCTGGACACACTACCGCGTGTTAAAAGTTTTATGAAAAAAGGAAGTGGCGACGCAGTATCCGGGTGTAATTTTACACGAACTGTTTCGAGCTACTTTTGACCCCTTCACAACTCGAAACCTATTCAACCTACATAGGTACATGAAATTTGACACATTTATTAGACTCCTTAAAGTCACCAAAATCTAAGTCCGATTTGATAGCTGAGTAGAGAGGGATTGAAGATTGTTTTTTACCACTAAGTACGAAAGAGATTGATTTTTATGTCTCTTTCATACTTACGTGTAGGTAAAGCTAGTGGTGCAGCTAGCATGGGTGACACCCGGGGCAGAGACTATGGTGTCCGTTGAACCGCTATATGAACCCTTCCCCCCAAAATAATTTTGAGTTAAGCCATATTTATGGGGTCGGCAGTCGCAAGCCATTTTTTGGAAAAGGGGGAAGGTGTTTCATTTGTGCTGCAGGTTTTTATTTTCAGCTATGTTCTTACATCATTGTCTAAACTCAACTTTGTTGACTGACGCAAGCAAGCTCAAGAACCAAGAGAGGGAAGAAAGCAAGAGCGAGCGTAATAGAACGTATTAGAACGACGCCTTACAGCGACGCCTTATATCGTCTCCTTAGGAAGACGTATTAGAACGACGTCTTACAGCGACGCCTTAGAACGTCTCCTTAGGAAGACATATTAGAACGACGCCTTACAACGACGCCATAGAACGACGCCTTAGAACGACGCCTTAGAACGACGCTTTAGAACGACGCCTTACAACGACGCCTTAGAACGTCTACTTTAGGAAGACGTATCAGAACGACGCCTTACAGCGACGCCTTAGAACGACGTCTTACAGCGACGCCTTAGGAAGACGTATTAGAACGACGCCTTACAGCGACGCCTTAGGAAGACGTATTAGAACGAAGCCTTACAGCGACGCCTTAGAACGTCTCCTTAGGAAGACGTATCAGATAGACGCCTTACACCGACACCTTAGAACGACGGCTTACAGCGACGCCTTAGAACGACGCCTTACAGTGACGCCTTAGAACGAAAATACTGAAAAAGTGGTTTTTATGACATTGCTTGTTTTTCGCCTGTACCTTTTAATTGCACAATACCTAGTTAGTCAAAGTTCGACAAAATTCTTACTCACGAATCATCATTACATCAGCCGATAGAAGTCCACTGCTGGAAATAGGCCTCCCCCAAGTGTCGCCACAACGACCGGTCCTGCCTAAAGGTACTTGTCTTACCGCCGGTGAGGAAGCGAGTAGTTATCGATTAATTTTTGCTCGCTGAAGAAAAGGACAGATCTCGTGTGAGTAAAATTAACACATGCATTCATAGTCGATAGCTGGCTGTTCACATTGCTGGCGAGCGGCTCTTACCTCTAGTTGATCGCAGCGACATGAGCTATCAAAGATTGTACTCGCGACACTCGCTCGGCGATGCTCGCTTGGTGGTCAGAACTCACCAATTAGCGGTGATTTCTACCTATAGTGCAGGGCGGAGCGAGTAGTAGTATAAGTAGTATATAGGGTCCATTCTCCGAACTTAGACTCTCAGCGACGCCTTAGGAAGACGTATCAGAACGACGCCTTACAGCGACGCCTTAGGAAGACGTATCAGAACGACGCCTTACAGCGACGCCTTAGATCGTCTCCTTAGGAAGACGTATTAGAACGACGCCTTACAGCGACGCCTTAGGAAGACGTATTAGAACGACGCCATACAGCGACGCCTTGGGAAGACGTATTAGAACGACACCTTACAGCGACGCCTTAGATCGTCTCCTTAGGAAGACGTATTAGAACGACGCCTTACAGCGACGCCTTAGGAAGACGTATTAGAACGACACCTTACAGGGACGCCTTAGGAAGACGTATCAGAACGACGCCTTACAGCGACGCCTTAGGAAGACGTATCAGAACGACGCCTTACAGCGACGCCTTAGATCGTCTCCTTAGGAAGACGTATTAGAACGACGCCTTACAACGACGCCTTACGACGACGCCTTACAACGACGGTTTAGAACGTCTCCTTAGGAAGACGTATTAGAACGACGCCTTAGGAAGACGTATTAGAACGACGCCTTACAACGACGCCTTAAAACGACGCCTTACAACGACGCCTTAGAACGTCTCCTTTAGGAAGCACGTCGCCTTACAGCGACGCATTAGGAAGACGTATTAGAACGACGCCTTAGACCGACGTCTTAGGAAGACGTATTAGAGCGACGCCTTACAGCGACGCCTTAGGAAGACGTATCAGAACGACACCTTACAGCGACGCCTTAGAACGAAAATACAGAAAAAGTGGTTTTTATGAAATTGCTTGTTTTTCGCCTGTACCTTTTAAATGCACAATACCTAGTTAGTCAAAGTTCGACAAAATTCTTACTCACGAATCATCATTATATCAGCCGATAGAAGTCCTTTAGGAAGCACGTCGCCTTACAGCGACGCATTAGGAAGACGTATTAGAACGACACCTTCCAGCGACGCCTGAGGAAGACGTATTATAACGACGCCTTACAGCGACGCCGTAGGAAGACGTTATAGAACGACGCCTTACAGCGACGCGTTAGAACGTCTCCTTAGGAAAACGTATTAGAACGACGCCTTTCAGCGACGCCTTAGGAAGACGTATTAGAACGACGCCTTACAGCGACGCCTTAGGAAGACGTATCAGAGCGACGCCTTACAGCGACGCCTTTGAACGTCGCCTTACAGCGACGCCTTAGGAAGACGTATTAGAACGACGCCTTACAGCGACGCCTTAGGAAGACGTATTAGAACGACGCCTTACAGCGACGCCTTAGGAAGACGTATTAGAACGACGCCTTCGAACGTCTCCTTAGGAAGACGTATTAGAACGACGCCTTCGAACGTCTCCTTAGGAAGACGTATTAGAACGACGCCTTACAGCGACGCCTTAGAACGACGCCTTACAACGACGCCTTACGACGACGCCTTACAACGACGGCTTAGAACGTCTCCTTAGGATGACGTATTAGAACGACGCCTTAGGAAGACGTATTAGAACGACGCCTTACAACGACGCCTTAAAACGACGCCTTACAACGACGCCTTACAACGACGCCTTAGAACGTCTCCTTTAGGAAGCACGTCGCCTTACAGCGACGCATTAGGAAGATGTATTAGAACGACGCCTTACAGCGACGCCTTAGAACGACGTCTTACAGCGACGCCTTAGGAAGACGTATTAGAACGACGCCTTACAGCGACGCCTTAGGAAGACGTATTAGAACGACGCCTTACAGCGACGCCTTAGAACGTCTCCTTAGGAAGACGTATCAGATAGACGCCTTACACCGACACCTTAGAACGACGACTTACAGCGACGCCTTAGATCGACGCCTTACAGTGACGCCTTAGAACGAAAATACTGAAAAAGTGGTTTTTATGACATTGCTTGTTTTTCGCCTGTACCTTTTAAATGCACAATACCTAGTTAGTCAAAGTTCGACAAAATTCTTACTCACGAATCATCATTATATCAGCCGATAGAAGTCCTTTAGGAAGCACGTCGCCTTACAGCGACGCATTAGGAAGACGTATTAGAACGACACCTTCCAGCGACGTCTGAGGAAGACGTATTATAACGACGCCTTCAGCGACGCCGTAGGAAGACGTTATAGAACGACGCCTTACAGCGACGCGTTAGAACGTCTCCTTAGGAAAACGTATTAGAACGACGCCTTTCAGCGACGCCTTAGGAAGACGTATTAGAACGACGCCTTACAGCGACGCCTTAAGAAGACGTATCAGAACGACGCCTTACAGCGACGCCATTGAACGTCGCCTTACAGCGACGCCTTAGGAAGACGTATTAGAACGACGCCTTACAGCGACGCCTTAGGAAGACGTATTAGAACGACGCCTTACAGCGACGCCTTAGGAAGACGTATTAGAACGACGCCTTAGAACGTCTCCTTAGGAAGACGTATTAGAACGACGCCTTACAGCGACGCCTTAGAACGACGCCTTACAACGACGCCTTACGACGACGCCTTACAACGACGGTTTAGAACGTCTCCTTAGGAAGACGTATTAGAACGACGCCTTAGGAAGACGTATTAGAACGACGCCTTACAACGACGCCTTAAAACGACGCCTTACAACGACGCCTTAGAACGTCTCCTTTAGGAAGCACGTCGCCTTACAGCGACGCATTAGGAAGACGTATTAGAACGACGCCTAACAGCGACGCCTTAGGAAGACGTATTAGAACGAGGCCTTACAGCGACGCCTTAGGAAGACGTATCAGAACGACGCCTTAGAGCGACGCCTTAGAAAGAAAATACAGAAAAAGTGGTTTTTATGAAATAGCTTGTTTTTCGCCTGTACCTTTTAAATGCACAATACCTAGTTAGTCAAAGTTCGACAAAATTCTTACTCACGAATCATCATTATATCAGCCGATAGAAGTCCTTTAGGAAGCACGTCGCCTTACAGCGACGCATTAGGAAGACGTATTAGAACGACACCTTCCAGCGACGCCTGAGGAAGACGTGTTATAACGACGCCTTACAGCGACGCCGTAGGAAGACGTTATAGAACGACGCCTTACAGCGACGCGTTAGAACGTCTCCTTAGGAAAACGTATTAGAACGACGCCTTTCAGCGACGCCTTAGGAAGACGTATTAGAACGACGCCTTACAGCGACGCCTTAGGAAGACGTATCAGAACGACGCCTTACAGTGACGCCTTTGAACGTCGCCTTACAGCGACGCCTTAGGAAGACGTATTAGAACGACGCCTTACAGCGACGCCTTAGGAAGACGTATTAGAACGACGCCTTACAGCGACGCCTTAGGAAGACGTATTAGAATGACGCCTTAGAACGTCTCCTTAGGAAGACGTATTAGAACGACGCCTTACAGCGACGCCTTAGAACGACGCCTTACAACGACGCCTTACGACGACGCCTTACAACGACGGCTTAGAACGTCTCCTTAGGAAGACGTATTAGAACGACGCCTTAGGAAGACGTATTAGAACGACGCCTTACAACGACGCCTTACAACGACGCCTTCGAACGTCTCCTTTAGGAAGCACGTCGCCTTAAAGCGACGCATTAGGAAGACGTATTAGAACGACGCCTTACAGCGACGCCTTAGGAAGACGTATTAGTACGATGCCTTACAGCGACGCCTTAGGAAGACGTATCAGAACGACGCCTTACAGCGACGCCTTAGAACGACGCCTTACAACGACGCCTTACGACGACGCTTTACAACGACGTCTTAGAACGTTTCCTTAGGTAGACGTATTAGAACGTCTCCCTAGGAAGACGTATTAGAACGACGCCTTACAATGACACCTTAGAACGACGCCTTACAACGACGCCTTAGAACGTCTCCTTTAGGAAGCACGTCGCCTTACAGTGACGCATTAGGAAGACGTATTAGAACGACGCCTTACACCGACGCCTTAGGAAGACGTATTAGAGCGACGCCTTACAGCAACGCCTTAGGAAGACATATCAGAACGACGCCTTACAGCGACGCCTTAGAACGAAAATACAGAAAAGTGGTTTTTATGAAATTGCTTGTTTTTCGCCTGTACCTTTTAAATGCACAATACCTAGTTAGTCAAAGTTCGACAAAATTCTTACTTACGAATCATCATTATATCAGCCGATAGAAGTCCTTTAGGAAGCACGTCGCCTTACAGCGACGCATTAGGAAGACGTATTAGAACGACACCTTCCAGCGACGCCTGAGGAAGACGTATTATAACGACGCCTTACAGCGACGCCGTAGGAAGACGTTATAGAACGACGCCTTACAGCGACGCGTTAGAACGTCTCCTTAGGAAAACGTATTAGAACGACGCCTTTCAGCGACGCCTTAGGAAGACGTATTAGAACGACGCCTTACAGCGACGCCTTAGGAAGACGTATCAGAGCGACGCCTTACAGCGACGCCTTTGAACGTCGCCTTACAGCGACGCCTTAGGAAGACGTATTAGAACGACGCCTTACAGCGACGCCTTAGGAAGACGTATTAGAACGACGCCTTACAGCGACGCCTTAGGAAGACGTATTAGAACGACGCCTTCGAACGTCTCCTTAGGAAGACGTATTAGAACGACGCCTTACAGCGACGCCTTAGAACGAGGCCTTACAACGACGCCTTACGACGACGCCTTACAACGACGGCTTAGAACGTCTCCTTAGGATGACGTATTAGAACGACGCCTTAGGAAGACGTATTAGAACGACGCCTTACAACGACGCCTTAAAACGACGCCTTACAACGACGCCTTAGAACGTCTCCATTAGGAAGCACGTCGCCTTACAGCGACGCATTAGGAAGACGTATTAGAACGACACCTAACAGCGACGCCTTAGGAAGACGTATTAGAACGACGCCTTACAGCGACGCCTTAGGAAGACGTATCAGAACGACGCCTTACAGCGACGACTTAGAACGAAAATACAGAAAAAGTGGTTTTTATGAAATTGCTTGTTTTTCGCCTGTACCTTTTAAATGCACAATACCTGGTTAGTCAAAGTTCGACAAAATTCTTACTCACGAATCATCATTATATCAGCCGATAGAAGTCCTTTAGGAAGCACGTCGCCTTACACTTGTCACCGGCAATCTGCATAATCCGGTATTCTATAGAATACCCAGGCTAAGTATAGAATACCTACCTAAAACATTCCGGCAATGTATGAAATATTTTTCATTTTATACTTTGCCTAGGTATTCTATACAATACCGAATACGCAGCCGGCAATGTGTGTAAAAGACGATAGCTGGGAAAGGGGATACATGTGTGGGGGCGACAGTAACGCTACGTTCATACGACGACATAAATTTCTTAGCCGGATCTGATTTTACAGGAAAGGTTTAGTCACAATATTATTTTAAATGAAGCGAGTTAGGGACCCTAATTAGGGTGACCAGAGCGGCCCGGTCTAGTTAACTCCTTAACTCCCTTACTACCGGGCAATGTAATAGCGTTTAGGGAATTAGGGAGCAGTATTGCCAACACCAATTTAACAAGTTCCCCGAAAATGCAAGTCAAATTCCCGAATTTGGGAACAAAAAATGTACCGATTCCCCATAAATTAAATGTTTAGAATTGCCGCATTTTCCCCACGTCTTGCCAGCCCTCAACAAATCCCCAATAAACTTGAGATTCCCTGCAGTTTGGGGAATTCCCCACACGTTGGCAACGTTGGTCACTTTACATTTGAGTTAGGGTCGAATCGACCGATTAGTGAAATAAGCGAAATAATTCCCAATCAATCGATTTTGTTCGGCAACACCGTAGTAGAATCTTGAACCTTCATTTACCTAATTATAGGATTATTAACTTGGATTATCTACTGCTTGGCGCCCATTTAGATCTCAATTATTTTTTCGCTGAAGTCGACAATCACGGATTTTATTAACATTGAACTTTGGCTCCCTTTTCCACATTTATGTTTTTGATGGGACGTGATCTTTTCAGGGATTGCAAACATTTAGGGACTTACAGTGGAGTAATTCCTGCAGTGCGATTCAGTAAACATGGCAAAGCAAACGCCATGTGCACTTCACGCAAGCCTTCACTTCGACATGTTTAAGGAATCGACTGGCTGTACAATAGTAGTTGTACTCACGCCAAGCTCTCTTGTCCACGAACGAAGCGAGCATAGTGTCACCGCTTGTTGTCAAACCTTCGTCTAGCGCGAACCCAATGTTCAAGGACTTGAACTCTTTTGTCTTGACAAATGCCTTCATCCCATTTCTACCGCCGGTTTCTTCATCTACGGGCATGGAATGTGAGAAATTTCAATATATTCATAGTTATATATTCTTATATAACTATGAATATATATAGTAATATATTCATATCTATAATTAGTTACCAAATTACATAAAAGAGGAAAAACTTTTTACAAAAAAATACAACCGACTTCCAAAATGACTTTGAAAGTTGGTTTTTTTTTCACTTTTTTGTGATACCTGCGTACCAAAGTGACACCACAAACACAGCGTACCGGCGTGATGTTATGTTATGAACTGGTGTAAACAGACATGCGATTTCAGCAATCCCGGTGCATTTGCTATCATTTATTGAAGAGTTCCGTTGCCTACCTCCGAATTTTTTCATCAGGTCTTCACCAAATTAAATGGGACAAGTCCGGGAAAATACTCTTCCAAACAAAAAAAGAATTATCGAAATCGGTTAACAATTGGCGAAAATATCGCTGAACAAACATTTTTATGGGATCCTATCATCAGATCCTGACTTATAATTTCCATCATCGGCTCAGCAATATGAGATGATAATTACCAGTCACAAATATCTGAATTGCGTTAGAAAGTTTATGAAAAACGTTGTATAATGTGCTTATACAATTTGAGGGTTTCCGTCGATTTTCATGGGATCCCATCATCAGATTTTGACTTGGTGACAATGGGACCACCTCAAGAGTATAGGCTTTCGAATTAAAAAAGAATTTATGGTACATGAATTTTATTTCTAAGTGTGAATTAATTTTAATATAAAGGACATATTATAATTATCAAAAATGTTCTGAGTTGATTACGACTTCTCTCAAGTTCCTAATATCTTACCAATTGCAATTTTTATGTAGATCTAAATCCTCAGCAGCAACCTATAAATGTAACTTGCAGCGCCCTATCAGGGTTTATGTACAAAACATGTGCATGAGATCAACTAAAAAAATAAACAAGTAAATGTTTGAGCTAATAAAATTATATGCTGCGATAACTTAATTGGATTGAGGGCAGGACCCCCAGGGTTGCAGTATTGTTTGTAAGCGTTACCGCGACCTTGGAACTCAAAGAGCATTTGGAGCAGAAAGAGTGTGACACTTCCTTTCGCTACACACTTTGATGATTTTCTATCCAAAACAAAAATGATTTAGTTCAGTAAGGTTTCTGAACTTACCTGGCATTACCGTCACATGTAAAGTGCGCGCTAATGTTATATTGTCCTTCTTCAATCTCCTAATAGCTTCTAAATATTGAATCCCGACGTCTTTAGTGTCCTGGGTGCCGCGGCCATAAATGTCGCCATTTTTGTCCATGACCGCGTCGAAAGGCGGATGTGACCATTCTTTCTGTAAAATTACTATTAAGTAATAACCTATGTATATGTATGCGTTAAAAGTGAATGAACAAGCATACATGTACGAGTATGTACCTGTCAACGGAAAATTGCAAATATCGCGTGTAATACATACATACTGACATATGTACACATTAGAAACTATTGAATTTGGATGAGATCTATTGTATTCAAAACGATTGTTTTATAATATAACAAGAAATAATAATCTAAAAAATATTTATTACAATCTTACGGAGTCTGCCTTTTGCCGGTGACATACCTACATAATTTAAAAATACAACAAATAGGATAAGACCCTCTTGTTGAGCAAGTAGGTATTACAAATTCAATAGTTATTGATTAGCCTTACAGGACCAGTCTCTAAGTTGAGTCTTAGGAGTAAAAACGTGCCAAGTGTATTTAACTCCTTAGTAATACTGCAATACTCCTTAGTTTTTGCTAACATAAAAGGTTCACATAAGATTATTTACCTACTGAAATATAATTGGGATAAAATTACCGGTTACAAAATGATGATAAAAACATGACCTTCGTTTTATTGAGTTCAAAGCTTGTTTGCACCGTTGATTGAAATTCTTCTTGCTATCTTAACTAATAGAACAAAGAAGTAAAACTGCACATATTCGCTTGTTGTATGTTTGTAAATGTATGTAATATGTGGAGATTCTATTACGAATTCTTTCACCAATAGAAGGCTAAAATATCTTAGAGCCTCAATACATAAGATACCTCATCTACTTTGACGACGTCCATGTGTGAGTTGAGCATAATACTGGGCAGAGAGGGGTCGGAGCCTTGCAGCGTGGCCACGAATATCGGCTTCCCGGCTGGCGCGAATATTGCGTGAGGCAAGCCCAGGACATTCGACTGACGGATCCAGAACTCCACTGCATATTCTATAAACAAAGGTGATTTACAAATATCATTATTGTAATAATTTAACTAGGAACCTCACTCGAACAATTTTGTCGAAAGGACTTATTTATTTATTACTGATCAAAGTATAAACTTTAATGAACATCCCTGGTGCTTGGCACATTTGACAGTACGGTTGGCGCAGTGGCTGAGCGATTGGCTGTCTGTCGCAGGTTCGATTTCCTTGTCCTCCTAAAACTTGTTCCGGGTCTGGCTGTTTTTGAATGTTGTTTTAGATTCTTAAAGTGGAGCAAAAGTTTCTTAAAAACAAGTTTGAGTCGAACTCGCGCACTAAAAATATATCGCAGTAGACATCTTTTTATTAGCAAGCAACAGGCATCAGGCAAATCACCAAGACATCCTTTTGATATTAGTAATAATTACACATAAAAGTGAAATAAAACTCCACTTTAACACTGCCGTTACTTTTATTACGTACAAATCATTTAATCGCATTTACTTATGTATTTTATAAGCTCTTAAACGGATGAACCGATTTGGATGCGGGTTTTTTATTACTTTGCATAATGCAAGTTGTATTAAAGTGGCAAACATAGGTTGTAACTGCCTACTGAAATAATAATAAGAAAGTAATTTGCGTAAGTCCAGCGTTGAAGCCGCGTAGACGCTACGCGAATGTGCTATGAGCTACGAGTCTCGTAGGCGTGCTACGCCGTAACCGTAGGCGCTAAGCTGCATAATTTTTACGCGATTGCCACAAATGCTCACTACACCAATGCCAGAATTTGGTTTGGTGAACGCGAATTGAAATATTGACGTAGAACTCATCACTTGTGCCCGCACATCTTTCACCTACCGTGCAGGTGCACCACCTGCTGTCGATGTTTTTTTTATTGTTTCTTACAGAACATAATAAAAAGACGTTTTGTTAATAATAAATGTACCTATATAACATATACGCACTTAAGTTTTCTTCCTTGCTTGTGTCTATACGAAGATATTCCCTGAACCTGTCCACTGAAGGAAGCTCCAAGTAGTGCTGATATTGGTTTCTCAGTGGCCTAGCATTGCTGCCCAATATGGATATAGTGCACAGGCAAATTAATAAAGTCATCGTTTTACCTAGGACAAAAATAAGTTTATCAAAAACAGACCACCAACAAATCTTGTAGATAGGTATGAAGTCTTGTAGAATGGCATGCTACCTCTACCTACTGTAAAAAAAAACTATTCTATTAAATGAAAATGATGACGATGACGTTATCCGACCAATTTCGGACAAGGCGATTGCTTCAGCTCCGCTGCAGTTGTCGTTGGTGAGCTCGCATGTGGCTTACGTAGCCAAGCTTCATTTAAATAATAAGTACCTACTGTAACTTTTTGTGAACTCGTTTAACACCAAATGCTGTGGGTCTAGCACGAATGTTTTGAAGAACCTATAGTAACGTTACCTACTCTATCGTTAACGTAAATGAATATACAGGAGCGGTCTAAAATCCTGTTCCAGTTTCACAAGTCTATCGCATCATAACAAGTCTCACATACGACCTCTTTCTAAAAGAAACATTTTTCACACATACACGATCTCGTATATTGTACAAAATGGTGTAAAAATTGAAAAATATTTTATTTTTACAAAAAAATAAAACTACTTTGTAGTGTTTTGTTTTTGGAAGTCGGTTTTATTTTTTTTGTAAAATGTTTTTTATTTTGTACTTTTTAGTGGTACCTGCGTATTAATAAAAAGTGAAACCAGAAACACAGCGACCGGCGTGATGTTATCCCAACTAACACTAAAGCGTTAAAAAAACCTATATAAGACTCGTATATCAGTTCCATTTGAGTATAAAAGTGTTAATGCATACCTGTGCAACTGAGTTAGAGCATGCTCTAACTCACTTATAACCACGAAAGAGGCCCACAGTTTTACAGGTTAAAGTTATAGAAAGCCTATAGTATGGTGTCACAAAGATATTAAAGCTGCACAAGAGCGCTTATTCATCGTCAGCTACTACTTCAATCTATATTACCGTTGTAAAATAGAGTTGGTAAACGCTACAGGTTGCATAAATCCTATAGTAACGTGTCAAAAAGCTGCACAAGAACGTTTATTCATCGTCAGCTACTACTTTAACCTGTATTACCGCGTTAGTGAGCACTACAGGTGGTAAAAAGCGCACGTCAAGCTGAAAAAGCCTATAACCTTACTAAAATTAAATCTGTTCGTAATGGAAGTGTTATGTCATCAATTATTCCACACAGCAGAATAATATTATTGAATATTATATTATTTAAGTATGTGAAGTGAAAATGACTGCCCTTATGATTTCACGGTAAGTGTACTTATATTTGTGTTCTCATCTCAATTTTAACGCGCATAGGATTTATTAAAGATTTAAAAGAAAATTTATGATAATAAAATAGGTACCTCAAGCTAAACATTATTATTCATTCCTGCTTTCTGAGCAGTGGTATGTAAAATTAAGTGGCATTCATGGAATGCTTCAAATAATGTAAGAAATTTTGTTTATTGTAGTCAAATGTTGAATAACTCGAAATAATATTAATTGTTAGGTTACCAAAACAATGGCAAACTTTACAAAAGTGAAGTTAGTGTTAATAACGACCCATTCTTGCGTTGTTTGACACAAATACCTTTAGAACGCCTGTAAAAGAGTACTGCCTAATACAATAAGCTTTAGTTAAACCCTTTACTACAGGTTAAACCTAGATAGAGGAGTTGTTTGACACCTTTAGTTTCTCGTGTTATTAAACTCTCGATAAACTCTATTTTATAGCCTATGTCTGCGATTACAGTCAATGTAGCACCTTAAGTGGTATAAAAGAGTTCGTTGCAGTAACTATACAACAATAAGTGTTAAGCGGTGTCGGCGAACACTTTAATAAAGACTTGGGGGTCACAAAAAGGTTAAAGATTTAACGTATTAAGTATACTTGCTGCTACTAGCGCCATTATAACTCTCAAAGCTGTATTACGTCGTCCATTAAAGCTTTAGTGCTGCGATTGGGGCTAAAACTTGTTTGTTAACTCCTCTATATCGTCTTTAGTAATAACTGAGATAATTATAACCCTGTTATATTACTTAAAGTCATAAAAAAGCCTGTAACTGACACCAAAATGTTATTTTGTTATGAACTGGTGTAAACAATTAACAGACACGTGACTTAATCGGAAACCAGCTAAAAAAACATTTTTGACACAAAAGCACAAAGAGGAAAGACTACGTTTTGCTCGGGAATATTTAGATTTTAACTGGGAGACCACTATATTTTCAGACGACTTCCAAATCTTGCCAAAAAGTGTTCATCTGGACACCTCAAAGAACAACTGTACCAATTTTCAAAAATACACGAATTATTCACTCTGTTTTCCTTAATTTTCCTGCACTCGTTACTACGTCAAAAATATTCCTGCTAGGCCCTCTGAACTGCACTCCGATTTAAAAAATGTTGCAGTAAGAAAACAATAAGTAGGTAGAATTGGAGTTTACCAATTCAATTTTTTTCTAACTGCAACATTTTTCGACGAATAAACACTGTAGAAATAAAGTGACTTAAGATAGGTACAACCATTTTGTAGTTCATTAGTTAGGTAGCTGCCAGATATGGCTTTATTTTATTCTGTTGTGGAGCCTAAACTGCCTGCTCCTAATTGATAAAGCAAAGTACCTACTTTAAATAACTGTTACTTACCTTCTTGCACTTGATTAAATAAAGAGATAGGTAATTACCTAAATAACCAGAGCTCCTATTTATATAAAAAGCTGCAAATTATAATCTAAAAAAAAATTCGAACGCGTCAATGCACTTCATAATTATGTTTTCAAAATGTGCACTTTCACTCTTTCATAAAAGGCCTACCAAACAAACAAAAATGTCTATTTGTCGTGTTCAAAATATATCTAATTTATTTAAAAAACAGGTTTGATTTTATTCGGTAAGTAGATAGGTACCACTTGTTTGTCTTTACACTGAGAACTGAACATAAAGTTAAATCTCACAATGAATTTCAATGAATAATTAATATCTGAAAACCTTGATTTTTTATAGTACGTAAGTAGGTATTTTAACCATCTTCATTCTTGCGATAAATATCTACGGATGATGGAATTAACATAAGTAGGTACCTACTTATGATATTGTGTACCTACCTACCTAGATACCTAGGGTCACCTGATCACAAATAAAACACGTCGTTCTAAGGCGTCGTGATAATACGTCTTCCGACAGCGTTGTTCCAAGACGTCGTTCTAAAACGGCTTCCCAAAGCGTCGTTCTAATACGTCGTTCAAAGGCGTCGTTCTAATACGTCTTTCTAAGCCTTCGTTGTAAGGCGTCGTTCTAAAACGTCTTCCTAAGGCGTCGTTCTAAAGCATCAGTCGTGTGCGCGTTATTTTTTTTTACGTCTTCCTAAGCCGTCGATCTAAGGGCGTCGTTCTTAGACGCCTTCCTAAGCCGTCGTTCTAGGGCGTTTTTCTAAGGCGATTACCACAGGAGTCGTTCTAAGGCGTCGTTCTACTATATCTTCCTAAGCCGTCGTTCTAAGGCGTTGTTCTAATACATCTTTCTATGGCGTCGTTCTAAAACGTCGTTATAAGGCGTCGTTCTAATACGTCTTCCTAAGCCGTCGTTCTAAAAAGTTTTCCTAAGGCGTCGTTCTAAAGCATCAGTCGTGTGTGCGTTGCGCTATGAGGAGGACGTTGCGACACGGTTCATAATATTCATATAGCGCGGCGCAAGCCGACGCTCGTAATTTTGTTGCTATGAGTGATAAACTTGTGCCAAATGGACTGCTGGCATTCCTGCAGCAGAAACTGGACGTGATGGACGACATGTCCGCCATCCAGATCTGCGTATCGAATTTCAGTGAAGACGGCATTGCTGCTGCGAAGCTGCTGCTGTTCCGGTCGGTTAATAAACTCGACCAGATGGTGACTCGCCGGCGCGACGAGACCAAGAAAAGTGTGCAAGATATCATCACGCTTCTGAAGGCAACCGACCCTGACGACGTGCCGACGTTTGTGACGAAGGATCTGAACAAGTAACCTCCAGTCACGTTCGACCACGTCGACGTTACGAGCCTGTTGAAGGACATCGTGTCTTTGAAGGCTAGTCTAGCTGATGTGCAGAGGAAGTTGGAGACATCCCAGATTACCGTTGCAGACCTGCGCACAGAACTCGATGAGTTGCGCAACTCTGTGGCGTTAACTGGGTCACCAGCGCGTGTTAGCAATGTTAGTACGCGCCAAGGTGTCGGCTGCCTAGGTACATCGGTCACGAGTTTTCAGTAGTTTTGTCGCCGCTCGTAGCCCCCCTCCCGTCCCTGCAGCTCCATCCCGCAGCGCTGCTCGACCTACGCGACCATCTGACCCGTTGGTCACTGTGAGCACTCCCACTGCTCCTATAAAGGACGCGGACCGGGCTGATGATGACGGCTTCGTAACGGTGCAAATGAGGAAGCGTCGACAGAGTAGCTGTAAGAACCGCTGTGGCAGGGCTCCTGCGGAGCCTTACGAAAAACTGCGTGCTGCGAAGCCGAATACTCCAATCTATATCTCCCGTCTAAACTACACCACTGACGTGGAAGACATCGTGACGTACGTGCGCCAGAGGCTGAAGTACGCGCCGAGAGTACAGCTGTTGGAGTCACATCGCAACGTCGTTTGTGGTGCGCATACGACATGCTACCTCCCTCAGGTGATGGACGAAAGCTTTTGGCCACAGGATGTGGTATTCCTCCGCTTTCGCGGTCAAGTGCTAACGGAACGCACAAAAACTTAGTGCAACTAAGTGATACTAACACAGTTTTAATTTTTATTTACCAACAAAATTGTTATTATAATTATGTGTTAAGGTGAAATGTTTAAAGTAAGGTAAATAATTGTATTTTTTTTTCTTTTATATTTTTCACTTTCTCGGGTCCCTAGAGACCCGGTCCTTTGGTAGGCGTACGAGGGGCCGAAGCCATCTCGCAAAGGCCTCTTCAGACATTTCAAATGGAATGGGAAACCAACCGACGATTATCCCTGTTTGCACTGTGAAAGTATACCCAAGGAAAATCCCCGGTTGGAGCAGGACTATTGCAGAATATGGAGACAGAAGATGAAACGCTATGGGTTTGGCTGTTTATTAAACTGATTTGTGTGAGACTTTTACAAGATGAGACATAAAAAAACAAAATAATGTCTATAGATATTTTGAATTGCACGAAAATAAAACATCTAATTGTTTATTTCCAGATTGTAGAAAAACACTGAAAATAAGTTACATGTCCCTTTATTATGATCTATCTTACCATAATTAAGTAGGTAGTTGCCGAAGGTAAAAATACCCAAGGTATTTAGCATGTTTTTGTTAGTTCAATGATGTTTTTTGATGCTACCTTGATCTGAAAATACTTAGACAATTGACACGGTGGCTATTGGGTACCAAAGCTTAATCTAGGCACTAAATAAATACTATTTTCAGCATTCTTGAGCTTTTCGGCTATATTATATATTTAAAGGTGAATTGACGTTACTTACTTACTTACTTTACTTACTGCACAATTTTATTTTATTTATTTAATTTGATACTAACGCACTCAAGCAAAGGACCAAAAAAGGTACCAAAAAGTCTCATGCGTCAAGAATTCAAGATTTTATAGTTCACCGTGCGATCGCCATTACCTCCAGGTAATGGCGATCGCACGGTAATGTGCAGGGTCAGCACGGTCTCCCTTTTTGGGCACCGGTTGCACATTCGCAAGGTTCCATGATTTCGGCAACGTTCTTTTTTCAAGAGAGAGGCGGTACAGGCGTGTCAACACAGGAGACAGTTCAGGTGCACATTGTCTCAACACTCTCGCTGGAATGCTGTCAGGTCCGCTGGCCTTAGTCACTTCTAGACTGCACAATACTCTACGGACTTCTTTAATGTGAATTGCGATCTCCGGCATCGAAGAGTCACAACGAGGTAAAGTTGGTAGTTACTTGGAGCCAGCGTCCAGATGCGAATTGCTTGCAATGAGAATTGCAAATAAATTTGCTTTCTCTATTGCAGAGTGAGTCAGCGAACCATCAGGGTTTAGCATTGGAGGTAAAGTGGGTCGACAGAAATTTGTTTCAACCGCTTTCGACAGAGACCACTTACTACCTGGAGGGTGCGAGGCTAGTTTGACCGTCCGACATGGTCAAAACTTGCCCTACGTAAAACCCGCTTGCAGAACTTAGCGGCAGAATTAAAGGCTCTTTTCCTCGCGCGAACCCTACGTGCTTCGCCTTTCGGTGCGGGCCTTAATCCAAGCTTGGTAAGCAGACTCTTTAAGGGCCTCAGCGTGGGCGCATTCTGCATTATACCAAGGCTGGGATTTGTGACCGAGCGGGATGTCGAAGAATGGAATAAAATACTCCATCCCCTGCCGAATCACGTCCGCAATCACATCAGCACAATATGAGGGGTCACCCGAAGAGAAGCACACTTGCCGCCAAGGATAAGAGGTAAAAAAATGCCGCATCTCATCCCAATCTGCTGACTCGTATCGCCATACTCGTCTCGTGCTTCTAGGTTTCTTATCTGATAGAGCAGGTCAACACGGATTTCACCAGGCACTGGTCAGACGTTCCCAGCGGGGCTGAGAACGATACTGAATGTCTGCCCGGATTAGTTGTCAGCAGAAAGTCAAAGCAATTGGGTGTATGGGCGGATCAGCTGGGTTAGATCTAGCGTAACAGCAAAGTTGCGCGCCTCTAACCCGGCATGGTCAGTTTTCTGGTACGGGTCCCCCAGAAAAATGAGCTTCGCTGTCGGGTACCGTTGCTGGGCTACGTCGGTCGACTCCACGAAAGAATTAAATAGCGCTGTTGACTCCTGGTCACCGCTGTGCGATCGGTATATGCTGATGCGATGTAGAGAAGTTTCTCCACGCAGTGTACACAAGTAGCCATATGGCAAAAAAACCGATTTTTCAAAGCAACGGAGACGACGACAACAGATGTCATCGCGGATGTACACACAGACCCCAGCCTGCTTCTTGAACTTGTATTCCAGAGAGTAGCCCGGTTAATTGACGTACGCCACGTCTGACGGGGTTGTTATCTTCGTCTCCGTTAGGAAAAACAGGGGTGGCTTCTCGGTCTCAAGAGATTTGAGACGTTACACCTTAATTGATTTGCATTCCGTTGATACATCATTGCACTCGTTAAATCTTCTGCAAAACTTGCGTTTCTATCGTTTTTTACACAGACTTCTGCGTTTGACGATGCCTTCCAACTTTACGACGATACTTTACAACTCATACGACTTATGTCACTTAATATACTTGGTGAGGAATGTCCGGCTATATCCTTAAGAGAAGACATTATTAATGTCGCCGTCACTATTATTAGATCGAAAAATGTAATTATGTAAACAATGATAACTATCCGTTATGGATGTCAAGCAACTGACACAAAGAAAATAAATGATTGGACAAAATATGACTTGTATTACGTTATCAGTCATCACTGACTAAATCAGATTACTGTACTACCAGCCCTTCTCGCACGTAATAATCTGGCAACGTTTTGATCGAGCGAGACGGCACGACGTGACAGCGCGTGAGGCGGCTTAGCTTAAACGGCTCGCCGATTGCCTCTCTGCCCCGCGCTTCTTCCACCCCACAAACTTAACCGTTTAAAAATTAACTATAAAAGTAATGTTATTAAACAATTAACGGTAATAAAGATTAACCATAAAATGTTGCGAAAATAACGTTAAATCTATTAACGTTATTTTAATATTAACGGTAACTCTATCAAATGAAGGTAACGTTACGAAAATTTTACCGGTAAATAAAGCCCTGGGTGGGAGCTCTGTTCCTCGTCAGTATTTAATCCGGCCAGCCAATAAAGGCAAGCCGGAAATGAGGAACAAGACTTCTCCCTGTAGATCCTAGGCCCCGAGTCTGCTATTACAATAGTGTCAGAATGGTCGATCACTGATCTCATAATTGTTGATTTTGACAAGTTTGGTAATCTACTAACATAATAGTGTCATTATGACTTTCCAATGATCAATCACTGACACTCCACTGAACGAAATGGCATAAAATGGTAATCTCGTACATAATGACAGACGTATGCGGTAATCTGCCAAAATTTTGACAGTTCCATCGATCAGTGACCTACCATTAGAACGTAATTGTGTAGTCATTGCTTTTCCAGTCACTGCGCCATTCTACCGGCGTTTTATATCCAATATTTTTTAGACAAACTTCACCCATCATTGGTGCGGCTGCAGTAGCCAAGCGCCAGGTGTCTGTGGTTTTCGAGAAACTCAATGAGAGCCGAAAGAAGAAACCGTAACTCCATAAAAACTTGGGCCTGGCGTTACAGAGCTGGATTTCGCCATAAATTAGAGCATTTAGGAAGGTTTTACGAGCCCAATTTTGACCCACTGACCAAATCAGATAATATTTGCCCATATTTTAGGTTATTATTTTTAAATAAGTTACTAGCTTTAGCTCGCGACTTTGTACGCGCATATCTCGATTTTTTCCGTTCCCGTATAGCCTAACAATATAAAAATATTTTTTCAAATCTGACTGATTCCAGAGATTAGCTCGACCAATCAAAAATAGATAAAGAAAAATGCATATTTGTGGCTGTTTCCTACACTAAATATTATCAAACATTCATCGTTATAGAGATCTAAGACTATATACTCTAGAATGCACTTGCAGCTATGCTGCAGGGCTTGCATCCTATAACGATGATTTCTTATAAAAGTGCTCAGGCTTTCAGTTTCTATAAGCTGAAGTTTTCAGAAAACTATATTTTTTAGACAAGGGCCATGTGCATCACTCCTGGCTTGCTTTTGATTATATTGTATTTAATATCAGGTACAGTACTCAGAAATAGTATTATATTAAAATAAAAATAAAACATAGCAGTAAGTAAATCGTTTTAATCATCTTCTTCATTAGGATTATCATAATATGTGTGTAGGTAGGTTCTTCTAAATGAGGAATGTCTTGACTGATCCGCTCTTTGACAGCTGATGAAGATGCCCCAGATGGTGAGGGGCCTGAATGGAAATACCGGGATGCTCTATTTGCTCGCACCCATCAAAAGAAGCACACTTGAAGCACCCACCTGAAAATAATTTATCCACATTACAGGGTGCCATTACACAGAGACATTGTGTATGTGTGTGCCCATTTTGAAAATGACTGAATTAATGAAATCCTGCAAATGAGAAATGTTGATGTTAAGAGCTTGACTAATATTAAATACTAATTGACCTGCGCAACTTCGTTTGCCTCACAATTTTCGTTACTGCTCTGCTCCTGTTGGTCTTAGCGTGATAATATACCGCCTACAGCCTACCTCAATAAATGGGCTATCTAACACTGAAAAAAATTTTCAAATCATACCAGTAGTTCCTGAGATTAGCTCGTTCAAGTAAACAGACAAACCAACTCTTCAGCTTTATATATAAGGTATAGATAGATAATGAAAATAACACTCTCTATGCCCTCGTTAACAAAACTAAACTAAATAATGTTTTTCATAACCCGTGAATAAAACTAGTAAACTAACCAAGCACGGCAGAATCCATTATATTACACTCTTGCACTGTACCAATTCTGTACTGTAAAAGTTGATGAGGACAAACTTTTTTCAGAAGACAACATCCACATTGAATAACACTCATCGGTGTCCTAGTGTCTGTTCATTTCCATCTGGTCTACTTTCATCAAGAGCAAGCTTGGAAGATGAAGTCATTTTCATTTATCTGAAACAAACATTTATCATTCGACTATTAGGTCTAGCACTAGCATTTAGAAATAAACATCTGAGTGGCTAATTTTGGTAAACATAAGTGGCCATATTACATTTCCATTGAAGGGACGCTGGCCTCCCCTCTGAGAGAGAGAATAGGTTGTAATTGACCATACAGATTTAGTCTAGATTGGTGATGTTTTGAATTTGAATTTGTTGCACATTCTGGTATTATTTTTAAAAATAAAACCATTAAAAGAAAACTTAACAGAACCTATTACACCATTTAGTTTGTTTACATTAAATATTACGTACAAAAATGTTAAATGTTTACGATATAATTATTTGATTTTTTAATGACGCTCACGTTAAAATTCAATTAGCTCTTTGCAAAACACCGGTCGCTTCAAAACAAATAAAAACAGACGTCGACGTCAGTAAAGTAAACAGTACCTAATGTCACTAATGTCACATTTGACTTTGACAGCAAAACGGATAAAATATAAATGAGTTTCATCACGTATTTGCTATTTACGACTTTGTTACTACTTCAGATTTCATAGAACACTAATAAATAATATGTAAAATTAAATACAATAGCAATCTGGCATAAATTAATGTTCAAAAATAGCAGTTTTTCGAAAATCATTTCTCCAAACGGGTTTTATAATAATGGCAATACGACACTGTCATTCCACTACGATTTCATTACGAGACCACTGACATGCCACTGACCGATCAGTGAAGGACCATTATGAATTTAGCAGATTACGAACTTTTAGCAAAATGACAATGGCATCGTGTTGGAATGACGAATTTATAAAAATTAGCAGACTAGGGGCCCAGGTCCGTAGGGTCGCTAGTGCCCAACAGTTCGCCACAAAACTACATTGCGGATTTATTATTATTCCATTTATTGTTAATATTTACATATAATTTATATTTTTTAATATTTCTATAAAAAATATTATTATTGTTTCCTTTATTTATTTTCTTTACTTATTTATATATTTTTAAACATACACTATATATAGAAAAAAAAAACATTCAAAAATATAAAAATAGTAGCCCACCGATATTGGGAACAGGGTCCAAGCTACCGGCGGTCAGGGCTCCAAAGAGAGGAACCTCCTGACAATGCGAGCCGTGACCAGAAGTACCGCTTTCTGAATCAAGCTCTTGATCCAGCTGCCCAACGAGAGCCTCCAAGGTGTTGTTCGAGGCTCGTGGCTATTGGCCGACACGACTATCGGTACAATGATTGCGGTGCAGGTTCTCGTCATGCGGGACGGTTACGTCTACAATCATTGCACTCCTCTCGATTCAGTCCACCACCACTATATCACGCTTATTGGCAACAATAGTCCTGTCAGCGATGATGGACCGATCCCAGTACAATGTGATATTGCCATTATCGAGAACTGGGTCGGGCGCATACCTATAGTGTGGCACCTCTGACTCCACAAGAGAATATTTCAGAGCAAGTTGCTGATGGATAATCCTGGCTACAAGGTTGTGCCTAAGCAAGTATTCTCCGTTAGCTAGAAGAGAACAACCAGAGATAATGTGGCGAATTGATTCTCCCGGACGGTGACGTGTCTGACATATGTCGACCGTGCCGTCTTTCACAATAAATCTTCGGTAGTTATTCGTCATGATAACTTCGTCCATAATTATTATCATTATTAAAGCGTCGTTCTAATACGTCGTTATTAAGCGTCGTTCTAAGCCATCGTTCTAAGGCGTCTTCTAAAGGCGTCGTTCTAATACATCTTCCTAAGGCGTCGTTATAAGATGCCTTTGTAAGGCGTCGTTCCATGGCGTTGTTGTAATACGTCTTCCTTAGGCGTCATTCTAAGATGTCGTCGTAAGGAGTCGTTGTAAGGCGTCGTTCCATGGCGTTGTTCTAATACGTCTTCCTTAGGCGTCGTTCTAAGATGTCTTCGTAAGGCGTCGTTCTAAGACGACTTCCTAAGGAGTCGTTCTACGGCGTTGTTCTAATACGTCTTCCTGAGGCGACGTGCAAAGTTAAGGCGCGCTCTTCAATGGTTTGCAGTTAATTTGGGCCCATTAGCTGGCATGTTCCTTCAAAATTCTTCAAATTCAAAGCATTATATTTCAAATAAACTATTCATAGGCACTTTTGAAACGTCAAGGTCGGTCAGTCAAAAACATGGAAGCTATTTGCACGTTCCAAAGCGTAGATCTCTATAGAGAAGAACGTGCAAGAAACTCCACGGACACTCTTTTAAATCATGTTCTGTTTTACAAAATTCTAAGTTACATATACTTGTTGCTTTTACATGTGAGGACAATGCAAAGGAAAAATAAAAAAAAGCGTATTATAAGAATTTAAAATATAAAGATTAAAATGAGCCAATGGCAGTTAAGAGATGTCCAGTCTCAACCGACGGCGCCCGTTCACGAACATGACGCGTGAATCGGCACCTTTCAGCTCAACCATTTCGAAGGGAACCGAATGATCCAACCCACGCGCCGCCATCAGCGAGATACTGAGTGAGCATGACATGCTCTCAACCACCATGCTCATTCATGTCCAACAAGTAGAACTATAACTAATCACATAAAATGTAAATGACTTCATGGTACTCACATTTACAAAATTTGAAAAATATGCTTCTACTTTACACAAAACTATTCTAATTGAAGAGTTACTTACAGCCACCCTACGTACAACAGGTAGCTGCTGCTGCAGTTGAAAAGCATTATAGCGTCGATTTCGTATTTCGTAAAGAAAGTGACGTCGTTGTCATTGTTGTGACGATCCAGACCACTTGCGCATAATTGACAGTATGTATAATAAGATTGTTGTTTGCTTTGTTACAATAAATCGATCATCTCGCTCAGAAGTGACACGATTCTTGCCAGATCCTGAACGGCGCGTGATCAAACCAGTCTCCCGATAGCGTTTGTAGACTCTATAAACAGACTTATTTATTTATTTATTTATTTGCTCTCATGCACACAACACACTTTACAACTTCAGTTATCTCGTTTTGCGCATGAACCCTGTTAGGGCACTGCATACAAACGAATGCTCAGAGTATAAATAAATTCATTATCTTTTAACAAAATATTAATTAATTAAACATAAGGTCATCATTGCAATTGTGTCAGATTGCACCATCGTGCTGGTTGGCGACCAGACGGGAGGACCCGATGGACATTCCCGGGGGGGCTCGGGCAGTCTCCAGACTAGTCCCCCAATGAGATAGTCCTGTCAGAGCGTGCCTGAGGGTTAGCAGCATGGAACCTCGTTTCACTTCCTTCTCTCCTTTTTTCACTCAAACTTATGGCCAAAGGGAACAAAAGAAGAAAAGCTGTACAGCGGCAGCCATTGGCGTACCTAAGGATTTTTTCTAGGGGGGGGGGGGCCTGGCCCCCAACCTGAGATGCGACGCCCAATGATAAATGATATTTGTTTTGCAAATAAGTTAATCATAACACTTTGACACGTCCTGAAATTTTTTTGCGGTGTGTACGATACAGTAAGAACTAAGAAATTTTAAAATTCAAGAGCGAGCGAACCTAGCTTGAATTTTTTTTTACTCCATCTCATTAGATTCGATTTTTTTTACGTAAATAAAAGGAACTTTTTGATAAATGCACCAAAGTTCAACCACTTGACAGTGGACAATGTGAAACGGAGCGAAGCGTGCTTCAAAATTATTGTATTGTGGATGATTTATCAACTTTAATATATAGGTTGTAAGTATCTAACAGTATTCAGTAAGAACCCTAGGCTGGATGGGTGACAAAAAACACTTTTTGAAAACTCCGCCCGGACGCTCTCCGGACGGATGGCAGCCCTACCCCGAGCCCACCGATCGCCTGTCTTGCGGCCTGCCCCGCACGCCAGGACGAACTAGAAGAACTGCTTAAAACTACAGTTTATAACTTTTTGGGAAAAATTACGATATTTGAAGTGCTGTATCTCGACACCTATTTAACTTACAGAGTTACGATTTATGGTGAAACTGAAGCAAATTTTGACTACTTATTTTAAAAATATGTGAAATTAGTTTTCACCTACAATGCACCGTTTACAAGTTAAAAGTCAAAGTCTAAAAAAATTAATGACCGAAATTTCGGTTTCGTCAGTTTCGGACTAAAAATTTTGTTTCGGCTTTAGTTTCGGTTTCGGCCACAATATAGCCGAAATTTTCGGCCCCGCCGAAAAATATGTATATGATGTCCGTCAGACGTGTCCTACCTTTCAAACCCAGGGTTTACCCTGGAGCACCATTTCAAATCACGTGCGGGCGTATGTATGTACGCCCGTGACGACATCTGCTATCGGCGTCTCCGCAATCTTGAGGACTCCAGGTTCTCAACACTATGGGTTTTAGTGGACAGAGGCCTGGACAAAATTGTCTACACCTGTGTCTACCATTAGCACAGCGGTGATTTGGAGACAACTGGGCTCACACAGCACCTAAGTGAGGCGGCGGATGCGGCTCAGCAGCGGTACCTTTCTGCCCAATTGCTGTTACTGGAGGACTTCAACGCCCACCACCACGAGTGGCTCTTCCCATACCAGTGCACAGACCATGCTGGACGAGAGACGTGAAAGCTAGCGCTTGCGTTAAATCTTACCCAACTGGTCCAGGGGGCAACGAGGGTGCCGGATGTTGATTCGCACACTGCCAATTGCTTGGACCTTTTGCTGACAACAGATCCAGACCGCTATTCGGTGTCGACTTCTTCTCCACTGGGTAGTTCCGACCACTGTCTGGTGAAGTCTGTGTCCGTTTACTCCCCGTCCGATCCTTTTTTTTTTTTTATATAACGGGGGGAAATCCTCATGGATGTCCTCCGCCCTGGGGCGGGCGGAGGGGTCTGTCAGACTCTTACTGACTAAAACCACCCCGGTGCTCCATCTCTCACCAACCGGGGATCGCGAGAACTAATGCGACTTCCGTAATCCCCGGCTGGTGCCGGCCCGCCTCTGCAGGCCACCTCGGGTCAGCGGGGGAAGTGAGGTGTTTGACTCCCCCCGCAACGTCAAAGAGGGGCGCACGGGAACACCACGCGCCGCCACCTCGGGTCCGAATGAATGCAGGGGGGCGACGGATATCCCCAAGTCCGACGCCTCAGGACCCAGTTAGGGGGGCCGGAAGAGGGCAGCGTATGCCCTCCTCCGACGCCCGGTGCGCCTACTGCGGGCCGGGAGAGAGATGGAGATCTCCCTCTCCCTTTCCGCAGCCTCCTTCTGCGCGACAACTGCTTCACAGAAGGAGACCACCGCGTCCCAGGACTCCTCGCCGTCGACCATAGCACGAACTACGGCCGGCAGCGAGAGATCACTGCCTACCACAGAGATGAGGGCACGGCGTGGCCCCTCCCAAGCGGCACACTCTGCCAGTGTATGCCGCGCCGTGTCCTCCCGACAGTCGACGCAGTGGTGACACCGAGCGTCCGGCTCCCTGCCTATGCGACACAGAAACCTCCCGAAGCAGCCATGCCCCGAGAGGACCTACGTCACACGAAATGTCAAGGAGCCGTGCCTTCTCCCGAGCCACAGGTCGAGCACCGGCCGGATGGCCTCGATAGTGACGAGGCCAGCGGAAGGGCGTGAGAGCCTGTTCCGCCATTCCGCCACCAGAACCTCGCGCAACTGCGACTGACGCAGCTCAATGTGCCGCTGCATCAGTCGCTCGCCGCGCGCCCGCGCGTCCTCACGCCACCGGTGCAGTGACGCGAGGACTTTTGCCTCCAGGTCCCAGGGCGGAGATCCGGCCAGTACGCAAGCCGCCTCGTAGGAGATCGTGCGATAACCCCTGATGACTCTGACGGCCATCACCCTCTGCGGCTTCCTCAGAACAGTGATGGTGCCGGCCGTCAGGTCAGCCGCCCAGATCGGGGCCCCATACAGGGCCATCGATCGCACGATCCCCACGTACAACCGCCTGCAAGCGGTGCTCGGGTCCCCCAGATTGGGAAGCAGCGTTGATAGCGCCCCAGCCGCGCCCAACAACTTGGGTGCCAGCCGCCGGAAATGGGGGCCGAAATCCCACCGGCTGTCGAGCACCAATCCCAGGTACTTCATGGTGGACTCGACAGCGATACGGGCCCCCCCAACAACTATGTGCGATCCCGGCGGTGGCGCCCGCCGGGGACCATGAAAGGCTATGGCCTCCGACTTGTTGAGGGCCACCTCCAGGCCAAGGCGCCGTATGCGGCTCACCACCTGTGAGACCGCGGCCGTCGCCAGCAACGCTGCCTCCCTGTACGAGCTCCCCCGGGCAGTAACCAGCGTGTCGTCAGCGTAACACGTCAGGTCCACACCCGGCGGAAGCTCGCCCCTCAGTACCCAGTCGTAACCGATGTTCCACAGGGGTGGGCCCAACACTGAGCCCTGTGGAACGCCGCACGACATGGGGTGCTGATGTCTGCCATCACGTCCCAGATAGGTGACACACCTGTCCGCCAAATAAGCCCCAATGACGCGGCGGAGGTAGGGAGGCACTCGATGATAACGCAGTGCCTCCCGAATACAACTCCAGGGCAGCGTGTTGAAGGCGTTGGAGATGTCCAAAGACACCGCCAACATCACCCCGCCCCGGGACACCGCTTCCTCCGCCAGGACTCTCACTCGCGATATCGCCGTGATAGTGGAGCGCCCATGCCGAAACCCGAACTGGCATTCAGCCAGGTCCGGCCCCTCTCCGCACAAGTGGCTGACGAGGCGGTCTGCGATTATCCGCTCAAACAACTTTCCCACCTCGTCCAGCAGCACTATGGGCCGGTACGCGGACGGCGAGTCCGCAGGGCGCCCCGCCTTCCTGAGCAGGACCAGACGACCAGATTTCCACTGAACGGGAAACTGGCCCTGCTCCAGGCACGCTGAGTAGAGTCCTCTCAGATGGGGCTCCAGCTCCTTCAGAGCGAGGGCCAACACGCAACCGTGAATTCCATCAAGCCCCGGGGCAGTGTTTTTCGCCCGGAGCCGCATCACGGCCGCCCTCAACTCTGCTTCTGTCACCTCTGGGACGCTGGCGTTCTCTTCAGGCTCTGCGGTTGTGGGTAGAACCATCGGCGGCGGAGTATGCTCCGCTCGTGCCGGGAAGAGGGCTGCGACCACGTCCTCCATCAGCTCAGGTTCGAGACTCTCCGTAAGCGGAGGCGCCCAAGGTCCCCGTCCGATCCTAGCCCAAGAGGCATCCGGCGGGTATGGCGATACAGGTCAGCAGATTGGGATGGCATGCGATCTTTCTTCGCATGTTATCCTTGGCAGCCTACTTGCTTTTCTTCGACTGATGCTTTGTCGTGCGCGGACGCCGTGACGGATGTGTTGCAGAGGGGAATGGAGTACTACATTCCGTTCTTTGACATAACAATGTCTGGCGAAGCTCGTCCATGGTTTGGTGCCGAGTGCAATTGCGCTGATTCGCTTAAGCACACGGCGTACCTTGCATGGGTCGACGCTCGTACGCGTTAAACAAATGACGTGAGTCAGAAGAAGAGAACCTCCAACAGGGCTGCCAAGTCCTGCAAGAAAGTGTTGCGAAGGGCACGGTTTGACCACATTAGCCAAATAGGGAACAAACTTGCTTCATACCCAGCAGTTAGTAAGGCTTTTTGGTCCCTGGCTAAGTCGGTCGAATCGAACTTCTGCCGCCCCTCACTACCACCACTGCTGAGACCCGACGGGACGCTGGCCCACTCCGCTGAGGAGAAAGCGAACTTGTTTGCGGAATCTTCACGTCTGGTTCCTAGTGGCGCGAGGCCCCCTGCTTGTCCTGGTGGATGCGAGTCGAGTATGTCGAACATTCGCATTCATCAGAAGGACGTCTGTAGGGTACTGCGTAACCTAGACGTGAACAAGGCTAGTGGCCCCGGCGGGATACCGGCAATTGTTCTGAAGACTTGTGCGCCTGAGTTATCTCCGATCTTGACACGCCTATTTCGCCTTTCGTTTGAGACTGGAAAGGTTCCGAAGGCTTGGAAGCAAGCTAACGTGCAGCCCGTGCCCAAGAAGGATAGTCGAGCTGACCCGTCGAATTATAGACCCATCTCGGTAACGTCCATACTCTGCAAGACTATGGAACGCGTGCTGAATCATAAGCTCCTGGCCTACCTGTACCTAGAAGTGAATGATATCCTTAGTGACCGACAATACGGGTTCCGCCGAAATCGGTCAACTGGGGATCTTCTAGCGTATGCCATTCACATCTGGAGTGAGGCCAAGAATGGGAAGGCACTAGCGGTCTCCCTTGACATCTCGAAGGCCTTCGACAGGGTCTGGCAAGATAGCCTAATTAGTAAGCTTCCTTCCTTCGGGCTGCCCGCTGGTTTGTGTGATTGGATCGCAGATTTCCTAAAGGATCGGTCTAACCGAGTGGTCATAGATGGCTGCTCGTCTGGACTGCTGGATATTAATGACGGGGTTCCTCAGTGGTCGGTGCTTTCGGCAACACTGTTTTTTGCTGCATATTAATAATCTGCTTAAACCCGGTATCTTTAGGTATGCAGACGACAGCACTGTTGCTGAGAGATACGTGTCCGACGCACGAACTGGTGGGTCGCAGATCCGGTCTCTCCGGGAGGCTATGGTTGAGAGCTTGAATGTGTCCTTACAGGCTGTCTCTGAATGGGGCGAAGCCAATCTGGTCAAGTTCAATGCTGCTAAGGCCCAAGCGTGTCTTTTTTCCGCCAAAAGGAGCCAATCCCACCCAGCTTCATCTTTCCGAGTTGCTACCGTGCCGATAACCGACCAACTTGAGCTTCTTGGGGTTACATTAACATCTACTCTCAATTTTGCCCCTTCATAGAGGCAAGAGCTCAAGTAGCTGCAAAAAAGTTGGGGATCCTAGCAAAGGTGAGACGGTACTTTACGCCGGAACAGCTGCTCTAACTCTATCAAGCGCAAGTTCAATCGTGTATGGAATACTGCTCTCATCTTTGGGACGGATCTGCCAGATACCAGCTTAATGCCCTTGAGTTAATTGAGATTCAAGCCAAGAGGATCATCGGCAATGAGAAGCTCGTCGTGACGAAGCTCCAAAGTCTTGAGCATCGACGACGAGTTGCTAGCCTGTCAGTTTTCTACCGGTTGCATTTTGGGGAATGTGCGACGGAATTGCATAATTTAATTCCGCTAAGCCCGTTCATCATCGGACCACAAGACGAACGGCGATGCGCCAACGGTAGGTACATCCCACCCACACGCACAAAACGTTTTGGGTACACATTCATAATGCATACAGCCAAGGAGTGGAATTCCCTGCCGGAGTCTGTGTTTTCTGATAGCTACAACCTGGGAGTCTTTAAGTCAAGAGTGAACAGGTTACTTCTAGGCAAGCGTGCTGCATCTTCGATCACATCATCGCTTACCATCAGGTGAGATAGTGGTCAAACGCGTGCCTATCAGTAGTAAAAAAAAAAGAGATGGGGAGAAAATGTAGAAATGGGCTCTGGTCCAAGAAGCTATTGAGATTGCAGACGATACCTCACACACTCACTCTCTCTGCGAGTAGGTATTATACTGCCGCGGCATAGCTAAAATGCCGTTATACGACATGAGATTTAGGTATAACTTTTGATGCTAAGTATTTGATGAGAAAAAAATATCCTTCGATCAGAGTTTGCGAATTTCCAAAGCTATTCAAGGTAGGTATTAAAAATTCGCAAACACAGATCAATACTTATTTTCATTAATATAGGATCAAAAAGTTATAAAACGACCAGATGTCGGATAACGGCATATTAGTTATACTTAGGTACCTACCACCGCGGTATGGGTTAGGGGGCAAATCTTCCCATTCAAAACTGGGATCTAGGCCCAATTCTACCTTTCAAATGTGATAGTAGATACCTAGGTAACTGGATAAATGAGTCCACGTTAGTTTAGCTATTGACACGAGTCCCAATAAAGTTTACTGTTTCCGAATATTTTTTATTAAAGTGTCGGTCTCCAAATGGTGTTCCGTTTATAAAATGTCATCTTGAAGTATCTCCGGGGTTGGAATTGTGAGCTGTTAGAATTAAACAGTACCAGCAGATGAGAAAGATGGCCGAACCATTATCTCGACTAGATTTATAAACAGAAACATGTCTAAAAATTTATTAACCTCTCGCGCGTTTCTCGTACACATGGGTGTACAGTTCGCGTTAGCGTGGCTTGCCCCTCGGAAGTTAGGTTTGAGTGAAGTCCGCGCAGGTGCAATCGCGTAAAAAAGTGTTACGTTCCTAAAATATTTTTTGTTTATACGTATTATACTATAAACAAGTAACAAAGACTACCAGTAACAATAAAATATCAAAAAGTAACACAATAAACACATACACCACAAGAACACAAATCAAACTGTAAGAAATAACCAAAATAAATTATTAAAAACAATAACAACCTGTAACACTTTTCGCATCCACAGTCGTATTGCATCGAGCAAGCGGGACACGCTTATGCATCGAACTTATACGAGCGAGTGAGATGCCATTACACCCGCGCGCCGCGCATGCGCGAGCTACCCGCGCATGCGCGGTTGTATGTTTGTTGTCAAATTGACGTCCTGCGCAGCCGATTGCGGCGTACTTTGCCGAGGCAAGCTTGCGTGACGGGAACTGTACGAGAAACGCGCGAGAGGTTAAGCTAGATTTTTTCCAGAGACGGGTAATAAATACTTTTTATCCCATCTTGCCAATTTATAATTTTGGGTTGGGGACACCCGAACGTCTGTCCCCAAATGGAGATAAATGGGAATTTTCGTGTCATCTGTCGCTTAACTCATAAAATCTCACAAACCCAATAGTTTCCGAGATAAAGCTTTTCAAATAAAAGCTAATTTTTGACAAAGTTGCGTTCGGCGCTCGAGGCCAACATCATAAACAAGTCTGCAAAAAGGTGCCGGATTTGACGCAAACTCTGAGGTATAAAGTTACTGGACTCTGAGCGTCATACGACTTATGTTACGGACAGTTTCTGATTGTTTACATGAGAAAGAGGTAGGAATTTAAAATAAAAACCAAATATTTCAATATCTCTTCTTATATTTATAATATAATTATTACATTCATATAATCATTCTTTACTAGACGAATCATTTTTGCTATCGCCGAATTCCTCGAGTGACATTATGTTTGTTTGCCCTTCCAAAGGCAAATCTTTGTAGCCTTCGACCTCATCTATGGCGGAGAAAACTGCTTTCTTTTCGATCTTCGCTAGAATCTTCTTGTCATGAAATGAGTGATTGTGCATGTTTGCCCTATTAACAAATGCGGTAATTAGTTTTATAGCAAAAGTTTATAACTGTCTTTAATGTTTGTATTTATTTTTTTCAGTTTATTGACGCGTAATCCAACTTGCAGTCAAACCAGTTCATACATAATGTGGAAGGGATAAACAGGAAAGCTAGAATATGTTAAGCTCATGCCTCGAGCTCATGTCGCGGGTTCGGTACGCGGGTATCGAACCCGCGACAAGGAACTCGTGGGCAAGCAGCCAATCCGTTATATGTATATTGCGTCAATGGTGTGGTCAAAAATGCATACCAACTTTTTGTACACCAAACTAAACCATTTCATTTACCTATTGAGCACGACGTTTCCTTTGGTTACCAAGAAAGCTGTGCACTTGTTGTTTCTGTACTCCACACAACGCCATCTCCGCAGTCCCGCGCGGGAGGTCGTCGAATGCAGGTTGTATATGTATCTATTTAGTATAACTTGAAGCGAGCCTCGTATTGACACCGTGAATTGTAGGTTTGATGATGCTGCTGTGAACAAATTATATAGTGAGAATAGCAGAATTATAATATTCTCCAAGCAAATTATACACTTAGATTCATAGGCGTAAGTAAGGATAGTGATTCATACGATAGTGAATATTGAATATATGATATGAGTTAACTTTATATGGAAACGGTTCCTAATGAATTTCAGCAAATGTGAGCAAGCATCTCATCAGAGAATGAACATTTGGTATTATTTTATTATTATAGTGGTATTTTAATTTTTTATTCCTGGTCAGCGACAAAAGAGTTACCACCAGTAATTATACATTAGTGTTAATATCAAACATACGTCGTTTTCGACAACTTTCTTAAATAAATTAGCATTGAATTTTCAAAACTGAGGGAAGGAGTTAAAACAAATAGTGTTAATTAAAAATTCCTTACATTTGTCTTTATTATATTTAGTAAGATTATCTTTATCTTTAGCTTCAGCCATTTTGAAATCCATGTCATCATCATCCTGAGCACCGGAGTCATCCATTAGATCACTGAAGTCATGGTCCTCTTGGTGTGCACTGACTGGTGTTCTCCCAGATTCCGGTAGGTTCATAGAGGAGATTGATGGAAGCTTACTTATCCTGTTTAAATACGGTAAATGTTAAAATATTTGAATGAGACTGGTAATAACAAATAAAGGGCTTGTGCCATCTACAAGGGCCTGTGTTCTGTCATCTTAACATCCAGGTAGAAACAAACCTAATATTGGCTCAGAACACTACACAAGCCATTGCACAGTAGCAAATTAATGACAGCAGGAGTGAAGCATGGGGTACTGCACAGCGAAAAGCAAATGTCACAAGTATCATAAAGTTTGAATTGACCTATAACATTTTTAGAAAAATATATTGAATTAGTCATGACAAACTTACAAATTCTGGTCCTGTTTTATATAAATCTTTCTTGCTGATGTAGGCAAATTGACCTGCAGAAATAAATTTATATTAAATATATGTCTGCTGCTTTATAATTTTATAGCTGATCTCAGGTAAGAATAGAATAGAATACTCTTTATTATGTGCCTTATAAGTAGGAAACCATATAAGAAATCTTCTGAAGCTTTCTTGAAATTTTGCGCTTACCTGCGGTATAATGGGTTGAGATACCTGCGCTCCCATCTTGTCTAAAGAAGGCGCACTTCTCTTCATGCCACTGACGTGGCATATTTCACTATTGTCCAACTGTGGCATGCTTCCAGAAACTCTGACTGGCAAAGTTTGTTGGGCTGTACCCTGAAACAGGTGGCATTACTAGTAAAGAAAATATAGTAAAACCATTATAGATAAATATTTTACAGAAAATAGGAATACACAATTGTTTCATGACCACTTTCAATTTGTTACTAACAGTTGTTAATAATCTCTGCATAAAATTCATCAAAGCAGGTAATTTTAATAAGAAAAATTAACAGTAGCTACTTGTTCATATCTTGCATTTATAAGATTAAGCACATTGTTACGAAAAAAAAAACTTAGTTTTGAGAATTTTACTATACAGTTAAGCAATACTTACAATATTTTCAAGTCCTTTGATGTGTAGTGACTTGGCCGTTTCTGCAAAGGATGAAAGGCAATCAGCTGGTACTACTACCTCACCTGTATAAATGTATTCTAGTAGCAAACACAGTGTGCGATGTGCAACATTCTGAAAAACATATATATCAGACTGATTAGAAAAGACTGCCACTGAGATCTTTAAAATACTTTACAGAAATGAGTACATTCGAAAATCATAGTAAAACCAATTTGATAACACTATCAAACATTTTATAAATCAGAATATTCCCATCATAATATTAGCAGCAACTGATAGTTAACAAAATTTTTACTGTCCAGAAGTTAGATTTAAATCATCTCCTGAGTTATGCCACTTACATTGAGAAAAATTACTGGATGTTGACAAGGTGCCGAAGTAATAAGGTCCTTTAGGTAAGGACTAGCCAGCGCCACTAATACTTGGTGAACCTTCACAAAGTGTCCATCAGCAGCTATGGTCATGTCTACAAACTCTCCATTCTGAAATATATACGAACTCAAATGAGTACTATTCGGACTCTAAAAATACAATAAATAGTACCTACTTGGCGTTACATTAGAAAAAGCCTAATATTGTAATAAAGATCAATTAATTAGTGTACAAATAGAAAAAACATTTTACCTGTTGCAAGGAACTAAATCCACTGCAAATACTGGACTTGTAGGAATCCCAGGACAGCGAGAACTGTGACTGAACCATCTTATTTGGAGTATTTTATTCTTAAATCTAATCAGAAATTAATCACACGAATCAATTATTACAAAAGGTTTTGTTTTTTATCAGTTTTAACAAAATAAACGCATCGTTTGTAGCCGAGGTAATCCACAGATAAATAAATAATAATAAACCAACTGTCACTGTCAGTGACTCAGTGAGCATATATTATATTCCTCTATGGTGAGCAGGAAGACCTTACTATACTCTTTGAGGAAGACCTCAGAACCATGGAGGTAAGAATAATATGGAGTTGGTGTAATTTACTATAGATACAATTGCCTATACATTTGTTGGTGAAATCGATATAGAAAAAAATATTGTATTTTTCTTTCTAACTAATATTGTCTCGTAAGGAAAGCAGGACGAAAATATATTTATTTTTGCGGATTTTGACTGCATAATGACAGCCACCGGTCAATCGTCACCATAGATATAGAATACCTAGAAAGTTGTATATATTATTATAGTAACCTATCTTGTACTCAACATTTTTAATGGAAACATTTCATGTGACAAAAAGATTTAGCAATAGCATTCCCGACCGTCTTGAAATGCCGCGTGCCACCAGCCGAGAATCGCCATTTTGTTTGTTAACCAGCTGGTTAACACATTAGTCTACCAATTTTATCAAAAATATTGTCAAATTGTGTAAAATATTGTGGTTTGAGTGTGTTTTTCGTTTTACCATGAACAATGGCATGTACTGTACCTGGTTATTCGAATAGAAATGGTGTTTTGAAAGAAAATATTGCAAAAGTATCGTTTCACCAGTAAGTAAATCCAATCATAACTTATTGTTAAAACACATTTTTACTGGCCTGTTGGTCTAGTGGTTAGTGACCCTGACTGCTATGCCAGAGGTTGTGGGTTCGATTCCCACCCAGGACAAATGTTTGTGTGATGAGCATGATCATTTGTTCTGTGTCTGGGTGTAGTTTATCTATAATATGTATGTATTTAGAAATATATAAGTATGTTTATCAGTTGTCTAGTACCCATAACACAAGCTCTGCTTAGCTTGGGACTAGATGGCGTTGTGTGATAGTTGTGTGGAATATTATTATGTTATTATGTTATTTTGAGCAGAAAAGTCAATAAAATCAGATCTCCATTATATGAACATAAAGACACAACTGCTTCTACGTTATTGTCAGTTTCCAATTTAGAAATATAAACATAAACAAAATAATATTGAACCGTTTTGACATATCATGTACTTCATAAGGATGTGGCTTCTTGGATGTTTTATCGATAAAGTAAAAGTTTAATCACATAAATATTCTAGTTCATTTTAAATACGTATAATGAAATAAAAACACTGTAAGTGTTCAGGTTTTAGAAACTCGATCTTAATTTTTCGTACTGATTGCGCCATGCTGAACCTAGTAATTGGACTCAGCTTTGATCTCAGTGATAAAAGATTACAGAATATTATAGCATGCCAAAAGAAGGAATTAACGAAAAATCCTACTTTTTTAATAATAGGTTATGGGCAAACATAATACAATATTGATTTGGGTCTTTATTGTATTATATTTGCCCATAACCTATTATTATTTATTACTACTAAATTATTAATGATGTATTCTTTGTTATTTTCACAGGTTTCCTGCAGATAATGAGTTTAAAAGTAAATGGATAAAAATTTGAAAAAATACGATAATTGAAGGCCTACATAGTTAACAAGGATATGTTCTGAACACTTTGAATAATCTTGCGTTCGTGACAATATGAACGTAGAGTATAAAATTCGCACGCAGTGCCAATAATATTTCCAAAACAGCCAGCATCTTGCCAACCAGTAAGTAAAATTATCAATCTTTAATTTTTTTTAAAAATTTCGATTAAAATCTTTTATAAATTATAAATTTTATAGGATCTTCATAAACCAACCTGGCATCCATTTTGCTTTATTTCAGAAATTACCGTTAAAGAGGGAGCTTATAAATGGAGAAAAGCAGTTTCGCAGATCATTGGCGAAGAGTTTGCTCGAAACCTACAAAAAGAGCGATAAGAAAGCACCCTGTCCCACACCTAGGTCTCATCGAGAATCATCTCGATATGATGAGGTTGACCTCTTGGTTCAATATAGTGCGCTGTTTGCAAATTGAAATACTTTTTTATTTGTCGAAAGTAAAATTCATTTACACCCTAAGAATTGTTTTATGGCAAATCATACTATATAACGAGCGTATGTTTATGTGTTTGTATTGTTTAATATAACCGTAATTTTGTGTTTTATACTATCTAATCTGATTAAATACTAATTCTATAGTACTTTGTGTCTTTACTACGTCTAAGTCCGCCATACATGTATACGAGCCCCACATTACAACCGGCCTTTTAAAAGGTTACCACAGGTGGATTCGGCAAGGTAAAATGCAAAGAGCATGAACAATCGAACAATCACATGTTCGGAAATCCAAATGCGTCTTTCATCTCGCATGAGATTGGTCGATTATTCATACTCTGCCTTGCTCAATTCACTTACGCAACAAGGATTCTTTAAAAAAAAAATGATATTATTTTAAACACTAAACAATGTCAGATTCTGTAAAAATATAAAAATAGTAGCCCACCGGTATCGGGAACAGGGTCCAAGCTACGCTAGGACGCTTTTATAAAGAAATGAACAACCATCTGCCTACAATTTCATATTTTTAGTTAATAACACAAACACAAGAGATTTTACAAGCAAACAAAAATATAAAGACGGTAAAAACAAATGGAGACAAATAATATCTTTCAAGAAATTTTGATATTCCCAATCATTATTATAATGGAACTAGCTGACCCGGCACACGTTGTTTTGCCATATAAATTAACACAAAAATTTCATATAAATCGGTCAAGCCATTTCAGAGGAGTTTGATAACAAAAATTGCAATTCATTCGAGATTTTTATACATTAGAAGATTAGAAAAAGGCAGCTGTTGCAGGCGACTTCTTTTGCGTGTATGTCATATAGTTTGATGTCGCTAGGTAAGATCGCTAAGATATCATGATATCAGCCGAAAGACCTCTATTGCAGGACAAAGCGTGTCCCAAGCGTTACCACAACGACCGGTTCCGCGCGTCTCGAATCCATCGGCTACCCGCGACCTTCATCGGTCCACCTTGTGGGAGGCTTTTCAACGTTGCGTCTTCTGGTAAGCGGTCGTCACTCCAGAATTTTTCGGCCCCATCGACCGTCTGTTCTGCGAGCAATATGCCTTGCCCACTGCCACTTTAGTTTGGCAATGCTTCGGGCTATGTTGGTAACCTTGGTTCTCTACGAATATTATCATTCCTGATTCGATCACGCAGGGAAACTCCAAGCATTGCCCTCTCCACCCTTTGAGTGACTAAGCCTTCTGATGAGGCTCATTGTCAGCGACCAGCAACCATTGTGGCATAAGATATACGAACAGTCAACTTCTAGCATTGCTTAGAATGCAAGGCATTTGCTGTATCACCTCTTCTATTCAAAACGCCGACCAACCTTAGTAATTTTTCGATATGAGAAACGTTTTAATGTAAAAAAAGTTGCTAGGATAGAGCTACATAAAGTTGAAATGGAAAACTCTATCCAGAAGGAAAGACTACCCTCGCAACGGAGAGAGTACAGTTAAGATTCCGTTATCCGCACTTAGACTCCCATTCGCGCCATTGTGCTTAGGAGTCCTGGTCAGGTTAGCCAGCGAAGCTACGCATATAGGTTTCGCTGAGTGTCCTCATCTTTCCGAAGATTCTTGCACGTCGGGTAGCAAAGGCCTCATTTCCAGAATGAAGTGGGCTACTGATTTCTCAGTATCGAAGCAATGTCTGTACGTTTGGCTGTCTATGGTGACTATCATCATCAAATGATGATGCCAGCCAATTGCCGTCCACTGTTGAATCTAGACCTCCCAAAAAGCGCGAACCATCCCGGTCTTGTGCCACCTTTTTTGTACATTGGGCGACTATCATCAGCGTCATCATTTCAGCCAATTGCCGTCCACTGTTAAATGTAAGCTTCTCACAAAGCGCCAACCATCCCGGTCTTGTGCAGTCCACGTCCATCCACTGCCAGCCACCTTTTTTAAATCATCGATCCATCGTGCCGCAGTGCCTATGTTAAAAAGATATTTTTTTACGGGGAAATGACCCGTAATTATGCCTATTATTATTCGGAGGGTATTTCTACTTGGGTTGAGAAGTCGCTTAGTTAGTCGCTTGCATAGACTGCACTGTAATTTGTAGACGGTAACCATTTGTTGTCTTGATGTTCAGTTGATCTCTGGCAAATTCATGTACGAATCAGTGAGAAAGGTAAGAGGAGAAGTGGGTACAGGTCCAGCAGTACCGTCTCGGAAACTCGCTTCGCAAAGTTCGTATCTGGCGTCATTGCCTGGGGATCTACAGTTTTCCATGATCCACTGGAGGGTGAAACCCGCAACGGATAGTTTTTGGCCCTGAGCTGTTGCTTCACTGGGAATTGAACAGTTTTAAGCCATGCCGGAGCAATCAACCAAAATCTTATTTCAGCTACTATGACAGTTTGTTAGATACGTGTGACTTTCAGCCAAGTGCCTTTGCAAAGTTTTTTATAAATTAATTATTTAAACAGAAATCATAAAATTTGATCGGATGGTAATATAATTTTGTTTCTTTGCGTTTTCATGGAAATATTTTCCTTATTTTTCCCAAAAACATTTGTCAATATTATCCGTATTAATGGTCCGCTTGGTCGGTAGATACCCCGTTCACAGAAGTAATCAATTATTGCTGAAGCAACGGACAACATAGGCTATCTTCTAAAATAACACAACCATCTTTTGATTGTGGTATATACCATCGACAATTTTTAACAGTATTCGTAAAATAATGCGCATTTGAATGGCCTTCTTATATCATGTTCGCATTTTTCTACTTCTCCGTCGTTCCTGGAATGTTGAGGATCGCGACCACACAGGCCGCGTATCCATGCGGTATTCTGCAGTGTGAACCGCTCTGTGCGTGCTGGCTTTAACAGCCTTCTTTATGGCGTCTGGCCATAAAAAGGCCGTATGTTTGCATATTTGACCTTTAGTACCAATGCTAATATTATTTTGCGCTATATGAATGGTGCTATTCTTCAAACTACTAAGTTAAGAAACTACTTGATGAATCAAGTTAATTCTCAATTTATTTCAAATTAACCAATCTAATTCAACTTTTTTCGCAACTCCTCTACCATGGGACTTCGCCAGCTGGTCGCCGGTGGTATGACGTGATCCCAGGCCCTAGACCCGTAAAGATTCATTTTTGAGCAACTCAAGTTAAGCTTAGCAAATATAAGCAGACGCCAGTTGACGATTTAAAAAAATAAGATCAAATACATAACGCCATCTATGGAATCTGAAGTTGAACTGTCTAAATATTAGTTCTGAGTTTGTTTTATTTTTATTAATGCGAAATTCATTCAGAACGATATTTTTAAGGTAATAAAAGAATCCCTTTTTTAGACATCTTAAAAGTAGCACTAATAACTAAAAAATATGTTTTGATGTAATTCTCATGCTGTCTTAAGGTCAATAGATGGCATTATGGGTATCTGCATTATGTAATGTTGATTTCATGTAAATTGCTACAATTCCTATCCGGTTTATGTGTAAAAGTTATCTACAATGGTTTTGTATTTTTGAACGTGATGCGTTCTGTTAATTATCATTTAACATGTGGGCCATTATATTTTGACATAGATAAATGCCAAAAAAATTACAAAATACAATAATAACATGTTATGAATGTATAAAATATTACCAAAAATAAAAAAGAGAGGAAATAGAATAATTTAAAAATATGCACAAAGTTCAAAAATAATCATAACTGTTTGGATTCGAACCCACACCAAGTCGCTATACCTATGGTCTATGAGGACCGTTGACATAAGATTGAAATAGCCAATCTTATTTATGTCATGGTTTTCCGCTGTTCAGCCCCTTGAAAGTATAGCGTGATGATAAACATTGTTAAGGTTAGACGCATAAGTATCTGCAAAGTTATATTAAGTTGTGGTTTTTATAACAATTCCCCACTAAACTGTTTGGCAAAATGTGAAATATAAGCTTAAATGTTATTTTAAGTGCAAAAAAAAACCATGTTATTATTTTTTTGACAATACTTTGGTGTAAAATAAAGTTCAAACGATAAAATAAACACAAAAATAATTGCTATTGCTGGCTGGGGATCGAACCTTGTGCCTGTCGTTAAAATGGATATTTTTGAATATTGCTCATCCTCTAAAGGACATAGCGTGATATTTTATAGCCTAAAACCTTCTAGTGACCAGAACGCACACAACAAAAAAAAATTTATCGAAATCGGTCCAGCCGTTCAAGCGTGATGCGATGACCAAGGGAAATAGGGATTCATTTTTATATATATATAAGATAAGATTACAGTATTATTTCAAAATGAAATACCATTTTTTGGTGTTTAATGTGGCGACTGGCATATTTTCGATAGTCGACTGAAAATACACATCACTATGCATTTAAGTAGAATTGTATAGTCAAACTGGCGACATTCTATAGTTTTCGACGCACTATGGACACTATACTTTTCTCTTTCAGGCACATGACACTTTGCATTTGAGAAAAGGAGACGCAACGTGGTCGCAAGTTTCGGTCTATCTAGGGGATTCTATATCCATGATCGTCACGGCGGCGGCGGTTTGACTGAGTTTGCGGTTGGTGAAAAAAGTTTTTCTTGGTGTTTTAACGTGTTGTCGTGAGATATTTGTTACTAATATTGGAGAAAAATGGATCCCCAGCGTTTTTATGGCAGTCAAGTAAGTATTGACATAAGCATCATCTTATTATAATCAATTGAAGTGGTGTTCCGACTTTGGAACTTCATGCAGTAACGTATATAAAATTACTTTCCAAATATGGAACTTCATGCAGCTTGGTGAAATATGGTTTCTAGTCATTTTTGGAACTGCATGCAGTAGGTCCTATAGCTGAACACTTTATTACAGATAAAATGGTTACTCGGGGTCGACATTTAAACATCATCCCAGATAGCAGTGACGATAAAAATACATCAGACTAGTGGACGTCACGCGGTTTCACCCGCGTAGTTCCCGTTCCCGTAGCGGTGCGGAACAAGAATATGAAATTGTAGAGAAAGATCAGCGTTCTTCAACAAATATGTCGAAATAAAAAGCAAAAAAGACAAGTTGTTGTGGTCAGATGAAGGCATAGAATATGATGAGTCGCAAATTGCTTTTTTAGGATGTGAAGATCTTCCAGACGATATATTGCAGCTATAAACGCCAATGAGTTTTTTCAAATATCTTTGCCCCTCATCAACAATTAATTTGATAGAAAAGGAAAGCAACCTATATGCCTCTCAAATTTCACCTGAAGTTTTTAACGCAGTAACAGATGAAGACATTCGTAAATTTACTGGCATATTTATAGCAAGAAATGGTACCACCGGTTATTCTTTCATTTTATTGATCTCGTTTGTGTCAACAGTTGGCTATTACGGAGACGATGCATGAAAGACAATGGTATTTATGTGGATTAATGGACCAGCTACACGCAAAAGAGGACGCCCTTAGGTCTAGATAATGTTTTAAAAAACAAAAGACGACGACGACGGTAAGAGCTGCCTCCAATTGAAATAGCTGAAGATGGCTTGAATCATTTGGCCTAAGTGGAAGCAAAATCGCGAAGATATAAACTGGAAGCATGTGGACAAAAATCATAAGTGATGTGCACAAAGTGCAATGTCTATTTGTGATTGAACAAGGACCACTTTGCTTCACAAGATTGCATACATAACTAATCATAAAATCTCGTTGTCAATTTTACTTCTCTTATGTTTAATAAAGAAGCAACTTTTTTATTCTATCCGTACTGCATGATGTACCGAATTTGGAACTGACAAAAATAAAAGTGTTAATGCATATTGTCCCAAATTTGTTTTTTTTTTAATTTTAAAACTTTTCCATTTATAGTTGAATACCTGTATATATATATATATATATATATATATATATATATTTTGTTTACTATTTATAGGCACGCGCTTGACCACCATCTCACCCGATGATGTGGTCGAAGATGGAGCACGCTTGCTTAGAAGTAACCTATTCATTCACCTTTTTCGCGTCTTATTTTGGCTTACAAATGCTACTTATTTTTTATGTGGTTTAAAAAATCCATGCGTTAACCGGTGACGTCACTAGAATGGACCTGCCTGCGTGCTAATCTGCCATGTTTGGTACCGTCACAGAGTACATTGCCTATGTCTACTTTCGCCAATTTTTTTTCTTTTAACCAATATTTTCTCAATTTAGTAAGAAATTGTGCTTATATTATTTACAAAAGTGATAAACTGATAATTTGGGTTTTTGAAAATTGTTTGTCAACAACGTTTTTTTCGTAGGTATGGCAGTTCCATAGGATTCCTTATTCAGAGCTCAGAACACGTATGAGGAAGACCAATAAGACCATAGTCTCTAAGTCTGCGCCATTCCCATAGTCCTAATCCACAACAGGGAAGATTTTTTAAACAACTCATTGCGACTATCATTTTCATGCATAGGTACTTTAGCCAGGCCCCAAACACTGGATGATGACGCGCTAAGCGCGTCATGAGCCTACATCAAGGATGACGCACCTACAGCGTCATTGGTCCCCTGTGATGTTTTATGCGTATTTCGCCGTTATTTTAGCTGGGCCAACCGACGAGGCCTGGTCAACGGTCGTAAAAAAAAAAGAAAAAACGCCACATACCGATGCAAAGTACCCGCTACAGGCGCGCACCTGTGGCGGCTAGTAACGGGAGCCTCAAATGGCGAAAAGGCGGACGCTCTGGCCGCTAAACTGAGGGAAGTCCTTAATTTAGAGGACATATCAGGGTCTCCAGACCCATGAAAACGGATGATGTGCGTGTTGATGGGCTGGACGACTCTGTAACCCCAGAGGATGTAGTGGCGGCCATTGCCCGAGTCGGCGAGTGCCCGCCTGAAAACCTACGGGCAGGTGAAATCTATCACGATGCTAGCGGGCTCGGCACGATTTGAGTGCGGTGCCCGGTAGCGGTGGCAAAGAAGGTCGCTTACGGGGGACGTCTGCTGGTGGGGTGGGTTGCGGCAAAGGTGAGGCTTTTTTTTTTAACGGGGGGAAATCCTCATGGATGTCTTCCGCCCTGGGGCGGGCGGAGGGGTCAGTCAGACTCTTACTGACTAAAACCACCCCGGTGTTCCATCTCTCACCTAGTCCGGGGAACGCGAGAACTTATTTTGCTTTCCGTGATCCCCGACTGGTGCCGGCCCGAGTTTGCGGGCCACCTCGGGTCAGCGGGGGGAGTGAGGTGTTTGACTCCCCCTGCGACGTCAAAGAGGGGCGTACGAGAAGTCGAGAATGCCATGCGCCGCCAACTCGGGTCTAGATGAATGGGGGGCGACGGCCATGCCCAGCACCGCCACCCCTAGACCCAGTTAGGGGGGCCGGAAGAGGGCAGCATATTCGTCATAGAGGGAATTGACTTATGAAATGCAGTTGTCTCTCGCGTCTCGGTGTGTCAGAGGTACTCGCTGTTCTAATAAGACCGTAGGTAAGCGGTTTGTGGTCTGTGTATATTTCGACGTCGCTACCCTCAATTAATCGGCGAAAGTGTTTAACTGCTGTATACATAGCTAGCAATTCGCGATCGTATACACTGTACCGCCGTTGTGTTGCGCTCATTGCTTTTGAATAAAATGCTTGTGGTTTCCAAACTTTGTCCACTTTTTGTTGGAGAACTGCGCCTAGGCTTTTATCAGAAGCATCTGTCATGATGGCGAGGGGACTTCCTTGAACTGGATGTGAGAGTATGGTGGCCTCTGTGATGCTTTGGCGGCACTTCTCAAAGGCTTGCTCTGCGTCCGCTGTCCACTCGATCGGCGTGTTGTCATTGCGCTTTTTGTTATGTAGGTACTTGTTAAGTTCGTTTTGTAGTTCAGCTTGTTGGGGAAGACAGTCTCGGTAAAAGTTGATCATCCCCAAGAATCGTCGAAGTTCGAGAATGGTTTTTGGTTTCGGGTACGTATATATAGCTTTAACTCGTTCCGTTGTTGGTTTAATGCCGGTCGTCGATACTTCATAACCAAGAAAGTCTATTGTTTCTTTTCCGAATTCGCATTTTTCTATGTTCAGTGTTACACCGTACTTGTCCAACCGCTGTAGAATTGTATGAAGTAGCTGCTTATGTCTGTCTTTGTCTTCTTCGAAGAGGAGTATATCGTCAATGAAACAGAAGCAACCATCTATGCCTCTCAGTACCTCGTGCATGAACCGTTGGAAAGTTTGGCTGGCGTTGCGTAATCCAAAAGTCATGCAATCGAACTCGAACATTCCAAAAGGTGTTGTGATCGCCGTTTTTTGTGCGTCATCCTTGCTGATTGGTATCCAATAGTAAGCCATTTTTAAATCGAGTTTCGAGAATATCTTCATATTATGTAGTTGGTACGTGAAATCTTGGATGCGAGGTACAGGATAGCGATCTGGCTGAGTGACCGCATTAAGACGTCTATAGTCACCACACACGCGTAATCTACCGTCTTTTTTCTTGACAATATGAAGTGGGCTGGCCCATGGGCTTTTTGATGGCTTGCAGATTCCCATTTCTATCATGCGGTCAAACTCTTCCTTGGCTGCCTTATACTTGTCCGGGGGCAGCGGGCGGGGGCGGGCGTAGAGTGGGGGGCCGGTAGTTTCGATATGGTGCACAACGTCATGTTTCGGTGGTTGTTTCAGCGACATGGGACGTAGGACATCAGGATATTGTTTCAATATACCGTAGTATACTTGATTGTTGCTAATGATGTGAACGGATTCGGTGTTTGTAGAAACTTCTAATGCGTCGATTGATAGTTCGGTAATCTTGTCTACTAACTTTTTCTTGTCCAGGTCCACCAGCAGTTTAAAATGACGGAGAAAATCTGCCCCCAGTATTGAGGTTTTGACGTCTGCAACGATGAATGACCAAACAAAATCTCTTTGTAGTCCAAAATTTAGCCTGATAGTTTTCTGCCCATAAGTCTTGATTGGTGTATTGTTTGCCGCGTATAAATTGTAAGCGCTTGCAGTGTTGTTTTTTTTTATGATTAGCCGTCAAAACGGAAATGTCTGCGCCTGTGTCCACGAGGAAACGTTCGTGTGTGTTGCGGTCGTATACACAAAGGCGATTACTGGTGTACGGGACACCGACGTCCGCAACGGTCGGTGTCGCTTCTAGTTTTCCGACGGCTTCTTCCTTCTGCAGCATCCTTCATCATCAGCACTTAAAGTATTAAAAAAATGTAATGTTTATGTAGTAAATGTACTCTACAATGCATATCTAAATGAAAGTAAATTAAATTACAATCTTAAAATATTTACTCAAAATTTCAAGAATTGTACGTTTATTGAAGGCAATAGCAGCAACGAGATTATTAGTCACATATACAATGAAATTAATAGGAAACAATATAGCTCAACTTACCTCTCTTATACTCTTAATACCTTTACTAAAAAGTCGACCAACTTGTACAAAAACACGATGTTAAATATGGAAACAAAACCAAATTATTTTCAATACAGTTCAACTAATAATTCAATGAATGTATCTGGGACTGAAGACTTAGTTAGTGTTGTCAATAAAAGTAATATACAACCACAAAAAGGGACAATTCCTTACTATTTTAAGGCTGCCAAAATTCTAAAAAAATAGTCACACCGATAAATTTAAATGAAGAGAGGTTTTTTCTTGAATAAACCGGAATCTAACGAAAGTAATTTTACAATATTTCATCAAAATATAGCCGGAGCCCTTAACAAAATTTCTGACTTAGAATTAGCTTTAAGTGAGATGCAAGAATCGGGAACAAATATTGATGTGATATGTTTAAGTGAACATTTTATAAAAAAGGGTGATGAAAATTACATGGCAATTAATAATTTTCAACTCAGTGCCATTTATTCACGAGCAGAACAAAGTCGAGGTGGCACGTGTATATTAACTAAAAATAATCTTCAATTCACCGAATTAAAAGGGCTAAATGAATTAAGCATTGAAAAACAATATGAGATTTGTGCAATAGAAATAAAAAATCTACACTTAATAATACTCTGTCTTTACAGGACTCCCAATTCCAACTTAAATATTTTCTTTAAAAACTTTGACAAAACCTTATTCCGACTGCAACATAAATAAAAAGAAATAGTGATTGCCGGTGACTTTAATATAAATTTTCTTCTGGAAAAAGATCGTAACACTATTAGATTTAATGAAATTATAGCGAATTATGGGATGGAATGTCATATAAAAGTACCTACAAGATTAAACACATGCATTGACAATATTGTGAGTAATATCCCAAATGCCGTTGGAAAAACATATAATTTATGTTTGTCAGACCATAATACTGCTCAAGTCGTAGAATTTAAGCCCCTAAATGTTAATATTACTAGGCACTATTTTATGACAAAAAATGACATGAGTAAAGAGAATATTAATAAATTTGTTTACTACATAAGCCAACTGACTTTTTCTGAAATTTATAATATTACTGAAGCAAATGAAGCCTTTGATGTTTTTCATGACTTACTTAGATTATTTTACAGATTATGCTTTCCTGTCATTAGAGTGAAATGTTACTATAAAACTAACAAACTTAAATGGATCACAAAAGGGCTTAAAGAAAGTTGTAAAATGAAAAGAAACTTAAGATACAAATATTATAGTAACAAAAACAATGAAAATAAATCTACGTACAAGGCATATTCTAAACTACTAAGAAAATGCATTAATAACTTACAATCTTCATGGAACCTAAAGCACATTGCGAATTCTAAAAATAAATGTAAAGCTACATGGGAGGTTGTTAAACGTAATACAGGCAACCCAACAGTACGTAAATATATCAACAAGATCACTGACAACAACGTAACAGTAACATCTGGAACCGATATTGCTAATAAATTTAACAAATTCTTCATAGACATAGTTAAAAGTAATGTTATCACTAATCACGATGGTTATAATGATAATTATAACCAAGATATTAAGAGAAACAGCCACAGTATTTTTCTAGAGCCTACAAATGCAGCCGAAATCTATTATGTTATGAAATCTATAAATAACACTAAATCATCTGGTTACGACAACATTACTACCGATCTTGTAAAACTTATATCGCAGTTTATAGCAGAGCCCTTAGCTTACATTATGAGTTTATCACTAGAACAAGGTTGCTTCCCGGAAAAACTTAAACTCTCTATAATAAAACCCTTGCACAAAAAAGGTTCCCGATCTGACAAAAATAATTATCGACCGATTGCATTAACACCAATCCTATCAAAAGTTTTTGAAAGAGTTATGAAGAAAAGGCTATTAAATTTTCTTAACAAGTATGAGGTACTAGTCGAAGAACAACATGGATTTAGAAAATTTAGATCAACCACATTAGCGACATTCAAGCTAATCATATCAATATTAAATAAAGTGAATGATAAAATTCTTTCGACTGCCCTCTTTTTAGATTTAAGTAAAGCGTTCGACTATGTCGACCATTCTATTCTCATCGGAAAATTAGAAAAAAGTGGTATAAGAGGAACGGCCCTAAAATGGTTCGAATCATATTTAAGTAACAGAAAACAAATTACAAGAATTACCAAATATAACGATAGCACAAATAGCATAGAAAACTTTGATTCTGAACCTAAAAATAATAATCTTGGTGTACCACAAGGCAGCATTTTGGGCCCTCTTCTATTCCTCATTTATATAAATGATCTCCCACAAGCAATATATGCAAACATGACAGCGTTTTATTTGCAGATGATACAACAATAATTTTAGGCTGCAAAAATAAAAGTTTTCTTAATGCTGAAATAAATAGCACGATAAAAGACATTATGTCATGGTTAAATAAAAATAAGTTAAAAATAAATTTGGGAAAATCAAAAGTAATTCATTTCAAAACGCAAAAAAGTAAACACTTAAATTTAGAAATAACTTTTAATAATCAACCAGTAGAGCAGATTAACAATACAAAATTTTTAGGCATTATAATTGACGAACATATCGCGTGGAAAGAACACATTCATAATATTTGTAAAAAAATTAATAAGTTTGTATTCGCGTTAAAGAAGGTCAAAGAAACCACTTCTCAACGTACCGCATTAATGGTATACCACGCGTATGTATCTTCTATAATACGTTATGGTATAGTCGTATGGGGATACACAGCAGAGTTATCGAGAGTACTAATAGCCCAAAAGAAATGCTTACGTGCAATATTCAACATGCGGTGGACTGATTCATGCCGACCTGTTTTTAAATCTGCGAACCTTTTAACTGCTCCGAGCATATACATTTTTGAAATAGCTAAATTTGTTAAGTGCAATATGAAACTCTTTCAACATAAAAATAACTCAAACAAACGCAAAGTTAATCTTTCGTATTTAGAATTACCGGTACCCAGAACTGAATTGTTTAGACACAGCTGCTTATATATGGCACCATTAGTTTATAACTCGCTGCCTAAGGGAATAGTTGACCTACCCTTCCGCAAATTATGTTTTTACTTAAAAAAATGGCTAATAAAAGAGAATTTTTACAGTGTCAATGAATTTCTAAAAAAGTACTCTTCTGATTCCTACCATTTTAGAAATGTATTATGAGCTGACACTTTTCTTTTTCTACAAATTCGATACATATCGTTGTAATTTTGTTTATTTTATGTTTTTCCTTTAGAATTTTATTTCGTAAAAGGTTACTAGGTACTATTATTGATCTGCTTGGTTTGATAATGTATGTCAACGTCATATCGTAGTTTGTTTAATGATAAGATACTGTAGCTGTTTACAATGTTATGTACCTGCCTATAAATATTTCTTTTATTTTATGTTTTGCCTTTAAATTTTCATAAAATTAAGTGCTACTATTATTTATTTGTTTTGTTTGATAATTATTGATAATGTATGTTAAAACCTTTTGGCTCACCAATGCCCCACCGTTGTATCGCAAATGGAACCTTTTGATTCCACCGGTGCACGTAGAAGTTAATATTATTTCGAAATTTGTTTAATGATAAGCATAATGCTACTTATAAATATTTGCATGCCATCATAGAATGGCGGAATGTGTCTTGCACCAGAACTAAACATATAATGTACATAACATCTCTTTACCACATTTTTTGCAAATAAAAAAACTTACTTACTTACTTACATGGCGATTCGCAGCGCTTTGCTTTGTCTCCGAATCGGTGGTGATAGCGGCATTCCCAGTTTGGATCTCCTGGTTTCGGTACGGGTCCACGTTGCGTTAACTGCGAGCGTGAACGGGATCGAAAGCGAGGGTTGTGCGTGCGGCGATAGTGTCTTTTTTTTTTTTTTTACTATTGATAGGCACGCGTTTGACCACTATCTCACCTGATGGTAAGCGAGGATGTGGTCGAAGATGAAGCACGCTTGCCTAGAAATAACCTATTCACTCTTGATTTAAAGACTCTCAGGTTGTAGCTATCAGGAAACACAGACTCCAGCAGGGAGTTCCACTCCTTAGCTGTACGCACTATGAATGTGTTCCCAAAACGTTTTGTCCGTATGGGTGGGATGTCCACCATGTACCGGTGGCGCATCGCCGTTCGTCTTGTGGTCCGATGATGGAACAGCTTGGCGGAATTAAATTATGCAATTCCGTCGCACATTCCCCAAAATGCAACCGGTAAAAAACTGACAGGCTAGCAACTCGTCGTCGATGTTCAAGACTTTGGAGCTTCGACGCGACGAGCCTCTCATTGCCGATGATCCTCTTGGCTCGTTTCTCAATTGACTCAAGGGCATCAAGCTGGTATCTGGCAGATCCATCCCAAAGATGAGAGCAGTATTCCATACACGACCGAACTTGCGCTTAATAGAGTTTGAGCAGCTGTTCCTGCGTGAAGTACCGTCTCACCTTAGCCAGAATCCCCAACTTCTTTGCAGCCACTTGAGCTTTTGCCTCTATGTAAGGGCCAAAATTGAGAGTAGATGTTAATGTAACCCCAAGAAGCTCAAGATGGTCGGTTATCGGCACGGTTTCACCGCGGAAAGATGGAGCTGGGCGGAAATAGACACGCTTGGGTCTTAACTTGACCAGATTGGCATCGCTCCATTCAGAGACCGCCTGTAAGGACACGTTCAAGCGCTCAACCATTGCCTCCCGGAGAGACCGGATCTGCGACCCACCAGCTCGTGCGTCGGACACGTATCTCTCAGCAACAGTGCTGTCGTCTGCATACCCAAAGGTACCGGGTTTAAGCAGATCATTAATATGCAGCAAGAACAGTGTTGCCGAAAGCACCGATCCCTGAGGAACCCCGGCATTAATATCCAGCAGTTCAGACGAGCAGCCATCTATGACCACTCGGATAGACCGATCCCTCAGGAAATCTGCGATCCAATCACACAAACCGGCGGGCAGACCGAAGGAAGGAAGCTTACTAATAAGGCTATCGTGCCAGACCCTGTCGAAGGCCTTCGAGATGTCAAGGGAGACCGCCAGTGCCTCCCCGTGCTTCTCTATGGCCTCACTCCAGATGTGAATGGCATACGCTAGTAGATCCCCAGTTGACCGATTTCGGCGAAACCCGTATTGTCGGTCACTAAGGATATCATTCGCTTCTAGGTACGCCAGGAGCTTATGATTCAGCACGCGTTCCAGTCTTACAGAGTATGGACGTTACCGAGATGGGTCTATAATTCGACGGGTCAGCTCGACTACCCTTCTTGGGCACGGGCTGCACGTTAGCTTGCTTCCAAGCCTTCGGCACTTTTCCAGTCTCGAACGAAAGGCGAAATAGGCGTGTCAAGATCGGAGACAGCTCAGGCGCACAAGTCTTCAGAACAATTGCCGGTATCCCGTCGGGACCACTAGCCTTGTTCACGTCTAGGTTACGCAGTACCCTACGGACGTCCTTCTGATGAATGCGAATGTTCGACATACTCGACTTGCATTCACCAGGAGAGGCGGAGGGCGTCGCGCCACCAGGATCCAGACGTGAAGATTCCGCAAACAAAGAAGCAAACAAGTTCGCTTTCTCCTCAGCGGAGTGGGCCAGCGTCCCGTCGGGTCTCAGCAGTGGTGGTAGTGAGGGGCGGCAGAAGTTCGATTCGACCGACTTATCCAGTGACCAAAAAGCCTTACTACCTGCTGGGTATGAAGCAAGTTTGTTCCCTATTCGGCTAATGTGGTCAAACCGAGCCCTCCGCAACACCTTCTTGCAGGACTTAGCAGCCCTGTTGAAGGCTCTCTTCTTCTGACTCACGTCATTTGCTTTGCGCGTACGAGCGTCGACCCATGCTAGGTACGCCGCGTGCTTATGCGCATCAGCGCGATTGCACTCGGCACCAAACCAAGGACGAGCTTTGCCAGATATTGCTATGTCAGAGAACGGAATGTAGTACTCCATTCCCCTCCGCAACACATCCGTCACGGCAACCGCGCACGACGTAGCATCAGTGGAAGAAAAGCTAGTAGGCTGCCAAGGGTAACATGCGAAGAAAGATCGCATGCCATCCCAATCTGCTGACTTGTATCGCCATACCCGCCGGGTGCCTCTTGGGCTAGGATCGGGCGGAGAGTAGACAGACACAGACTTCACCAGACAGTGGTCGGAACTACCCAGTGGTGATGAAATCGACACCGAATAGCGGTCTGGATCTGTTGTCAGCAAAAGGTCCATGCAATTGGCAGTGTGCGAATCAACATCCGGCACCCTCGTTGCCCCCTGGACCAGCTGGGTAAGATTTAACGCAAGCGCTAGCTTTCGCGTCTCTCGTCCAGCATGGTCTGTGCACTGGTATGGGAAGAGCCACTCCTGATGGTGGGCATTGAAGTCCCCCAGTAACACCAATTGGGCAGAAGGGTACCTCTGCTGAGCCGCATCCGCCGCCTCACTCAGGTGCTGTGTAAGCCCAGTTGTCTCCAAATCACCGCCGTGCGAACGGTAGACGCATGCGTAGACAATTTTGTCTAGACCTGTGTCCACTATAGCCCACAGCGTTGAGAACCTGGAGTCTTCAAGGTAGCGGAGACGCCGATAGCAGATGTCGTCCCGGGCGTACATGCATACGCCCGTCTGTGTGGTGGCCGTCCTCGACGTAGTTCGGCGATTTCGAGCGTGAGCTTCTCCACTTGCTTAGCCAGAGTTTCAAACTGGGTCATGGATGATGTAGACGACGAGGATGGAGCTGGTGCTGTGACTGCGGCGACGCTGGGGCTCTCTGCGTACTCCACCATCTTGTCTGCCATCGCAGCTAACGTGTCCAAAGATGATTCTTTGTTTACGGACAAGAAGACTCGAACTTGTGCGGGTAGGTGATTTAGCCATTCTATTTTTAGACCTTCTTCGGTAATCATGCCGCTTGCGAGTTCTCGCATCTTCCTTAACAGCTGGGAGGGCTTCTGATCTCCCAACTCTAGTCCACTGATAAGTTTTTGGAAATTCTTCACATCTGATTTATCGTAGGCTTCGAGCAGACGTTGTTTTACTTTTTCATATTTTCCAGTTGCGGGTGGATTGTAAAGTATGTCGGTCAAATGTTGTAAGTCGACCGCTTGCAGCTGTTGTAGTAGATATCGAAACTTCTGGTCATCTGAGGTCTTCAACGGGTCAATCACGACTTCGAATTGGATGAACCAGGCACGTGGAATTTCTCTCCAAAAAGGTAAAAGCCGCGACTGCATACTGAGCTGCTGTAGTTCATCTCGGTCTGGATTTTCGCTTGTTGCTCTTCTGCCATGGTAGCTTGCTCCACATAAAAAGATCTTCTTATAATATAAGTGTTCCGTTTTAAAATTCGGGGTCACCAATTGTGGAGGCTTGCACCAGAGGGACGAATTGAGTTAAACAGCTGGCAGGTTTATAATGTTATTTATTCGCCGACCGACCCGTATATATATACAAACGTTAGACAGAGAAAACAACACACACACAACGCGACTTTTGTCTCGCTCCAACGCATCGTCCGCGATGCAGGCGGCAGGGCGCGCGTTGCACGCCGGCCGTCCGCGCCTCGCTGCGTAGCCGCGCGGGCAGGTTGCGATCACGCTGTTCTAGACTCCCGTATAAACTTAATGTCGGCGCGCGCCAGCGGTCATTAAGTTTAGATCGTATTGTAGTTAGTCGTTATGCACGTTCTGCTCGACACTCCCATAGTGTCTTCCTAAGAGCGCTTGTAGACGTCCGTTTTATTCACCGGATAACGGACCGTCAATAAACGGCTATCCTTGTATACATATTTTTTTTACCGGATGGATGGACTGCCGTCTATATGCGTTTGAACGCAGGTAGACGGCACTCAATTAACAGAAAACAGGCAAAACGTCCGGCAGCGTCAACACGCACCAATACACTGGCGTGGATGACCGCCCTTTCTTACACCGGACCGGTGTCCGTCGCGCCGAGGGGAAGCGGTGGTGCATCCGGCGTAAATTGTTCGCCGGACCGATGTCCGGTGCATGTACACACATTCATTATAATTCATACACCACCGCGAATCCGGCAAAAAACACGGTCCGTTATCCGGTGAAAAAAACGGACGTCTACAAGCGCTCTAAGTCGTCGTTGTATGGGGTCGTTCTAATACATTTTACCCTCTAAGTTCATGTAGTTCGAAAGAATGAATATTTCAGAAATAATCATTCTTTTTTTCGCGGGCTACCCTGGAGCATCCACCTTAAGGCGTCGTTCTAAGACGTCTTCCTAAAGCGTCGTTCTAATACGTCTTCCTAAGCCGTCGATCTAATGCGTCGTTAAAAGACGACGTTTCGTTGTAGAGTCACTTACAGCCACCCTACGTACAACATGAAGCTGCTGCTGCCGTTGAAAAGCATTATGGCGTCGACTTCGTAAAGAAATTGAAGTCGTTGTCGTTGTTGTGACGATCCAGACCACTTGCGTATAATTGACAGTATGTATAATAAGATTGTTGTTTGTGAGTGACACGATTCCTGCCAGATCCTGAACGGCGCGTGAACAATCCAGTCTCCCGATAGCGTTTGTAGACTCTATAAACAGACGACAGGCTTATATGCAATCTTCAAAAGTCAAAGTCAAAAAAGTCAAAATAATTTATTGTTTGTCACAGGTTTAAAGCAGTTCTTATCAACGTAATATGTAGATCTTTCAGCCACAACACGCTGACTAAGTCCAGAATCCAGCAATGCCACCACTTGGGCAGCTTCTGCAGGCGAAGTATCCATATGATTTAGAAAAAAATCTTTTACAGACGTCTCAAAGCCACGGTAAACACATAAAATAACAAAAAGTTTTAAGATAAGCACTAATTTATAGTTTTCAAAGGTGAAATGTACCTACTCTTAAATACACATTTGTCTCAAAACAGTGAATCATTTCATTTATAGATAAACAAATTAAATTCTAATTTTGAATTTAGAATGTTCGCTTATCACTGTAATGGCCAAACTGCTAAATGTAGGTATGGGCTCTGGTCCAAGAAGCTATTGAGATTGCAGACGATACTAGGGTGAATAACCCAAACGCTAGCACTGCACCAAATTATCAGCACTCCGAATAAATTGTCAAATTCTAAGGTTTTCACTTACTAATTTGGATTACCACACTAATAAATAAATAAATGTATGTTTTTGGAATTCTACTATTGGCAAAACCATACTTTGAGACTACAAAATGGCGGAAATTGTGTAAGCAAACACTTGTGTCCTGCAGTTTCTTCTGTTTTTGCCTGTTTCTTGTGATCGCAGGTAAGTTCACATGTTTACATTTTATGATGTATCAGATCTTTTACATATTTTATATTGAAACTAACGATTTCTCTGATATTTGAGATTGTTTATGAGGATAATCTGAAGAGTAGAATTTGAGGTTATGGTGATAAATTGGTAAAATACGTGGTGCTGATAAACGGATTGAATATTTTGTAAATTCCAAATTATCAGCACGGGTGCTGATAAATGGAAAAAAGTACCTAAATACTAATTTCATAACTTTTAATGTAAACTGTGTTTATTTTATGCATAGAAGTCATTTTGTTTTGTAAAAGTAGTATAAATTATCAAAATCCAAATCTTAGCATGGTGCTGATAATTGGATCAGAAGTATGTAAATTGGTTTTCCTAGAATTTCATCATCTCTTTTCTTTGTCAGAACCACTTATCCACCTACCATGAAGCCAAAGGATAAAAAGAAACCAAATAAACGAAAAATGTACACAAACGAAAATCTACTAAAAGCCTTGGATGCAGTTAAAAAAGGTATGTCTAAAAAACTGGCCTCGAAAACTTACAATGTGCCAAGAGGAACTATCCAGTCGCGATTAAGAAAGTCGTGCAATGATCTACCAGGTCCTAGGCTAATATTGTCGACAGAAGAAGAAGGAGTTTTGGTACAGTGGGTTGTAGATTGCTGTCGGAAAGGATTTCCAAAAAGAAAATCTGATTTACAATTAAGCGTAGCAAACTTCTTAAAGAAGTCAGGAAGAGAAAACCCCTTTAAAGATGACATACCTGGAAAAAAATGGTATGATCTTTTTATGCGCCGTCATCCAGAACTCAGTGAACGCACTGCTGAAGCTGTCACATCAGCCAGTGCTAATGTGTCAGAAAAAGACATCAAATGGTGGTTCTACAAAATTGAGCTTTACCTTAAGAAACAAGAAAGCAAAAGAGGCAATAGATACTAAAAAACAAGAGACAGAAGCTACGAATAAACAGGAGACAAAAGAAAATAAATCACAAGAGACTTTCATTAATCACCACCAGACATTTAAACACGAAGTTATGATTCATAACACGAATATACCATCCTCACCTGAAAATGAAAACTCAATTAATATTAAGAAAAGAAAAGCCGAAGAGAAGAGTAACTATCCACCAAATAAAAAAATCCAAATTCTTTCCGACATTAAACTTAATTTACCACCCAGAACCTCGCAAGTTGGTCAAAGAGATAACGAAATAGACCCGTTGGAAAAAATAATAAAGAATACGAAAAAGAAGACTTACACTTTACTAGAACTAGAGAAGATCCTTCAAGAGGATTAGAAGATGTGATGGCAAGAGCTCTTATCTTTTATTTTATTTAGTTACTGGTACACTTTCTTATGTGCAATTTTATGTTTCTTAATGGTTGTTGATACCTACAAGTTATTGGTTGGTATTGGTCGGCTACCATATTATATTTAAGTAAAACATTTTCTTGTGAGATTTTCGTAAGCCTGAACAAATTATTTAAATTCCTACCTAAGATAACTTTATTAATGTTAAACTTTGTCAATTTTAAAAATTATTATTAGATTATAAGTGATTGTTTTATATTACAGGGTCTACCTACCTACTAATTATATAAAAATATAAATAAAAATCAGATTTTAAGAATGGCAATATTTTTTTAATGCAATTCCTAACAGTGATAGTTACGTGCTGATAATTAGCTCGCTCTATGCTATTAATTGGGGCGATGGTGCCAGTAAATGGTGAGAGACCCATTTTTTATTCTTACTTGTCTAAAAAATCTTGGACAGAGGTCAACCATGTTTTTCTTTTAATAACGTCTTCCTTATTAAATATTAGAACTATAAAATTTGCCTTAACGGGTAAAGAACTATTTTTCACAATAATAAATAGGCTTAAATTAGGACCAACTCTTAAAGTGCTGATAATTGGGTACTTCACCCTACACACATTCACTCTCTCTGCGAGTAGGTATTACTGCCGCGGCAATAACTAAAATGCCGTTATCCGACATGAGATTTAGGTACCTATAACTTTTGATGCTAAGTATTTAATGAGAAAAAAATATATATCGATCAGAGTTTGCGAATTTCCAAAGCTATTCAAGGTAGGTATTGAAAATTCGCAAACACATATCGATAGATACTTTTTCTCATTAATATAGCATCAAAAAGTTAAAAAACGACCAGATGTCATAACGGCATTTTAATTATACTTACCTACCACAGCGGTATGGGTTAGGGGGCAAATTTTCCCATTCGAAACTGGGCCCAGGGCCTAATTAATTCTACCTTTTCAAATGTGATAGTAGATACCTAGGCAACTGGACAACTGAGTCCACGTGAGTTTACCTACCTATTGGGACGATTTGCACTACTACCAAATTCTCTAGGGGTTTATTGGTCCCAATAGTTTTCTGTCCCCGAAATATTTTTTAATAAAAGTGTCTGTCTCCAAATGGTGTTCCCTTTTATGAAATGTCATCTTGAAGTATCTCCGGGGTTGGAATTGTGAGCTGTTGGGATTAAACAGTACTAGGAGATCAGAAACGTGCCGAACCATTTTCGTGGCTGTATTTATGAGCGCTAAAGATTCACAAGTAGGTACCTACCAGGAAAAGAGAAACGTCGAAATATTTTTAAGCTAGATTTTTTCCGGAGACGTAAAACTATTTATCCCATCTTCACCATAAATTTATGATTTTGGGGACACCCGAACGTCTGTCCCCAAATGGAGACAAATGGGAATTTTCGTGTCATCTGTCGCTTAACTCATAAAATCTCACGAAATCAATAATTTCCGAGATAAAGCTTTTCAAATAAAAGCTAGTTTTTGACAAAGTTGCGTTCGGCGTTCGAGGCCAACATCATAAACAAGTCTGCGAAAAATCAGAACTAGGTACCGGATTTGACGCAAACTCTGAAGTATAAAGTTACTGGACTCTGAGCGTCATACGACTTATGTTACGGACAGTTTCTGATTGTTTACATGAGAAAGAGGTAGGTAATAAAAACAAAATATTTCGCTATCATAATATAATTATTACATTCATATAATCATTCTTTACTAGACGAATCATTTTTGCTATCGCCGTATTCCTCGAGTGACATTATGTTTGTTTGCCCTTCCAAAGGCAAATCTTTGTAGCCTTCCACCTCGTCTATGGCGGAGAAAACTGCTTTCTTTTCGATCTTCGCTAGAATTTTCTTGTCATGAAATGAGTGGTTGTGCATGTTTGCCCTATTAAAAAAGGTGGTCGTTAGTTTAATAGCAAAAGTTTAAAACTGTTTTTAATGTTTGTTTTTTTTTTCAGTTTATTGACGCGTAAGCCAACTTGCAGTCAACCCAGTTCATATATAAGTGAAAGGGATAAACAGGAAAGCTGGAATATGTTAAGCACATGCCTAGTAATGCTTGTACGGGTATCGAACCCGCGACAAAATATATAAAACTAAAACAGAGTGGCGGATTATTAATAAAACGAGACTAAACACCCCAAAAGAATCGATTGAAAACATAAAAATGGATGATAACAACGTCCTTAATAATCCCTCAGAAATAGCGAACTCGTTTAATAATTATTTTATTGAAAAAGTCAAACCCCTTCCAGATGCCGGGAAGAAAGTAACGTCTTTAATTAATCACCGATTAAATTCAATGTTCCTTGCACCAAGTTCACCCTACCAGATTAATAAAATTATAAAAAACCTTAATAATACTAACAGTGTAGGATACGACGGTGTCTCTACTAAAATAGTTAAGGCAGTAAATGAGGATATATGCCATCACCTGAGTTATATTATGAATCTGTCGATTTCAACCGGAGTATACCCTCAAGATCTTAAATTATCAGTTGTAAAACCTTTATTCAAAAAAGGAAGTAAGCAATTAATGGTGAATTATAGACCCATTGCACTATTATCAGTATTTTCAAAAAATTTCGAAAAATATATTTATGGCGAACTTAATTCATATCTTGAAAAACATAAAATTTTGTGCAATGAACAAAAGGGCTTTCGACAAAATAAAACGACAAATATGGCCATTTATGAATTCATTCATAATGTTATCTGCCACGTTGACAAAACAATTCCAGTTTGTGCTATTTATTGCGATATGTCGCAGGCATTTGATTATGTAGATCATAATATACTAATCAGCAAACTTGACGCCTATGGCATAAGAGGCAATATTTTAGATTTAATTCGATCCTATTTAACGAATCGACAACAGATAACAGAAATAACTAGAGTGAATCATAAAACAAAAAAAGATGAAACTTTCAGATCTATAAAGAAATACGTCACATACGGTGTTCCTCAAGGTAGTGTGCTGGGGCCACCATTATTTATTATTTATATTAACGACTTGCCAAAGGTAACGACTCAACCTATGACATTATTTGCTGACGACAGTACAGTTTCGATTGCATGTAAGGACATTGAAAATTATAAATCTGACATAAATAATTCACTGACATCTATAATTTCTTGGCTTGATAATAACAATTTAAAAATAAATTTATCAAAAACAAATATAATGCACTTTGGACAAAGATTGCATAATCCATTTAACCCTTTACTGCATGATTTTTTCTTTAAGTTTGAAAAAAATATATATGGTAGGAAACACTAAATAAATGGACACGTGTTTCAGGATTTTTCTTTTTATTGAATAGTTTTAGAAAAAAAATCACTTTTCCACTTTGGATCATTTTTGGTACATTGAGCAGAAAATTAAGTTTAACACTTTTTACTTTGGATCACATTTGGTACATTGAGCAAAAATCAATATAAAAATAATCTTATAAAATATAATCGTAAAAATTATGTAGTATGGAATACTTCGAAACAATTTCTTTTATCGTTGAGGCAAAGGTTGACTTTGCATTTTCGGCACTCCACGTGAGATCTACCATTGCATTCAGGGACCTTACAACGCTGTCTAGTGGACCAGACAGGCAAATGATCCATCTTATCTAAACGAACGTCCTGAGATGGCATTATTGCTATGGGCCCTCTCATTTTTTTTTGTTGAATGGATTGTTCCATGACGCTGGAAGATGGTCGACCACGTTTACTACTTGTTGCAGATTCAGGAATATACCGAAGAGGTAAATGATGAGCTCTGCTTACCCGATGTTCATCTTCGGAAAGGTCTTCGTCACTACTATTTACAGGAAAATCCTGGATAATTGTATGAATGCCTCCGTAAAATCGACGTGGATCCATATAGCAAATTTCCTGTAAATAGATGTTCGATTAAATAAGCATAAAACCACGTAAATAACAAAATAAGACGGTACATCACAAAACAAGCTAAGCAATTTTACATAGCATTGGTGCATGTTGGCACTAATATGGTACAAAGGAAGAAAGAATATTTCTGCATGTTGTACCAAATTTGTTCCATTCAGTTAGAACCACTTAAAACTAATTATTATTTGATAAAACAATAAAAACTTACCTAATTATCAATATTTAGATTATTTTCTTTCCTGTAGTATTTATTTTCAAGCACTATCACCGAGATTTGTATTTTTTACACAATTTTGAAAATCAACAACTTGCTCCGGACCGGTTCGTACTTGTTAACTGACTTTGACGAAGAAAGTAGTTCACACAACTTGCTCATAGATGGCGGTTTTATAAATAAAATGAAGCTCGTATGGGACGAATTTGACACAGTATGCATAAAACAAGGAAATCAGTTTGGAACTTAAAAATATTTAGGATAATATGGTTTGGTTCACTTATGAACCACAATGCGGTAAAGGGTTAATGTAAATTTGAGTTATGCCAATTACACTATAAATGAAGTAACTAATGCCCGTTTTCTAGGTCTAATTATAGACAGCAAACTTAATTGGAAAGAACACGTTGACGAACTATGTAAAAAAATCAGTAGTCAAGCATATGCATTGTATCAACTCGCTCCAACTATCAACGCTGATGTGTTACTCTCAGCTTATTATGGACTTGTTGAATCTGTCCTCAGATATGGCATTATCTTTTGGGGAAACTCAACAAATAAAGATATGGCATTTAAAATGCAAAAACGATGCATACGTTCCATGTTTGGCATCCTCAGTACCGAAAGCTGTAAGCCACTTTTTACAAAGCATAAAATCCTCACACTTCCTTCAATTTATATTTTAGACATATCCCTGTTTGTCAGAAAAAACCCCCATTTGTTTCCTCGGTTATCGGAAATTATAATACGTAATCGCCGGGATAATAGTAAGATACATGTTCAGCCAGCTAAGACAGCGCTGCTGCGTAAAAGCGTTGTATGCATGGCGCCTATAATTTATAATAATATCCCTAACCAAGTAAAAAAATTAAATACGGACCAGTTTAATACTTTAAAAAAAATACTGGTAGAAAAAGCTTATTATAGTGTCACTGAATTTTTAAATGACAAATCGCTGTAATGACTATATTTCTTTATTTTGACTATTTACCTAATTATATTATTTAAATTTTAATTTTAATTGTTGATGTATTTATTGTTATTAATCTGTATTTATTTATTGTTAAAAATCTAATCATAGAATGTTGACATGCTAATAAAATACGCGAATTATTGTCCTCCTTAATAATTTGTATATTGACATTGGTATTGTATTTTGACATTAGTATTGTATTTGGACATTAGTATTGTATTTTGACATTAGTATTGTATTTTGACTTTTGAACTGTGTATTGACATTGGAATTGTATATTGGCATAATCTTATTATCTGTTTTCAGACTGTGCCTTGACATGTACTGTTTTGACATTTGTTTATTATTGACATTCATTTATTTTGGTATTTTTATTAATTAATGTGTAGCATTTTTTTTTTATTATTGTCTGCTTTTTTTTTTTTTTTGGCACTTTTGATTTTTATGGTCGAGGTTAATTGTAGACTTAGCTTAATTATTAACAAACATTTGTACGCCTTCCGGCATAACATAGCGCACTTTTTATTTCCACGATATACCACTAATTATACCCACCTATGTTAAACAAATGAATAAATGACTTATGACTTATGACTTATGACAAGGAACTCTTGGCAAGCAGCCAATCCCTCATATATTGCTCTATGGTGCATTCAAAATTACATACCAACTTTTTGTACAGTTCCCATCACGCAAGTTTACCTCCGCAAAGTACGCCGCAATAGGCTGCGCCGGATGTCAATTTGACAACAAACATATACAACCGCGCATGCGCGGGTAGCTCGCGCATGCGCGGATTAGCGCAAGCGCGCGGGTGTAGTGGCATCTCACTCGCTCGTATACGTTCGATGCATAAGTGTGTCTCGCTTGCTCAATGCAATACGACAGTGGATGCGAAAAGTGTTACACGTTGTTATTGTTTTTAATTATTTATTTTGGTTATTTCTTACAGTTTGATTTGTGTTCTTGTGGTGTATGTGTTTTTTGTGTTACTTTTAATATTTTTATTGTTACTGGTAGTCTTTGTTACTTGTTTATAGTATAATACGTATAAACAAAAAAATATTTTAGGATGTAACACTTTTTTACGCGAAAAGCCAAAAGTCAAAAACGTTTATTTCAATTAGGCCATTAAACGGCACTTTTGAACGTCATCATTACATTTAAAATAACATAGTGACTCTACTGTCCATTCGGAAGGGTAGATTCTTATGGAGAAGAACGGACAAGAAACTCTATAGTTACTCTTTTCAAATCAATGTTTTACATGTGCTGTGGTATACAAAACTTCTGGTAAAATATGTGAGGACCATGAACCTAGTGTGCAGAGGTAGACTTTTTATATTTTTTTTAAAATAAGTACATGGTACTCACATTTCTACATAAGTACATGGTACTCACATATTTACAAATATTGGAACCATTATAGTGAACAGAAAAATAAAAACCCAAAAATGAAACAGTAGGTACAAAAGTAAATACATAAACCAACCAGTTTGATCTTGTCTCCACCATTGATTGTCCTATGGAGCAGGACCAGCATGTTTCCAAGCATTTTTATCCTGAATGTAATCTTCTAATTTGTAATATGCTTGTTTACAAAGTGTGCTTTTAATGTAGGTTTTAATTTTTTTTTCATTTAGTTCTAATACATATGTTACAAGGTATTTTACTATAACATTTAACATCCCATGAAAGATGTGTTTACTTTAGCTAATCTATAAAATGGTTGATCTAATTTATCTTTATTTCTAGTATAATTATTAAATTAATATTACTTAATACTAGAAATAAAGATAAATTAGATCAACCATTTTATATGTCTATCACTAACTTTACTAAAAAGATGACGATTATACCGTACATACATAATATTTTCATATATGAATTGGCAAAGGACTGTCATAATATTAATCTTTTTAAAAAGTTCCCTTAGAGAATCGCGATGACGCAGATTATAAAGGGCTCTGACAGCTCTCTTTTGTAAAATAAATATGGATTCAATGTCAGCAGCCCGACCCCACAGCAAAATACCGTACGACATAATGCTGTGGAAGTAGCTAAAATAGACCAAACGTGCGGTTTCTACGTCTATTAGCTGTCTTATCTTCCTAACAGCATAAGCGGCTGAGCTTAAACGCCCCGCTAGAGATGTTATATGAGGTCCCCATTGTAATTTCTCATCTAAAGTGATTCCCAGGAAAACCGTGTGATTAATAAACTCCAATGTTTCTTCATTCAATATGATGTCACATTCGCTACTTCTAACATTTGGTAAAGTAAATCTAATACATTTGGTTTTTTTTTTTCATTTAATACCAAGTTGTTTGCCGTAAACCAATTTTGGACCTGAAGAATAGAGTTATTGACGACGTCAAGATTTTGTGACCGTCGCTCTATTTTAAATATCAATGATGTGTCATCCGCGAATAACACCATCTTTGGGTGATTTTGAAATAATTGGGGCAAATCATTTATGTAAACTAGAAAAAGGAATGGACCCAATATTGAGCCTTGCGGAACGCCCACTGTCATTTCAGACCCTAGTGAGTTTACACCGTTTACCTGAACTTTAACCTGTCTGTCCGTCAAGTATGACCTAAGTAACTCAAGGGCTGTATTTCTAATCCCATAGTGCTCAAGTTTCAACAAAAGAGTTTCATGGTTAACGCAATCGAACGCCTTCGAGAGATCACAGAATATTCCAATGGCATCTTGCGAATCTTCCCAGGCGGTAAAGATATTCTTTATGAGGGTAACACCGGCGTCAGTTGTACAACGCCCTTTGGTGAAACCGTATTGTTGTTCATGAAAGATGGAGTTTTTATTAAAGTGTCGTAACATCTGATTAAGCATTAACTTTTCAAACACCTTACTGAGGACTGGCAGAATTGACACAGGCCTATAATTATTGGGTTCTTGACTATAGCCCGATTTGAACAACGGAACTACTTTACTGTGTTTCATAAGATCCGGGAATACTCCTCGGTCTAAACTAGTGTTAAATATGACAGCTAAGTAGGGGGCAATAGTTTCAATAACAGATCTATAGACTTTGACAGACATTCCCCAAAGATCTTCTGTTGATTTAATTTTCAGATCTTTAAAAGCTTTTATAATGGCTTGGGAGTTTATATGTTGAAACTTAAATTCGGATGGACATACCTTCACATTCTTTCTAAGTAAGGTAGCAGAGAGCGCGGGTGACGAGTTGAGAGTTTCTGTAGTTTTAAGAGGAATATTAGCAAAGAAATTTTCAAATTCCTTAGCTACCTCTGCATCTGAGTTTATTGGGCCATGTACAGTATTTAGATTAAATTTAGTTTCACGTTGTTTCTTCCTACCTGTTTCATTATTTATTATTTTTCAGGTAGTTTTTATTTTGTCGTCAGCTGATTTTATTTTATTACCTATATGCAAAGCTTTTGCTGTTTTACATACAATTTTATAAGTTTTTGAATACTTCGCAACATACTTCTGAAAGCTTGCATTATTCATTATTGCTTTTGGCCATAAAGTTCATATAGTTTTTCCCTGCTTATGCGAATACCAGGAGTGGCCCAGTCGCTAAATAAGAACTTAGTGTAAATACTTTTAGACTTTAGAGGAAAGTGTCATTAAATTGCGTGTTTAATAATGAAAAAAACTCGGCGTAGAACTCATTTGGGTCATCCATGTCATCAAAGTTATGATCACCTAATTTGCTAGCTAAATTGTTATTTAGTTTCTCTAAATTTTTATCTGTAATTGGTCTAAATTTTATTTGAATATTTGGTAGGGGTATGCAAAACGTTATTGTTTGCCCACTGTGACACCTGCGCAGACTTCACTCAAACCTAACTTCCGAGGGGCAAACCACGCTGACGCGAACTGTATACTAAACTAAACCATTTCATTTGTCGCTCTATTTTAAATATCAATGATGTGTCATCCGCGAATAACACCATCTTTGGGTGATTTTGAAATAATTGGGGCAAATCATTTATGTAAACTAGAAAAAGGAATGGACCCAATATTGAGCCTTGCGGAACGCCCACTGTCATTTCAGACCCTAGTGAGTTTACACCGTTTACCTGAACTTTAACCTGTCTGTCCGTCAAGTATGACCTAAGTAACTCAAGGGCTGTATTTCTAATCCCATAGTGCTCAAGTTTCAACAAAAGAGTTTCATGGTTAACGCAATCGAACGCCTTCGAGAGATCACAGAATATTCCAATGGCATCTTGCGAATCTTCCCAGGCGGTAAAGATATTCTTTATGAGGGTAACACCGGCGTCAGTTGTACAACGCCCTTTGGTGAAACCGTATTGTTGTTCATGAAAGATGGAGTTTTTATTAAAGTGTCGTAACATCTGATTAAGCATTAACTTTTCAAACACCTTACTGAGGACTGGCAGAATTGACACAGGCCTATAATTATTGGGTTCTTGACTATAGCCCGATTTGAACAACGGAACTACTTTACTGTGTTTCATAAGATCCGGGAATACTCCTCGGTCTAAACTAGTGTTAAATATGACAGCTAAGTAGGGGGCAATAGTTTCAATAACAGATCTATAGACTTTGACAGACATTCCCCAAAGATCTTCTGTTGATTTAATTTTCAGATCTTTAAAAGCTTTTATAATGGCTTGGGAGTTTATATGTTGAAACTTAAATTCGGATGGACATACCTTCACATTCTTTCTAAGTAAGGTAGCAGAGAGCGCGGGTGACGAGTTGAGAGTTTCTGTAGTTTTAAGAGGAATATTAGCAAAGAAATTTTCAAATTCCTTAGCTACCTCTGCATCTGAGTTTATTGGGCCATGTACAGTATTTAGATTAAATTTAGTTTCACGTTGTTTCTTCCTACCTGTTTCATTATTTATTATTTTTCAGGTAGTTTTTATTTTGTCGTCAGCTGATTTTATTTTATTACCTATATGCAAAGCTTTTGCTGTTTTACATACAATTTTATAAGTTTTTGAATACTTCGCAACATACTTCTGAAAGCTTGCATTATTCATTATTGCTTTTGGCCATAAAGTTCATATAGTTTTTCCCTGCTTATGCGAATACCAGGAGTGGCCCAGTCGCTAAATAAGAACTTAGTGTAAATACTTTTAGACTTTAGAGGAAAGTGTCATTAAATTGCGTGTTTAATAATGAAAAAAACTCGGCGTAGAACTCATTTGGGTCATCCATGTCATCAAAGTTATGATCACCTAATTTGCTAGCTAAATTGTTATTTAGTTTCTCTAAATTTTTATCTGTAATTGGTCTAAATTTTATTTGAATATTTGGTAGGGGTATGCAAAACGTTATTGTTTGCCCACTGTGACACCTGCGCAGACTTCACTCAAACCTAACTTCCGAGGGGCAAACCACGCTGACGCGAACTGTATACTAAACTAAACCATTTCATTTACCTATTGAGCACGACGTTTCCTTTGGTTACCAAGAAAGCTGAACACTTGTTGTTTCTGTACTCCACACAACGCCATCTCCGCAGTCCCGCGCGGGAGGTCGTCGAATTCAGGTTGTATATGTATCTATTTAGTATAACTTGAAGCGAGCCTCGTATTGAGACCGTGAATTGTAAGTTTGATGATGCTGCTGTGAACAATTTATATAGTGAGAATAGCAGAATCATAATATTCTCCAAGCAAATTATGCACTTACATTCATAAGCGTAAGGATAGTAATTCATACGATATTGAATCTTAATACGGAAACGGTTCCTTATGAATTAAAGCAAAGTGAGCAAGCATCTCATCAGAGAATGAACAGATGGTATTATTTTGTTCATTATTGTGGTATTATATTTTTTTATTCCTGGTCAGCGACAAAAGAGCCTGCACCAGTAATTACACATTAGTGTTTATATCAAACATTCCCTGAGCAGACACTCGTTTTTGCCAACTTTCTTAAAAAAATTAGCATTCATTTTTACAAGAATGAAGGAAAGAGTTAAAACAAATAGTGTTAATCAAAAATTCCTTACATTTGTCTTTATTATATTGAACAAGGTTATCTTTATCTTTAGCTTCAGGTATTTTAAAATCCATGTCATCATCATCCTGAGCACCGGAGTCATCCATTATATCACTGAAGTCGCGGTGGTGGTCCTCTTGGTGTGCACTGACTGGCGTCCTCCCAGATTCCGGCAGGTTTATAGAGGAGATTGATGAAAGCTTATTTATCCTGTTTAAAAATGGTAAATGTAAGAATATTAGAATGAGACTGGTTATAATTAATATAGGACTTATGTCAAAGGGCCTGTGTTCTATCTTAACATACAGGTAGAATCAAACCTAATATTAGCTTATAACACTAGGTTGTTACACTTAGAACAAGCCATTGCACAGTAGCTTCATTGACAATAGGGATTAAGCATGGGGTACTATGCAGCAAAAAGCAAACGTCACGAGCTGCATTAATTTTGAATTGACCAATAAACTTTTTTGTGAAAATATTTAATTAGCCTTAACCTCTCAAACTTACAAATTCTGGTCCTGTTTTATGAAAATGTTTCTTGCTGATGTAGGCAAATTGACCTGCAGAAATAAATTTATATTAAATATATTTCTGCTGCTTTATAATTCTATAGCTGATCTCAGGTAAGAATATATAGAATACTCTTTATTATGTACACCATATAAGTAAGAAACCATTTAAGAAATCTTCTGAAGCTTTCTTGAAATATTGCGCTTACCTGTGGTATAATGGGTTGAGATACCTGCGTTCCTATCTTGTCTGAGGATGGCGCACTTCTCTTCATGCCACTGACGTGGCATATTTCACTATTGTCCAACTGTGGCATGCTTCCAGAAACTCTGACTGGCAAAGTTTGTTGGGCTGTACCCTGAAACAGGTGGCATTACTGGTAAAGAAAATATAGTAAAACCATTATAGATAAAAAATTTACAGAAAATAGGAATACACAATTGTTTCATGACCACTTTCAATTTGTTATTAACAGTTGTTATTAATCTCTGCATAAATTCTTGATGAATCTTAGCAGGTAATTTAAATAAGACAAAATTAACAGTAGCTACTTGTTCATATCTTGCATTATATAAGATTAAGCATATTGTTACGAAAAAAACTTAGTTTTGTAGATAAGTAATACTTACAATATTTTCAAGTCCTTTGATGTGTAGCGACTTAGCCGTTTCTGCAAAGGATGAAAGGCAATCAGCTGGTACTACTACCTCGCCTGTATAAATGTATTCTAGTAGCAAACACAATGTGCGATGTGCAACATTCTGAAAAACATATCAGTTTGATTAGAAAAGACTTTGCTACTGAGATCTTTAACATACTTTACATGAGTAAATTTGAAAATCATATCAAAACCAATTTGATTTGAATTTGAACTATCAAACATTTTATAAATCAGAATATTTCCATCATATTAGCAGCACATGATAGTTAAGAAAATATTTCTTGTCCGAAGTTTGATATAAATCATCTCCTGACTTATGCCACTTACATTGAGAAAAATTACTGGATGTTGACAAGGTGCCGAAGTAATAAGGTCCTTTAGGTAAGGACTAGCCAGCGCCACTAATACTTGGTGAACCTTTACAAAGTGTCCATCAGCAGCTATGGTCATGTCTACAAACTCTCCGTTCTGAAATATATACGAACTCAAATGAGTAATATTCAGACTCTCAAATACAATAAATATTACTTACTTGGCGTTACATTAGAAAAAGCCTAATATTGTAATAAAGATCAAATTAATTAGTGTACAAATAGAAAAAACGTTTCACCTGTTGCAAAGAACTAAATCCACTGCAAATGCTGGACTTGTAGGAATCCCAGGACAGCGAGAACTGTGACTGAACCATCTTATTTGCAATAGTATTCTATTCCTAAATCTAATCAGAAATTAACCATACGAATCAATTCAAGGTTTTATTTTCCATCGGTTTAAACAAAATACACGCATCGTTTGTAGTCGAGGTAAAAAATAAATAATAATAAACCTTCTGTCACTGTCAGGGAGCAGGAAGACCCATGGAGGTAATAATACTATGGAGTTGGCGTAATTTACTATAGATCATAGATACAATAGGGAAGATGCAATTTATACAGAATTTATGAGAATGTTGTCAGTAAAATGATAAAAAAAGTATAAAATAAAAGCCATTGCAACGTTTTTATTTTGGTTAACCTCTCGATACTCGAATATCGATTTTTAACATAAATAATAAATTAAAGTAATGTGAAATGGAACGTGAAAGTAATTTAAAAACAACAATCAGTGTTTAATGACGTCTCTGACGGTCTCTGCTGTTATGCAACGAAAAGGCAACCTTATGGACAGTTCTTGACCAGTGATAAACACGAGTGACGTCATCGTCCGTTTTCGCGCGAACCTTTAAACTGTCGGTTTAAAAACGCAATTTTGGCAATAAATTAAAGCGTTTTCATTTCTTATTTATGTGGTGGTCTATTCTAGATGGAGTTTTTTAAAATTAAAGCAAAAATGGAAATATTGCATTTTCCGTATTGCCTATAAATTTGTTGTTGAAATCGATATAGTAATACCAAAAGTATTGTTTTTTCTTTCTAAATTATATTGTCTCGCGTAAGGAAAGCAGGACGACAATGCATTTGTTTTTACTGATTTTAGCACACAGATATAGAATACCTAGATAGCTTCTATTAAGTTGTATATTTTTACATCCTATTATTTATTATTAAGTATATAACCAAAACTCAAGTTTACCTATTGGCACGACATTTACTAACCCTCTCGCCCGTGGCGATTCAGGCCCACTCCCACCGGAGGTGGCCTCATTTGAAATCTTTCAGATTATTTTTTTTCCGTACCGAGTAAAGACGCTGACTACCCAAACCCATTACATGCAAGCCCGAGATGGTGAAATGTCGGGTGCCATCTAGTCGTCGAAGAAAGATAAACTGCGCAATCTTTGCAGCGCTCCAGCCAAAGAGAGCTGAAGAACGCTGTATGGTTTTAATCAGTGTAGGAGTCTGACAGAACCCTCCTCCTTTTACAGAGTAGAGGAGGATATTGAGGGATTTCGCATGCAAAAAAATATTATATTTCGTAGTCGTTGAAATAATATTGATTATAACGAATTTACAACATTGATTTTTGGATCACACGCTTTCTTTTTCCTTTGGCAGGTTTTTCTGCAATTCTGTCTTCAGCTTGTGATGCTGAAGTAAATACTTGCTTAGATTTAAATTTCCTTACTATTTTAACGTCGTGGTTAGGGTGATTATGAATTTCGGACCTGGAAATGACAAATAACTTCATTGTTATTAAGTTATTAAAATATTTTGTTGTTGTTACATTACTACCAGGAGGCAGTCGTGCAATATTTACATTTATAAATATACTATATATATATTTTTATACTTTTTGACGATATTCTCGTTGTCAGTATCAATTACAGCCGGACAACGCAGTTTTCTGTAGTCCACGCATCGCCACCGCCGCTTGCGACCTTCACATGAGTGGTGATGGCAGTAGTACATGAACCGGTTCAATAATAGTTGCAATGAACCACGGTTAGACAGTGAGTAATGTTGAGCTTTGTCTGTAACAAATGTTGCTATTTAACAAACTTGAATGAAAATATGCTGATTAGATTCTACTAAACAATACATATTATCTAATTATTACCCCTCCACCCTAAAAGTGCTTGTCTGCAGTAGGTAAGTAAAATTAAAAGTAGGCCCAAATTTTTGCTGTGCACATAACCAGGGCTTCATACTTGACAGCTATCCAATACATAACTAGCAAATCAAAAGAATAACCACTTGAAAGACAGTAACATTAATCCTTATGGCTCATTAACATACTTGATTTGAGATATACTTGGATGTACATACCTCTATCGCTTATTCTAGGTGGAATGATGCTATTTGTGGAAAGTGTGCTTGGATGATTTTCTGTCGTCTTCAATGTTATGCTTTGCAAATCTTGATTAGTAGCACTAAGATCTGTGTTTATTAAAGTTCCACTTTGACTTTCTACTCTATTACTTAACGGACTGCTCGGAAGTTCACAATCAGATAGGGGTGGGAAGTCTTGCTCAACATTATTTTCATTTTCAACAATATTTGCATCTGTTAATACTTGAATGTTCATTAAATCTTTGTCAAGTATGATATTCATAGGCTGCACAGTATTAAGTTCTTGTGTAGTGCTATTTTCATTTGGTATAACTTCAACATTAAAGTTATCGCTGCTAATTGTAATATGTGCTGCAAAATTATTATCAGCTGCTTGTGGAGGCGGTTCTGCTAACCTGGAAAGATAAAATGATGGACATCATATTTATTTAAAATCACACAAAAACACAAACATTCTTATTTGTAGAACAAAGGCAAACAGAAGATGTCAAATTAATCAAAGAAGCGCTATCTTGTCGTCAGCGGCGTACAAATACTCTGATTATAATTTTATAATTAAATAATTGGTAAAAATATAAAACATACCTACATAATAACACTAGGCAACAAAAAAAACTTTTATTTTTTCCCAGAGATCTGATTATGTGATTCTGAACCGCCATGCTATATGTAGAAAACTTGAAATAAAAAATTTCAGTCACATATAGATTTAAAGAGAAATTTATTTTTAATTTAAACAACTTTTTGTAATTATTTTAAAGTAAATGTGTTATTTACTTTAAAATAGACTTAATTGAGTAAAACTTAATTAAGCAAAACTTAAAAAATAAACTAGTTTTTGTCCTTTTGGCCTGTCTGTTGTAAGAAGTGGTTGGTGTCTCTCTAATCAAGAACCAACAGTAGTCTGCAAGCATTGCAGTGCTCCATTTTCGTTGATAACGCTTTTCTATTGAAGCAATATCTTGGTGGAAGCGCTCACCGTGCTCATCGCTCACTGCACCTAAATTTCCTTTAAAAAATCTATATGCGAGTGCAGAAAGTGCATCTTTAATGACATATTGCAACCCAATTCTTTCTTTTCTCAAAACCTACTCAAAAAAGTGATTTAAAAAGAAGTTTAGAAATCTCCTATTCTATACAATCTATCTATAAAACACACTATGAATTTTACCCGGGAAATTTTGAGTGTTGCCTAGTGTTGATAAATAAAAATCAATCATAACAATAGAAAAAAATGCATCATCACAGAATCATTTGTTTTAAATTAATTAAAATTAAAACAAAAACCAAATAACAGAAAATTTAATAAATATAACAATGGAAAATAATAGAGCGCTTGTAGACGTCCGTTTTTTTCACCGGATAACGGACCGTGTTTTTTATCCATTGAAGCGGATATAGCATCTAAGAACTCTATTATAATCTGGGGGCACGGCAATGCCCCCCGCCAAGTCAAGCAAAAAAAGCACGGCCCACTGTGCGTCGAAACTATGATTTTAGTGACTTAGGGATCAATTTTGTTTTTTTTTTTTACTTTTTACTAACCGACTTCTTCAAAAAGGAGGAAGTTAGAGGAGTAACTTAGTAGAGGGAAGTATATTCGGCTGTATTTTTTGTCGCATTTCAATTTTTAGAAGATCTGTTGAACTTCGGAGGTAGGCAACGGAACTCTTCAATATATGATAGCAAATGGATCGGGATTTCTGAAATCGCATGTCTGTTGATACATCACGCCGGTTCGCTGTATTTGTCGATTGTACTTTTTTCCTGACCCTAGTTGTATGGCTTTATTTATTTAAAATACTCAATCTGTGAAATAAGCATCACCTTTGTACTTATTTTTCTGTTTCTTTCTTCTTATCTTATTAAATGTGTGTACATAAATTGTTAAATAAATAAATTTCAACTGTCTAACTATTACGGTTCTTGAGATACAGCCCGCTGACAGACAGACAGACATACGGACGGAAATCATCTACTCTCAATTTTGGCCCTTTCATAGAGGCAAAAGCTCAAGTGGGTGCAAGGAAGTTGGGGATCCTAGCAAAGGTGAGACGGTACTTCACGCCGAAACAGCTGCTCAAACTCTATCAAGCGCAAGTTTGATCGTGTATGGAATACTGCTCTCATCTTTGGGACGGGTCTGCCAGATACCAGCTTGATGCCCTTGAGTCAATTGAGAAACGAGCCAAGAGGATCATTGGCAATGAGAGGCTCGTCGCGACGAAGCTCCAAAGTCTTGAGCATCGACGACGAGTTGCTAGCTTGTCGGTTTTCTATTGGTTGCATTTTGGGGAATGTGCGACGGAATTACATAATTTAATTCCGCCAAGCCCGTTCCATCATCGGACCACAAGACGAACGGCCATGCTTCACCGGAACATGGACATCCCACACACGCGCACAAAACGTTTTGGGAACACATTCATAATGCGTAAAACTAAGGAGTGGAATTCCCTGCTGGAGTCTGTGTTTCCCGATAGCTACAACCTGGGAGTCTTTAAGTCAAGAGTGAATAGGTTACTTCTAGGCAAGCGTGCTCCATCTTCGACCACATCATCGCTTACCATCAGGTGAGACGGTGGTAAACGCGTGTTTATTAATAGTAAGTGTTTTCCGTTCTGGCCCGGCCACGACGCCAAACAAAGTCATGGTTATGGAAGAAGACTCATAAAATAATGTGGTACTATTATTTCTCTTTCTAGTACCAAAAGGTACATATCCGTACAGTCTTCTTCCATAACCATGACTTTGTTTGGCGTCGTGGCCGGGCCAGAACGGAACACAGTAATAGTAATAGTAAATAGAATAGTATAGTAAATATAAAGGAAGCGATTATGGGATGTGCCGAAGTACTGAAGGGTTGAGTCTCTATTGTAATAGCCTAATTTAAAGGAATATCTTCTAATTTATAAAAATCTTGTGTCACATTTTTTGTTATTGAATTGTTCCAAAAACACTTGACCAATTTTCATGAAATTTTAATTTGTATAGGGTAGGTCTGAGAATAGGATGTAAGCTATTTTTTTTTATGAGGCAGAACAACATTTGCCAGGTCAGCTAGTTATTATAAAAAATGTAATATAAGTGCTACATAAGTATGAGTAATGCTGTTTAAGGTTTATATGGTACCTTTCATCTTCTACACCCAGTCTCGCTGGCTCAGGTTCTGGTCTCTGAAATGTTTTAAACGAAATTTGGTTTATGTTTGCCCATTTCACCAGCCAATTAAATTTCCAGAAGAGTAAGATATAACCTTGCGTAAGTATAACATAAAGTTGATAAGTAAAGCCAAATATAAGGGAACATGTACATCTGTAAAACATAGCCAATCTATCTTGAACCTTATATTATCTTATTTCAGGATTATCTAAAGACCTTGGCATCCATTTAGATCTCATTCTTTTTTCGCTTAAGTTGACAATCTCGGATATTATTAACATTGAAATTTGGCTCCCTTTTTCACATTTATGTTTTTGATTGGATTCAAAAGTACCAGAAGTCAAACATGTAGTTGTTGTTGTTTTTTCTAGGCTAGAATTATGAGGTGGTGATGGTGTTGTAATTGTGAGCGGTTAGAATTCAAAAGTACCAGGAGACCACAAACATGTTTTGTGTATGTAGTATTTCCTGGGCTGAAATTGTGAGCAGTTACAATAGTCAAGTAACAGGAAACCAATAAACATGTCTGAGTCAGACAATGTCGTGGGTAGAAGCTAGTTTATTGTAAAAATATACTTAATAATATCACAAAATTTTAAAATGTATAAAATAAAAACAAACCTTTGGCAAATATAAATGTTCAACACCATTGATGTGAAGGGCTTTGCAGGCTTCAATAAAAGCAGGTGCTGCATCCTTTGGGATATTAACTTCTCCAGTATACATATATTCCAGTATGAAATTTAGTATTTCTTGAGTGACATTCTGCAATTACTGAATTTGTTTCACTTTTCAAAAGGTAAAATGTATGCATGGATGATGAGCTGATAGACATGGTAGTAACTAATAACGGAACTATGAGAACAACGTCGTTCTAGAATTAATCGAGTATTAATTTAAGAAAAAATATATTTTATTCATAAATTATACTTACATTTAGAAATATAACTGGATGCTGACATGCAGCAGAAAGAATCATAGCTTTAAGATATGGGCTGGCTAGTGCTACGATATTTTGGTGGACTTGCACTAAGTGGCCTTCAGCAGCTAAAGTCATGTCAACGAATTCACCATTCTGAAATTAAATGTAAAAAATAATTTGGTAACTAAAAAGTACATGTTCTCTAGTAGGAAAAAAAAGGTGATAAAGCATCATAAATATCAGTTGTAAACCACTAAAAAGTCTTCAAAACAAACTAATAAAAATAAATAAGTATCTATAAAGTACCTGCTGAAAGCGCGAAAATCCGTTTGAAATACTATTTTTATATGACACCCAACTAATACAGAAATGTGGTGTCTGTGAAGCTTGTGAGGGAAACATATTAGAATTATTAAAAGTAAGTATTTAAAGATTGGAAATGAAACTCCCAAACAGTAAAACACTGGAACAAAATTCGTTCACAGCTAAAATATTTTGGATTATTTATTTATTATTCAAGTGTCAATGTGCCAAATGACAGTGACATTAACTATCATTTTGACATTCGTTCGTTACAACGGAACCATGGTGAATAGAGGCGAGGAGAGAGTTCGTCGAAATTCAATAATAAAAACTTTATTTCAGACCGGAGTCCATAACCCCAACAAAAGTTACACACACATACACACAAATACAAAAATAAAAAAAACACAAACAAATATACCTAAATGACGCACAGACATATAAATAGTAGAAATGACGCACGATGTGCGTATCTATTCTGCCGACCACAATCGCTAGGTACCAAGCTCGTCAAAGCTCGTCGTCGATCGTCCCGGCTGTCATTTGTAGATCTTTGGCAGTCGTTATGCTACGTTTACACGCTTGCCATAGTTTGGCAAGCTTCCACAAGCTCCAAGTCTTTACAAACGCTTGGATACATAGAATCCCTAGACAGACTGTATTAAACCGAAACTTGCGAGCACATTGCGTCTCATTATTACAAAAGTAAAGTGTCATCTGCCCGAAAGAGAAAAGATAAGTATAGTGTCTAAAGATGGTCTAAAGTGCGTCGAAATATCATAAATATCGAATGTTGCCAGTTCGACTATGCATATGCATATTTATAAACTTAAAAATATAAGATTGTAGGCAGATGGTTATTTATATATATACTAATATATAAAGCTGAAGAGTTTGTTTGTTTGTTTACTTGAACGCGCTAATCTCAGGAAGTACTGTCCGATTTGGAAAATTCTTTCAGTGTTAGATAGCCCATTTATCGAGGAAGGCTGTAGGCTAGGTATATATCGTCACTCTAAAACCAATAAGAGCGGAGCAGTAATGAAAATTGTGACGCAAACGAAGTTGCGTGGGTCAACTAGTTTCTTTATAAAAATCGTTCCTCTCTCTGGAGCCCTGACCGCGGCGTAGCTTGAACCCTGTTCCCGATACCGGTGGGCTACTAATTTTATACATATTTATAGGGAAAAAACGGGATACGAAGTCGGGGGTAAAAGCTAGTCCTTTTCCTTACTTTCTTACTAATATTATAAATTGCGAAAGTAACTCAGTCTATTTGTCGCGCTTTCACGCCAAAACTACTGAACCAATTTAAGGTGGATGCTCCAGGGTAGCCCGCGAAATTCAAATATTTTTATGTTTTTTGCAATTTGCCGGTCAGGGTGAGGCTGTATGTGGACCAAATTCGATCTGCGACCGTAACGCGTATTTATCTAAAGAATTATAACCATTTTAATCATCAATATAGCCCTCTAAGTTCATGTAGTTCGAAAGAATTAATATTTCAGAAATAATCATTCTTTCGAACCTTGAATCTTGTAATTGGACTCAGCTTTGGTCTCAGTGATAAAAGATTACGGAATATTATAGCATGCCAAAAGAAGGAATTCTATACTCCTACTTTTCCCAAATCAATATAGCATTATATTTGTCAGAAACCTTTTACTTAAGTACAACTATTATTATTTATTACTTCTAAATTATTAATTATGTATTTTTTGTTATTTTTACAGGTTTTCTGCAAATAATGAGTTTAAAAGTAAATGGAAAAAAAAATGAGAAAAGACGATAATTGAAGGCCTACAGAGTTAACAAGGATATGTTCTGAACACTTTGAAGAATCTTGCTTTCGTGACAATATGAACGTCGAGTATAACATTCGCACGCAGTGCCAATAGTATTTCCAAAACAGCCAGCATCTTGCCAACTAGTAAGTATATGAACCCAAAATCATCAATCAATCAAACTTTTAGTTTTTTTTTTAATTTTTCGTTTAAGATGTTAGTAAAGTAAAGTAGTGGTAAAGGCTAAGACATATAAATAGTAGTACTACTATTTATATGTCTGTGGGTAAAGGATACTTTTTATCTTTTTAAGGAAATGCTAAAATTGTATAGCATCATCTTCATAAACCAACCAGACATCCATTTTGCTTTATTTCAGAAATTACCGTTAAAGAGGAAGCTTATAAATGGAGAAAAGCAGTTTCGCAGGTCATTGGCGAAGAGTTTGCTCGAAACCTACAAAAAGAGCGATAAAAAAGGACCCTGTCCCACACCTAGGTCTCATCGACAATCATCTCGATATGATGAGGTTGACCTCTTGGTTTACTCAAGAATTCAAGCGCACTATGCGCTGTTTGCAAGGGAAAAACTTTTTTATTTGTCAAATGTAAAATTCATTTACACCCTGAGAACTGAAAATCATGTGTTTTATACTATCTAATCTGATTAAATACTTATTCTATAGTACTTTGTGTCTTTACTAGGTCTAAGTTCACCATACATGTAGCCCCACGTTACGACTGGCCTTTTAAAAGGTTACCACAGGTGGATTCGGCAAGGTAAAATGCAAAGAGTATGAATAATCGAACAATCACATATTCGGAAATCCAAATCGCGTCTTTCATCTCGCATGAGATTGGTCGATTGTTCATACTCTGCCTTGCTCAATTCACTAACCCAACAAGGATTCTTTAAAAATAATAATATTATTTTAAATAAACAATATTCAATGTCAGATTCTATAAAAATATAAAAATAGTAGCCGGTATCGGGAACAGGGTCCAAGCTACGCTAGGCGGTCAGGGCTCCAGAGAGAGGAAAGCTTTTATAAAGAAATAAATAACTATCTCCTTACAATTTAATATTTTGAGTTAATAACACAAACACAAGAGATTTTACAAGCAAACAAAGATATAAAGACGGTAAAAACAAATGGAGACAAATAATATCTTTCAAGAAATTTTGATATTACCAATCATTATTATAATGGAATTACAGTATTATTTCAAAATGAAATACCATGTTTTGGTGTTTAATTTGGCGACTGGCATATTTTCGATAGTCGACTGAAAATACACTATGCATTGATATATCAATATCAATAAGTAGAATTGTAAAGTCAAACTGGCGACATTTTATAGGTTTCGACGCACTATGGACACTATACTTTTCTCTTTCAGGCACTTGACACTTTGCTTTTGAGAAAAGGAGACGCAACGTGCTCGCAAGTTTCGGTTTAATACAGTCTATCTAGGGGATTCTATATCCATGGTACTTACTATACACATTTACATGAAGTCATATGTGCTAAACGGAAATAAAAAAAAAACTACACTTTTCCGCCAGGATGACACACTTTCAGCCTCTGCGGTTGACTTGACATTGACAGTCACGATTGACATCACAGACTACAATAGAAATTGACATTGACATTGACAGACTTTTACGATAACATAAATACAATCTTGTTTTGTAGTTTGTTGCTTGTTCAGCGAGACCGTATCTATGGTGTTTTTTGTTATTTTGAGTGTTTATTACTGCTGATTCTAATTATTATTTTATACCTGTGACTATTAGTTCGATAAGTCTAATATCTTTACATTAGTTACTGAGATACCGTGTAGATGAATCTAATCTTGTTTATTTAGTTTCAAGTGCCAACGTAATTGTAGGTTTATTCTTGGTTTATGTATATAGGTATAACAGATTGGCATAGTTATGCATATTTATTATAATTTTAGTATTTCTAAAATGTTAGCAATGAAATCAGTAACTTCAATTAATGGTGCTGTTGCAAGAAAGTTGTTGCCTGTTTCAACAAATGCGAGATTATACCGGAGGTAAGACATTAAAATCATTGACTTCTGTTCAAATTCTACTCATCTTTCTGCTCCATTCTGTCCGTATCAGAATTTACTCTGCCACATCTTATATCAATTCAAAAGGGAATTGCTTGTCTTGGTATGGTCATGTGAAGAGAAGGGATGAAATACTTGTGACTTAAAGAGTAATGAATATAAATGTATATAGATGGAGAGGGAGAGGAAGGCCAAAGAAAAGATGGATGGATTGTGTGAGGAGCGATATGAAAGAAAAGAGACTTAGTGATAGTTTGACAGCAGACAGGGCAGAATGGAAGAAAAAAACTCGTTGAGCCGACCCCAAGTAACATGAGATAAGGACAGGAAGATGATGACATCTTTAATTTAATACAATTCATAACTTTTATGCTAAATCGCTTAATTTAGGACTGTATTTCTTATTAAACTATAGAAGTGAAATTATATTTATTTAATTTATCATTATATTCCCTACAGATATTCAAACCAAACTTCTGAAAAATATGATATAGTTGTCATTGGTGGTGGCATAGTTGGCTGTGCCTCTGCCAGAGAACTTATTCTGAGACATCCACAATTGAAGATTGCATTACTTGAAAAGGAAAATCATGTTGCATGCCATCAAAGTGGTAATAACAGTGGTGTGATTCATGCAGGCATTTATTACAAACCTGGATCTTTAAAGGCAAAGCTATGTGTAAAAGGTATGAATTTGGCTTATGACTACCTTGACAAGAAGGGTATTAAATATATAAAATCTGGTAAGTTGATAGTGGCCACGGAAAGGCAAGAAGTACCTCGATTGCTAGATCTATATGACCGTGGTATTCAAAATGGAGTGAAAGACTTACAACTAATTGAAAGTAGTGAAATCAGACAGATTGAACCTCTCTGTAAAGGGTTACAAGCAATATGGTCACCTCACACTGGAGTTGTAAACTGGGCTGAGGTTACAGAATCTTATGTTAAAGACTTCAATGAATGTGGTGGAACAACTCATCTCAATTTTGAAGTTAAGGAGTTCTTAGAATCTGAGGATGCAGAATATCCTGTTATCATATCAGATAAGAAAGCTAAAAACATTTCTGCAAAGTATGTCCTCACATGCTGTGGTTTACAATCAGATACAGTTGCTGTGCTAACAGGATGCCCTGAAGAGCCTAAGATCATTCCTTTTAGGGGTGAATACCTATACCTTATTCCAAGTAAGAGTAATTTAGCTAAAACTAACATATATCCTGTGCCCGATGCAAGGTTTCCATTTCTGGGTGTCCATATAACCCCTCGAGTTGATGGTCGTGTCATACTGGGACCTAATGCCATATTAGCCTATTGTAAAGAAGGATACAAGTAAGTAATTTCATTGATAGGTATAATGTATAATTATGTATTTATCCTGTTATTACAACTAAATATAAAACAACAATATGGAAAAGCCTGTTGATGTCATTTATGGAAATAGCCCTGGCATTTAAAAAACTCCATCTGTATAAAAACAAAATGATGTGCAATATCATCTTATAAATTATATCACTTAAAGAGCATTTAAAGGTCAATTTACTTATCTTATACTACAATACTTTTCCTTATCGAAAAGTGTTACAGAAATATTGCTTCCATAATAAACATTATTTATCAGATAGACCTGCTAATTTGTAAATGTTTTATTTCAGATATAGTGATTTCAATTTGAAAGACATGAAGGACATTCTAGCATTTTCTGGTTTCCGTAAATTAGCAATGAAATATGCAAGCTTTGGTATCAAAGAAATGACCCGGTCAATATTCACATCATTGCAAGTGAAGCAGGTACAGAAGTATATTCAAGAAATTACGTCTGCTGATGTGGAGGATGGGCCGGCTGGAGTAAGAGCACAAGCAATGGGGAAAGATGGTATGAATCCATTGTCTACAATTTAACATAAACAAAGTATGCAGTATATATATCTCACTAGCTGACCCGTGCCCACTTCGTTGGATAGTATTGGGTTAATATAGTCTATGACACTCACTAATAACATGGCTTTCTATTGGTAAAAGAATTTTCAAAATCGGTTCAATAGATCCAGAGATTACCCCCTACAATCTCACAAACTTTACCTCTTTATAATATTTAGTAGTTAAGTAAGTAAGTTAGGAGCTTAGGGTTCGTTACAATAAAAACAGCCGATTAAACCACCAAAAAACACTTTAATTTACAACAGTTATTAACACTTTAAACACACTAATTAAAACACAATCGCACTACTGAACACTTCACTTCACTTAATTCGCAGTTGAAGATCGCTTCCGAAGTTATCGCTTGTATCGCCAATTCAATACTGACCCCAGTCGCCGGATATCCGTTCTTTATATACCGGCGACAGTTATTTCTAGAACCTTCTAGAATGGAAAGTTCGGGTACATACCGGTACTGACTGTTAATCCAACAAATAAGCTCCATGCTGGGCCTTATAACAACACTCGTCTCCAAACTATCAAAATGACTTCACTACACGTCGCAACGTGGAACATTAACGGTCTCGCACCAAATACACTAGAATTGGAAACTTACCTCAAATCTAACAAACTCGATGCTTGTCTTATATCTGAGGCCCAAACGACTTCTAGAAGCCGAATATGCATCCCAGGATACAGTGTATATTTCACATCAAACCCTGATGGAGGCTCTCACGCTGGCTCTGCGATTGTTATCAAAAACAGTGTGAGGCATTGCTTACTACCACCTTACACAAAGAACTACCTACAAGCTACTACAGTGCAAATAGAGGACCGCTCTGGGCACCTAAACCTCTCGGCGATATACTGTCCACCACGACATACGATTAAAGAAACTATGTTCACGGAGTTGTTTCAGACACTGGGAAATCGATTTATAGCTGGTGGAGACTGGAACGCTAAGCATGCTTATTGGGGAGCTAGAACAACTTGAACAAGAGGTCGTGAATTGAAGAAAAGTGTTGATTCAAATAGGCTGATGCCATTATCTACCGGTGAACCGACATACTGGCCCACGGACACACAAAAGACCCCAGATCTATTAGACTTCTTTATCACCAAAAATATAGGCCACCTCTATATTCACGTAGAATCAAGCCTCGATGGTTCTTCAGATCACACACCTGTTAACTTAATTGTAAGCACAACAATCATACATCGTGAATCAGAAAATGATAACCTGCATAATGCTAAAACTGAGTGGGAATCCTTTCGAGCTTATCTGGAATCCAACATCTGCCTCAATATTCCTCTAAAAACTCCTGAGGATATTGACGATGCGTGCTTGTATATCACCAACTTGTTACAAGTGGCAGCCTGGACTAATACTCCCGGAATGGACACAACATTTCGTAATATACCTATACCAGTCGAGATACGCAATAAGATAACAGAAAAGCGACGGCTACGTAGAGTGTGGCAGCTCTCTCGCAACAGAGAAGACAAAACAAGACTCAACCGAGCTATAGCTGATCTAAAAGCCTCTCTTGCTGAAGCAGCCAACGAATCTCTTAAGCGGAAACTGGAAATGATGTCTCCAACTGCAAGCGGTCACCATTCTCTTTGAAAAGCTACAAAGACTATTGGTCAACCACAGCAATGCTTACCTCCACTGAGATCAGGCAACTCTTGGGCGCGTACGGACTCTGAAAAGGCTGAAGTATTTGCAGCCTATCTAGCTGAAGTATTTAAACCAAATGTAAGCGATGGCCCTGATGACCCTCAAATAGATGCACTACTAAACAGAGATAACATCAAGTGCTCCGTTGCGACCAACTTCGCCAGGGGAGATAGCCAAAGAGATCTCCAATCTGTTAATAAACAAAGCCCCCGGATTCGATGCAATTACACCAAGGCTGTTAAGGGAGTTACCCAGGAAATGCATTGTTTTCCTAACCAACCTCTTCAATGCAACCTTCCGAGTCAACTACTTTCCCTCTCTATGGAAAATGTCGCAAATAGTGATGATCCACAAGCACGGTAAACCAATCAATGAAGTCACATCATACAGACCTATTAGCCTTACGCCAACACTGTCTAAACTCTGGGAACGTGTCTTTCTGACTAGGCTAAAACCGTACCTTGAGGAAAATAACGTTGTACCCCATCACCAATTTGGATTTCGCAAAGACCATTCCACAGTAGAGCAAGTGCATAGGGTCTACAACACTATCAGACAATGCCTTGAGAAGAAGGAGTACTGCTCTGCAGCATTTATCGATGTCCAACAGGCTTTTGATCGTGTGTGGCACAAGGGCCTGTTGTTTAAAATTAAAAATACCCTTCCGCCTGCAATATATCTTCTGATGAAATCTTATTTGCACGACAGAATGTTCCAAGTCAAGCAACGAAGCGCGCGATCTTCTCTTCATACCTGCAGCGCTGGAGTACCACAGGGTTCAGTCCTTGGTCCTGTGTTATATAATATATTCACCCATGACCTTCCTCAAGCTCCAAATGTAACAGTCGCGACCTTTGCAGATGACGCTGCATTTCTTGCAACAAGTAGTGACCCAGATGAAGCAAGTAGAATTCTTCAGAACCAGCTAAATCTAACCAGTGACTGGTTGCGCACATGGCGAGTAAAAGCGAGTGCCTCCAAATCCCACCAGATCACATTCACTTTGAGAAAGAAACTGTGTCCAACAATCAACCTCGACCAAGATCCTCTGCCGCAATCCAAATGCGTCAAATACCTAGGATTCTACTTGGACCAACGTATGACTTGGAAAGATCACATCAAGCATAAACGCCACGAAGTGAACTATCGTTTTAAGAATCTTTTGTGGCTGCTTGGCAGACAGTCAACATTGTCTCTGAGCAATAAACTCCGGATCTACAGTTCAGTCATAAAACCCATTTGGACTTATGGGATACAGCTTTGGTCCTCAGCCTGCAAATCAAACATCCTTTGTCTCCAAAGAGCTCAAAACAATATCCTAAGGACTATAAGTGGTGCAGCTTGGTTTACCCGCAACTCAGAGATACACGAATACCTCAACATGAAAACTGTTATGGAAGAAGCTAAACAATACATAGAAAAATACACAGACCCATTAAAACATCACCCTAACCCATTGACAAGTACGCTTCTAATGCGGTCTCCGATAAACCGCCTGAAAAGAGCAAATGTGCTACTTGAATAAGGAGAGTTAAGGCAATGGCCCTAAGTCTCTAAAAGTTTAATTACTTCAGCTCATCTGATTATAGTCCAATGACTGATCGCAGAATAAAAAGAGAAAAAAAAAAAAAAAAAAAATTACCTAGCATTAATTCTGGCGCGTTACACTGCCCCCTCCTAAGACATGCTCGTCCCGAGCATTATCGGCCCCATAATAACGCGCCAGTCGATCCACGTGGACTATCTTAGGAGCACTTGTATCTTATTGTATACGATAGGTCACGTCATTGATTTTTGTCACAATCCGATACGGCCCGTCCCATTTAGCCTGGAGCTTAGGAGATTTCCCTTTACTGCGAACTGGATTGTGCAACCACACTAGTGAACCTTCGTCGAAACCTTTATTGTTCATTTTGCGGCCATACCGGGTTTTCATCTTTTCAGTCATTTGCTGGCCCGATTCTCTGACGTGTTCATAAATGTCATTCATTTTGTTCTGCAAGTCATTCGCATAATCAGTTTTACTGCGTGGGGCGTCAGGCGGTATTCGGGTGACCAAGTCTGCAGGCAGCCGTAATTCTCTACCAAAGTTTGCGAAAGCTGGTGTCACTGAAGTGCTTTCGTGAACAGCACTTCGGTATGACAACAAAAATGGTTGTATATGCTTGGCCCATTCGCGTTGCCGATTTTCCACAACTTTTGCCAAGTACCTCTCAAATGTCTGGTTAAATCGTTCCACCATTCCATCCGAATGTGCGTGGTAAGTTGTTCTCGTTTTATTATATTTTTTTTAGTACCCATAACTCGGCAAGTCTCCTGGAATATTTGTGATTCAAAATTCCTTCCTTGATCGCTGTGAATCTCCAAGGGTACTTCAAAACGACAGAAGACTTTATGAACCAGTTTATCTGCAACTGTTGAAGCTTCTTAATATGGGATAGCAAAGACTTCCGGCCACTTAGTGAAGTAATCCATTACAACCATGAAATACTTGTTACCACTTTCACTTTCCGGAAACGGTCCCGCAACATCCAGGGCTATCCTTTCCCATTGTGCACCAACATTGTTCAATTTCAGTGCACCTCTGCTACGAGTCTGAGGACCTTTTACAGCCGCACAACTAGTACATTTGCGACACCAGTCTTCAACATCATCACGACAATGAACCCAGTAAAACCGTTCCCGTATCTTCAGTAGAGTCCGTTTAATTCCCATATGGCCTCCTGAACAACTATCGTGGTACAGCTGTAGAACATCCGGTACTTTAGCCCTAGGGACGACCATTTGCAAATGATAGCTGTCTCCCCGAGCATTTTCCCATTTACGGCACAAGACTCCATCCTGAATCACTAAGTTGTCCCATTGGGCTTAATAGCTTTTCGTGATCGAACTCATCGCTGAGACGTCGCTCCACGTGGGCTTAGGAGTACTGGCCTTTATCCACTCCAGATTCGGCCGGATGTCTGAATCTTCCTGCTGAGCATGTTGTAGGCTTTCCTTCCACTCGTTGCTGAGATCTGTTTTGAGCATCCTCACAGGTACGACTTCTTTGTCCTCCTGCCGAGTACAATGTTTGCAGTCTTCAGGGCAAGGTCTTCTTGACAATGCATCTGCGTTGCCATGAGATTTCCCACTGCAATGTTCGACCACAAAGTCGTATTCCTGCAGTAGTTCAATCCATTTCGCAACTTGTCCTTCTGGATTTTTACACTGCAATAGCCATTTCAGTGCAGCATGGTCGGTTCGTAAGTGGAATTTCCACCCCAGCAGATATTTGCTAAAATGTTGCAATGATTTTACCACAGCAAGCAATTCCCGTCTCGTGACACAATAATTCCTCTCTGGTTTCGACGACTTACTGCAGTACGCAATCACAACCTCTTGATCGCCATTACGTTGAGATAAACACCGCCAAGTCCTATATCACTTGCGTCTGTGTCAACTATAAATTCTTTGTTGGTATCAGGATAACCCAAAATAGGTGTTTTGCACAGACGGTCCTTTAGCTCCTGGAATGCGATGCCACAACTTTCATCCCAACAGAAATGTCGCTTCTCCTCGGTTAGCTTGTGCAAGGGTTTGGCTATATCTGCAAATTTTTGACAAATCGCCGATAATAGGAGCACAAACCCAAAAATGCTCTGACCTGCGTCTTGTCTTTTGGAATTGGCCAATCTTTGACAGTGGCGATTTTCTTTGGATCCGTACGGATACCTTGTTCCGACACTACATACCCCAAAAAGCTAACTTGCCCTTTGAAAAGAGAACACTTTTTCGGACTCAACTTGAAGTTGGCACTCTTGATCTTCATGAGCACGCGATCCAAGTTTTGAAAATGTTCTTCAAATGTACGGCCTACGATGATGATGTCATCCAAGTAGACAAGCCAGGCATCACCAATTAACCCAGTTAGTACAAGTTCCATCAACCTTTCAAACGTTGACGGAGCGTTACACAATCCAAACGGCATAACTTTAAATTGCCACAGACCCTTTCCTGTAGAAAATGCAGTTTTCTCCTTGTCCTTTGGGTCAATTTCTACTTGCCAGTAGCCACTTTTTAGATCTAACGTGCTAAACCACTTAACTCCAGTAAGCATGTCCAGCTTGTCATCAATTCTTGGCAAAGAATAGCTGTCTTTCTGTGTGACGTCGTTCAGACGACGATAGTCAACACAAAACCGCATGCTGCCGTCCTTCTTCCTTACCAGCACTACAGGTGAACACCATGGACTGGATGAAGGTTCTATAACACCATCCTTGCTATCTCTCCTTAACAGAGGGGTCATCGTAGAGCAGCTTACCCTGGGCGTCCCTTACACAAAGACATTTGCTAATGTCCCGTGTAGCTTTCTCCCGGCCACGCGCCAGCTTAAAAATAAGCTTTTGCCCCTCCGCAGTTTCCAGCTTGTCGTATAAGGGCGCCAGACTTTTGCTGCGGGCTCTGGCTATAGCTTTTTTGCAAGCGCGCTTAGCCGCTCCATATGCCTCCCTGTCATCCGGAGAGTTGGACCCTTGCCACTGTTTAAATAAAACCTTCTTCTTCCGAGTCGCCTCCTGCACCCCGTCATCCCACCACCACGTCTCCTTTCCTATGGTGCGGCCACCACGAGAAGTGCCAAGGACGCGCTTACCCGCACCGGTGATTGCTGAATGGATCCTACTCCAGATCTCTTGAGCGGACTCATGCGGAGCACTGATCTTGAGATGCTCGATCTCCGCGATGAAGTCCGACTGCCTAGGACCATCAAGCAACCACCACTTAGTGCGGGGTTTGCGTTTTTCGGTCACTCCCTTCTTCGGTACAACCGCAAAGTCCAGGACAAGGAGGCGGTGTTGAGCCGTTAGGCTTTCGCCTGGGATGACTTTGCAGTTGGTAACCTTGCCAATGTGGCACCGTCGCACCAGCAGGTAATCTATTTGGGTTGAGTAGGCACCACCACGGTACGTAATAAGATGCGGCTTCTTCTGAAAGAATGTGTTCGCGATGGCTAGGTCAGACACAGCGCAGGTGCTAAGTATATTGACTCCCTCTGCGTTTAGCTGGCCATAACCAAAACCACCGTGAACACGTCCATACTCTCCAGCAAACTGACCTACGTGACCGTTGAGATCCCCCCCAACCAAAACACCTTCGGAATTCGGGATAGCGCGTAATACGTCCTCGAACTCATCCCAGAAGGCTTCCTTTTCAGACTCACAGCAACCCGTCTGAGGAGCATAGGCGCTGATTAGGTTCGTTACCGACCCTTCGAACAGCACCCTAACTCGCATCAACCGGTCGCTGCATCGGTCTACTTCAAGGAGTCCATCCTGAAAGTCCTTAGACAGCACCACGGCCACTCCGCTCCTACCCGTTGGTGATCCGGCGTACACTAGCCGGTACCCCTGCCCGATGTCACGTGACTTATTTCCCTTCCAGCGCGTCTCCTGAAGGAAGGCGCACTGGACCCGACGCTTCGCAAGTACGTCTGCGAGTTCTTGGCAACGTCCGGTTAGGGAGCCAATGTTCCAGGTGGCAAAGCGGAACTTCTTCTTGGGTACTATCCTCTTTAGCCGTGCCCGTACTTGACACGGTAGCCCTAGCCCACTTATCGCAGGTTTAGGGCGATATGCCTGCGCGTCGTTATGCGGCGACGCCCTAGACCGAGTAACCTTACCTAACTTGTTTCTCTCCATACAATATATGACTGAAGTTGGTTTTACGTGGGGCGACCAGCCGTCTGACCCCCACAACCCTACAAGAGGGAAACCAGGTTCGCCAGAGCCTCGTCCGTTGGACAGCAGGGTGCACCGCTAGCAAGTGAGGTTGGCTTGGGTCTTTAAGATGGCAACGGACCCCATACCCCCCCGGATTATTACCGGGATTCTGAGCTGATTGTGATTATAAAATAAGGTTACATTGAGTGGAGCTCAGTCAAGCCTCAAGCGCTGTTCTATAATACGTAAAAAATGACATTGCTCAGGTTGATTACTGATTGTAGTTTCTCTGCTCAAGTCAAGTTCTAAAATTAAAACTCCAACTGAGACTAGTGTTAAGTAATGCTTGAGTCTTGATTGTAGTTCTGTGATACGGGCCTTAGACCAGGATGCAATCGTCCATTATATCGGCCAAAACAATATTATGCAGGTAGATTTTGTTGCCTAGCTTCAACTCTATCTCTCTCTGTCCTCGGACGGGTATACGCTGACCAGTGGCTGTTACCAAATTTATGTGTCCTCGGTTGTATGCAGGGTCCCCAAGAACCGACTTATAAGTTGGGAACTGACAACCGTGCGAGAAGCTCCAGTGTCTATCGTCAGCTTACATGGTGTTCCGTTGACCTTGCCCTTGATGATAAGGCTGTTCCCGTCATGGGTTTGTGAGATCGAAATCCTTGGGGCTCCTTGAAAATCAGCCAGCACCCGTCCCGCAGTCCTGGCTTTTACTCGTTTCCCTGCTGTTGCTGGGCGTTGCTGTTAGCCGCCCTATCCTCTGAAGATCTGCCATCTTCCCTCTATGTAGTGCGCTTAGGGCAACTGGATCGAAGGTGGCCCCTTTCACCACAGCCGTAGCACCTAGGGCTGTACCCTTTAAATTGGTCGCAAACTGTAGCTGCTGCGACCTCTCTAACGCGGAGGGAACGATGATCCTGCCGCACAGCTTCCACCGCTAGTGCATGGGCCAAAGCGTCCCGTGGTGCCCGAGTCTCACAGCAGCTCTAACCTCAAGGTCGCGGATGCCGTCGATTAATATTTAGCAAAGTACTTTTGTTGTAGGTAGTAAAGTGCGGGTGCGCGGAAAATAAATCTCTCAGCTACTTACTTACTATTGTAATAACCTTGCACACCATTGAAAGTTACACACAGAAGTAGTACGTACGGACAGGAGACACACACAATAGTCATAAAACAGCTCAATAATTAGTCCACAAAAACGTAACACACACACACACGTCTAACAGTCGCGTCAGCGCAGGCGATTCGCAGCGAGGGCCTTGACCGACTGACCTCCAAACAAAAATGATTTCCATTGAAATCCAGGGCCGGACTCAGGTCTATTGCGGGCGCGACATTTCATACATTGGGCCACCGAACCATCCGACATTATAATGTAAACATTATATTATATGCCGTGGTTGTCTTGTGTTGTGTTGTAATTGTCTTGTCTTATGTGTTATATAATAAATATAAATGAACTATGTGCTAGGAGTAAACCCTACATCACCCCTCTCCAGAGATCGTCAAGGGCGATAAAAATCAGGAAACCTGACATGACGACCAGAGTGAGTGGTATAACTCTTTGCTACTGCTAGGTGGAGTGACTTCTTCTGGGTCAGCTTTGTCTGCCAAAATGTAAGCTGGCTTAAGGCGGTCAATTGAGACCGTGACCTCTCTGCCCTTAATTAATATTTTGAAGACTGTCTCCCCGTTGCAGAACTTTGTGTGGACCTGTGTACGCTGGTTGTAGCGAGCCACGTAATGCGTCTTCACGAAGGAACACGTGATCAGTGGTCTGCAGATCAGATCTTTATAAATGAAAATGCTGGTCTTGCTGTGACGGGATGCTGGAGTTGGTTGCAGGTTTTGAGCGAACTTGCGAATGCGCGCAGTGAAGTCTGTGACGTCGGTCGTTCCTACGTCACTAGAGGTGAATAATTCACCAGGGAGCCTTAGCGGTTCGCCGTACACAAGTTCGGTGGAAGACGACTGGACATCCTGTTTGAATGCGCTCCGTATGCCAAGCAATACCCACGGCAAGGACTCTGTCCACTTGTCATTAGCATGGCACATGATGGACGCCTTGAGTTGCCGGTGAAATCGCTCCACCATGCCATTACGTGCCGGATGGTATGCCGTCGTTCGCTTGTGCTGGAAACCAGTCAGTTTAGACAATTGTTCAAACAGGGCCGACTCAAACTGTCGACTCCTGTCCGTGACAATGTCAGTGGGACAGCCAAACCGGGCAATCCATCCGGATAGCAGCGCTTTAGCTACTGTCTCGGCAGTTATATCGACAATAGGTACGACCTCTGGCCACCTGGTGAAACGGTCGACTGCCGTCAGACAATACCTGAAGCCTTGCGAAATCGGGAGCGAGCCCACAAGGTCAATGTTGACGGTGGTGAACCTTGCACGTGTCGGCTCACTTTGGCCCGCTGGCAGTCAAGACAAGCTCGAGCCCACTCCCTGCAGTTCTACCTTATGCCTGGCAAAACGAAGCGCTTTGCGATTAATTTGGCAGACGCTGAGACACCAGGGTGGCTGAGGGAGTGCAGGCTGTCGAAGACTTGCTTTCGCAGCATTAAAGGCACAAATGGTCTGGGAGGCGTTGTACTGACGTCACAGTATACAGATTTACGCTCCCCTGGGACCTGCACCTTCTCCAGAACCAACGAGGATCCTTCCTGGAGCAACTTGGACAGCTCCGGATCCGAAGTTTGCGATTCCGCGAGAGTGTCGAAGCTGACCGGTACTTGTAGCGCTTCCACGCGAGATAAGGGGTCGGCTACGACATTGTCCTTGCCGGAAACGTGCCTTATGTCGGTGGTGAACTGGGCAATGAAGTCTAGGTACCGGAATTGCCTTGTGTGGTACCAGCACACAGGATGCTGCCGGTAGCTGGAGTCAGCGTCAGGTCCTTCATCGCCCGCTTCAGTTCGGCGATCTCGGCTGCCATCTCGCTGACCGAGGGTCCTGCTACCGTAGTTGCTGCGACGTGGGTTGCTGGCGCGACGATGTCCTGGACGCGGTCAGCCAGCTCGGCTAGCGCTTCCAGGGTGCTGTGGGGCTGCGATGCCAGGAGGGGCTGGATGCTGGTGGGGAGTCGGCTGCACCAGATGGTGCGCACAAAGTCCTCAGGCATGGTTGGTCCTGCTAACCCCTGCAGGTGGCGAAGAAACTGCGACAGCTTCCGGTCTCCTAGCTCCTCGTGCATCAGCTGCTGCTTCACCTTTCGCTCGTGGGAGGCTGAGAGTCTCCGCACCAGTTCTGACTTCAATTTCTCGTAGCGGTTGGTGGCGAGAGGGGACATGATAACGTCTTTCACCTCTTTTGAAAACTGGGGGTCGAGGTGTCCAACAACATAATTATATTTAGTGACGTTGTTTGTCACCCCTGCGTTCTCGAACTGCGCCTCTATCTGCGCGAACCAAATATCGAGCTCTTCGGGCCAAAACGGCGGTAGGCGCAAAACGACGCGGTACATCTCAGCCGGGTCGACCTTTGATCCCGATATGCGCTTGGCCCTGCGCGCGCGGTGCGCAACGTGGTCGGTGGGCTGCGATGACGCATTGTGTCCAGTCTCACTGTCACTCATGTTTTTATTTAAAGTTTATGCTCTTCGGGGTCACCAGTTTGGCAAGGTACTTTTGTTGTAGGTAGTAATGTGCGGGTGCGCGATAAATAAAAGTCCCTCAGCTACTTACTTACTATTATAATATCCTTGCACACCATTGTAAGTTACACACAGAATGAGTACGGACAGGAGTCACACACAATAGTCACAAAACAGCACAATAATTAGTCCACAAAAACGTAACAATAAATAACACGTCTAACAGTCGCGAGCGCAGGCGATTCGCAGCGAGGGCCTAGACCGACTGATCTCCAAACAAAAATGATTTTCATTGAAATCCAGGGCCGGAATCAGGTCCATTGCGTGCGCGACATCTCATACATTGGGCCACCGAACCATCCGACATTATAATGTAAACATTATATTATATGTCGTGGTTGTCTTGAGTTGTGTTATCAATAAACTTACATGCTAATAATAATGTGGCTGTGTTTATGTTTGTGTTGTAATTGTCTTGTCTTATGTGTTATAAATGTAAATGAACTATGTGGTAGGAGTGAACCCTACAAATGCCTGCACCAGGTTCCCTTCAATGAGCGCAGGTACAGCTGCGCACGAAAAACGTGTTCCAAGTGAGCGTCACCATACCTGGCTTCCAACGCCTCAAGGAGCTGCTCGTAAGTCACCTCCTTACTGAGAGCTTCCAAGACAGGCCTGGTCACGCAGGTGAGGGCAGTCATGGCCTTTACTCCACCCGTTCGCCTTCATTACAGCTTCAAACTGTATATTGTACGCCGACCAAGAAGACGTGCCATCGAACGGCGGTACTTTGAACCCACGTAGCGAAGGTGTAGTAGCTGCGGAAGTAACAATCCCGTCTCCAAGTTTAAGGTTGCCCAACTTCATATCAGAAATAACGTCATCAAACTTACTTATCCTGGTTTCTGACAAGCGGTTGTTATACTGAGCAACCTTATCCTTCACCTCCTTCATGTCTTTCCCGAAGGACGCATGAAGTTCCTTCATGAGGAGCATCTGTTCTTCCTGTCGGCGGGCCTGCTCCTCCTTGTCGCGCTGCAGCTGTTCTTCCAAGCGCCGAGCCTGCTCCTCCTGTCGGCAGGCCTGCTCCTCCTTGTCGCGCTGCAGCTGTTCTTCCAAGCGTCGGGCCTGCTCCTCCTGTCGGCCAGCCTGCTCCTGCAGCATCACCATCAGAGTAGCAAAGTCTGGTGCTGATGATGCCGGAGCTGTTGTGGACGGGCCGGCCTAGTCAGTACCTAGCCATAGTCGGTACCTGGTCTTCCGAAGTCTGCGACGTTGCTCCACCAAAACGCCTCTGGTCTGTCTCCTGCTGGCGTTGTCTACGGATGCGGATATCCTCCGTGTCGTCCTTTGGCAGAATCGGTATGATTATCCCACTTCTGGCACATCTTGACCTCAGTAATTCATCTGCTCGATACTAGATGGCGCCACATGTACGTAAATGTCGTTATGTACCTAACCATGTTCATCTCTTGTTTTCAGGTAGCCTCATAGAAGACTTTGTGTTTGATTCACAACCTGGGTCTGGTGCAATAGGAAGCAGAGTTCTACATTGTAGGAATGCACCCTCACCAGGGGCTACTTCATCCCTTGCTATAGCGAAAATGATAGCTGACAAAATGGAAAACCAGTTCAAATTCCACAACAAGCATGCCCCTGGTGCACCCCCTGCTGATATTTAAATTTTAAGAACATAATCAAATCATAACTTGATGTTAATTGAAAAAATTAATGCTTTTTTAGAAGCTCCGTTTTAGTTAAAGAAGTAACTACTGGGTTGTTTCTTTTTAGTATACATATATTTTATTGCTTACTACTCTGTGCTTGGTTAATTAGGAATAACTTGCAATGCACATCAATTACGATAAAGAAACAAGTACCTAGTACTGGCATTTATATTGTTGTTATCACTAGTCAAATGAATTATATTCATTATTTAAATGAATTTGTAATTTATTTTATTGTGGTTTTTAATGCCTCTAAAGTAAAGACCTTGGTTAAATGCATCTTGTTGTTGTAATATATTTAAATACTTAGAAACTTTATGTGAAAAATTATTATGAAACAATCAATCAACAAGTGATCTGAATTGAATTTATTTGATTATTTTTTAAATTTAAGGTTAACTTATACAAACTATTAAATAAAATTTATATTTAATTTAATTAAATGTGGAGTCCCACCCATACAGTGAATTGGATGTAATTACAAAAATAAATGTAGTTGATTATAATAAGTTAATAGTGTAACTTTGGGTGCTAAATGAGTCACTAAAACTAGCAGATAGTTCTAATATTTTTTGGATATATGTATTGTTATAGTACCTATGTATATCTTTGTATAAGGGAATGATCAATTTAAGTTGTACATGAAATTAAATTGGCCTAAAGTTTTCTTTATGCCTATCCTAGGTACCTAAAATAACATGATCACACTGGGCAAATATAAAACCATATTAAATCTTAATATCTACAAATGTTCTTTGCTATTATTCAGTAACAATCCCTTTACTAGTGATACATATGAAATTGATTTGAAGATCGTAGGCTGTTGTCAAATGGAATACAATATTGCTGACAACCACTATGTATTCTGATAGACCAAACATCGAATAAACTGAAAACAGAAAAATAAATTATGTTAATACAACTTGCTTTCATTGATTTATTCATACCTCTCGCGCGTTTCTCGTACAGTTCCCGTCACGCAAGCTTGTCTCCGCAAAGTACGCCGCAATCGGCTGCTGGACGTCAATTTGACAACAAACATACAACCGCGCATGCGCGGGTAGCTCGCGCATGCGCGGCGCGCGGGTGTAATGGCATCTCACTCGCTCGTATAAGTTCGATGCATAAGCGTGTCCCGCTTGCTCGATGCAATACGACTGTGGATGCGAAAAGTGTTACAGGTTGTCATTGTTTTTAATGATTTATTTTGGTGATTTCTTACAGTTTGATTTGTGTTCTTGTGGTGTATGTGTTTGTTGTGTTACTTTTTGATATTTTATTGTTACTGGTAGTCTTTGTTACTTGTTTATAGTATAATACGTATAAACAAAAAAATATTTTAGGAACGTAACACTTTTTTACGCGATTGCACCTGCGCGGACTTCACTCAAACCTAACTTCCGAGGGGCAAGCCACGCTAACGCGAACTGTACACCCATGTGTAGGAGAAACGCGCGAGAGGTTAAACACACATATGTTTTGAAATATTTGAAATTAATCATTATAAATAACAGGGCTCTAGACAGGGGAACCTCCTAAAAATACTACAATGAGTTGGGTCCAGAAGTACCGCTTTACTTGAGAAGCTATCATTTATTGTATTTTTTTATGCTTTTTGTTGATATTTTTTACAAAAAAAAAAATTATAAAGGAAACAGGAGAGACCTGGTGGCCCCATCGTGTAGCCAATTTGATAAACACATGATGACAGTTTACAACATACATGATGAGCTGGAAATATGCTTATATGAGCACTGTAGTAACTTTTACCTGTATCCTATCAATGGCAAATAATGTAAATAAAATAACCTATCTCCCTCAGAAGTTAATTAAATAGTAAAGTTATTGACCTTTTAACCACCTGACTTTATATCAGTTGTCATGTCCAGTGCCCAGCACAAAACAAAAACACCTAAAAGTAAATACCAACAACAACGAGGGGTATGCAGTGGTTGTAAATATGTTGAAATGGACAGGAAAATATTTGTTGGATTAATCCAAGGCAAGTGGTAAAAGGTCAATAAGTAGGTATAAATTAATAGAAGGTATACTTACTGTAAGGCTCGCACAGCCTGTTATGTCTCAGGAAGAAATAAGCAGCAGATGCAAATGAAGTTACATTCACAATGAAAGCTCTCCATTTTAACTTGGCTGAATGCTTTTCTCTATGTGTAATATTGGGCCTTCTTCGTAACTTAGAAAGCATTAGACATGTTAAGAGCATATAGAATACTGATGTTCCAATGAAAGTTTTAAAACAGACTTCATGGTAAGCTGTGAAAATATTGGTATTGATCGCATTAGGTGCACAGTCATAAAAATATAGGTAATTATTACATGTAATAATTATGTTCCTATACTTACGGTAGTTTTTGGATGACGTCCAGTGAGTCAATCCTAACAAAGCTAGGTTTTCTATAATATTTAAAAATACTGCTAATTTTACTATCACAGCACAGCTCTCCAGTACTATACTTCTGTAATAGTTCCATCTTAAATATAGTATATAGAACCGTATAGGTGCATGTACATAAATAGCAGTCTTCCATATCGTACTTTGAGGTTCGTAATTTCCTATAGATGCTGATATTGATGGGAAGATATTGGGAACTTTGCAATGTGTATTATTTGCGCTTTCAAAATCTTTGTACATTGTTATGACAACACAAGTTATAAAAGCAAATAATGGTACTGATACGGCAGAGAAGCATAACTTCGAAGGTATTTTAATGTAATACTTCTTCTCAGAATCATTGTAAAGAGGAATATACATTTATTTGAAAATGTTATTACAATAGAAGTTCATAGGTCAAATTCAGTAAAACTCGGAAACTGATGATGATATTGACATGACACAACAGCCAAACAAATCTATGCAAACAGCTGACCGCTGAGTTAAGTTGACAGTCAAACAAAATGTCATTGATTGATAGTGTCAAATTGAAGTCATCATTGCGTTCCATTATAAATTAGATATTGTGTGGAATGGGACTGATAACACTTTCGTAAAGTAAGCAGTATGCATATTGAGAAAAAATCTGCAAGAAAAATACTACAATCAATCCCAAACACTATAATCACAGACTACAATATTAAATATCTCACTTTGACAAGGGTTCATGTAGTGGTGGCGCCATCTGAGATCAGCTTTCACTTGCCGACCCACACCCGCTTCATAGCGTTCAATTTTTTGCTTTATATTGTTTTTTTTTCATAATTTATGATGATATGAGTTTTGTATACAGTCCTACCAACTTATCTATGAACTGAAAGAGGACGGCACCGGTGTTGCTAATTAATATAAGGTGCCCAAAATTGAGTAAGTTTTCAAGAAGGAAATTTCATATTAGACATAATCGTTTAATAAGAATTACAGTTTTTACAACTGAAACACAATGATACCTATATAAAAATAATAAAATAAATAAAAAGAATTTGATAATTTACAGTTACGTAGGTAGTGTAGGTACGCTAACAGTTTAGTCTCTCAGGAATAAACAATGGCTTTGTCTAAAAAGTAATCCAATGAAGCGGAAATTCAGCAGATACCTGGATGTACATTTACACACATTTACATTTATTTATGATCGTACCTAACCCCTAACACCAGATTTGAGTAATTATAATTAGCAGTGGTACCTAGTGGTTTTTTTCCTTTTTTATTTAGGAATGGGCTAGCTCTTGACCATAATCACGCCTGATGGAAAGCGATAGATGAGGTCTATGATGGAGCGAGCGTGCCCAGAAGATGCCTGTTCACTTGATTTGAAGGCAGACGGGTTAAATGTGGACGGGCACACAGATGCTGGCAGAGAGTTCCACACTTTAGCTGTGCGTATAATAAATGTGGAAGAGAAGCGCTGGGTACGACTAGTCGGGATATCGACCAAGTACGGATAAAGACGGTACCCTGCAGTACGTCTGGTATTCCGGTGGTAAAAGGGCGATGGTGGGATGGTGGTAGTGTAGTGTAATAAAAAAAACAAATTGCTTTACAATAATTTATTTATTGAAAACCAGGTTAACAGTAATTGTGATCTTTAGATGAACCTGCATACACAACTTCATTCTGGTTGTGAGGCCATACTCCGCTTATTTCCGTACCACTATCATAATTATCATTATCGCTTTCGGTTTCAGTGTCATTTACCACTTCTATAATAAAAGGTTTATCTAAATACAAATCATGTTTTAAGTGTTCTCCTTCTAACCTGCGAACGTGTTTACAATGCTGTGCCCACTCATGAACTGTAATAGCGTCAAAAGCTTCTCTAACTAGGCGGGGAATTTCAGCATTTTTGTGAAATTTTGTGCTCAATATTTACATCGGCAACTTTTCCTTTCATTGTGCTCCATATGAGTTCAATGGGATTGAGATCACAGTGATAAGGTGGTAAATATAAGCATTTGTGTCTATTGCCTTCTAAAATTTTTTCAATCTTATATACCTACAGGTTCAGGCTTGTTTCTCTTAATTATTTCTAAAAGCTGAGGTTTAGTCAAATCCTCTCCGTAGTCAATTTTATTTTGGGTCAACCATAATTGCAAATCTTTTTTTTAAGGAATTCGTATTTGGGACTTTATTCACACAAATACGGTGATAAGGAGCATTATCCATAACTATTATGGATGGCTCTCGTAAATTAGGCACACATTTTTCAATAACCCACTTTTTAAAGTTGGTACTCACCACATAATAATCATGATCATCACCACTTTTCGTGTTTGATTTAAACACAAGTAGTGCATTTGTTACAAAGTATCTCCTCCCGCATGAACAATAATATATCTTTGCCCTTTCGATACAGGCTCCAATACTCCGTCTTCACCCTCTCCTTGCCAACATTTACCCGATGTATGCGAAGAGTGAATATAGGTCTCATCTACTTAAATAAATTATGGGCCGGGGCTGAGGAGTTTTATTATTTTTATCCACTGCATGCAAGTACTTAGGTCTCCAAGCTACACTCTATAACTACTTTACTAACCAATTTCTTCCGCTGCGTGCCCTTCCTTAACTATTTTTGAAATTAGACCTTGACTCACACCTGAAATATAAGATAATAAAATAATAGTAGAAATTTGAAATGTGGCAGTTTAGTTGGCTCACTCACTTAGCATGTTACCTAATAGATGTACGTTACTGTTACGCTAACCTGCAGCAAGAATAGAAACGAATATTTCGTGGACTATTAAGTATCGGGTAATTTATAACAAGAAAGTTGGCAACACTAACCTGTCGCTGCCAAAATTAGTTTGTATTTTGAATGGAATAATCGGAAAACCCGCCCGAGCTTATTCTTCAAAAAAGGTTTTAACCTTTAGAATAATATCTCGAGCATCACTTCTAATAGCTTTCGGCATATTTAACTTTATAAATTCAGCAATATCACGACAAAACAACCAGAGAACCCGAATGTAGTAGACACTGACCATCGAATGACATGCCGGCCGTAGTTCCAATATTTTCGCCATTTCACAGCTAAGTTGGTAGGAGTGTAGCGTGTAACGGATCGCAATGTTACGTTTCGTTATTATATCGATATTTCATAGCAACTGCGAAATCATTGATTTACAATCAAAGCCGCACTCGAAATTGCACAAAATCACAAAAATATCTCTGTTCCTATCACAGACAAATTGTTACTATGATATCTAAAAAAAATGGAGAACATTCTAAATAAGGACATATTTAATGATCGTGATTTAGACGAACTTTCTCCAGATTATAATCCTCGGAATTTTGTGTTACGGATGCAGATGCGAAGAACACTGGTTAGTAAACAATACATTTTATTTTATTTCTAAAATAGGTACTATTTAGTAAGAATATTTCTCTCCTGTATGTTACCTACACATTCAACTTTTGATTTGAAGTTTTTTTTTTGACTTAGATCAGAGGCGGCTTTAGCCTTCTGAGCGCCCGTGTGCAATACATACCCAAGCGCCCTCTAGTAGGCGCGCGGTCAAAATGGTTTTTTTTTAAGATTGGAAGTCATTTCATGGCTCCTTCCGCTCAGGGCGGTGCCGAAGGGAGTGTCAGACTCTTACTGACTAAAACCCATCCGTGTTCCAAATCGCCTTTGCGTTCAAGGGCTGCGTCCCCGTCTATTATGCTGACATCTCTATGAGGCGCGCTTGGAACGCACCGTGACGTCGACCCAGGCCTGGTTCTGATCGGACGGCGACAGGCGAGCCACCCATCGCTCGCCATCCGCAGACCCGCGCCTACGATGGCCGGGAATCGCCCTGCGACTGTCGAGGCCCGGGGCGTCTTCTTTGCGGCTGGGGCGTGAGGAGTTACCGTTATTTAGGATCCTGATGGTAGTGCGCTCCGAGAGCCATAAAAACACTTGGCTTCGGACTTCTTTAGGATCACTTCGATACCCGATTGCCGGATCCTCTCAATTACTGTCGCAATCCCGATTGTCATTACGTCGGCCGCCGCTTCGTGCGACCCCCCTAGTGCCAGGACCAACGTTACATCAGCGAAGCAGACTATGCTGAGGCGCCCACCGTCGAATGCCTCTTGCAGAAACCGTGCTGGTTCTCCGTCAGATCTCCACCTAGTGCCCGAAGAGGCGGTTTGCAATACCTCTTACAAAGAGCTTGCCCACCTCGTCGAAGAGCGCAATGGGCCATTCGAAATCCGATGAGAATTGTTGAACATTTTATCCTAAACCGCATATTGCGAGAAGTCTAACTTGCATTTTGTTAGACTTCTGAATGTATGAGTGCGTTAGCGGCGGACGTCATAAATTTGTAATAGCAAACGGACAACATACGTCCGCAGGGTTTTTGAGAGCGCAGGCGCGCTTCGGGCAGCGCTCGGCGCCCCCTACACTTCTGCGCCCGGGTGCACCGCACACCCTGCACTATAGGTAAAGCCGCCTCTGACTAAGATCATTTTTTTTTTTCAGGTGAAGGACACGCATAATCATGGTGTTATTAAAAACTCTAACTGGACAAGGTAAAATAAGATATTTGCTGATTTTTGTATTACACTACATAATAATATGTGCCGAGTTCTTCACTGACAAATTATAAGGGTCATTTCAATGTAGTGCAGCGCTATACCTTTAGGTACCTACCTACTTTCAGGTGCAATCTGTATCAGCCAATATGTAGGTAACTAACTACTGTAGGCTAAATTTGTAATAACGGCGAATTTAATTTTCTTTCATACAAGTTATATAGGCACCTACCTACCTAATACACGTATCTGAGAAAAAAACCCGACTGATAAAACTGACTACAAAGTTCGAAACAAGTCGCTTTTCAAGCAGTCTGATGCAGTTGATGGCATCAGATCAGTGATTAAACTGCATCAGACTGCTTGAAAAGCGATTTATTTCGAACTGTTTAGTCACAGACAAGGCCCAAGTGGGCACGGCAATTTTTTTTTACTTTTTCTTCAAAAGTCGAAAACCATGCGGCCTAAAAAGAAAAGAAAAATTGTTTGAGAATTTGCAAATAGCGCTCTTACATGTGATATACCATATGCATGCCGTAGTAGCCTCACTTCGAATTTTTAGGAAACACTTTCAGTCATTGTTGCTACAAAAAATATATACATATTTTTTTCTTTCTTATTAAATAGTTGAACAAACATCATCTAAAACTATACCAAATTTCAAGTTGATAGCATTAGTAGTTCAAGAACTACTAATGCTATATCCAGCTGTGACAGACGGACAGACTTAGTCATACGGTCACACCATAAGGGTTCCTTTTTGGTACGGAACTCTAAAAACCCTATTCTATGTTTAAGGAAATCAATGAAAAGAACGAAAGAAAGCCAAAGCATTATTAACAAGGAAATAGTAAAATTGCGACATGACTTCAACAATATCAATTTAAAAAATCGAGTAACGATTAAAGGCCTTGAACCTTTGAAATTAAAATCTAATGTTTTCAGTGAAGAGTCTTTATTCGATAAATGCAATTTGAAAACAAACGAGTCCGAGGATAACTTCTTTTTACACGAGTTATCGGATGAATTGTCTGAGTTAGAAATCCGTAATGACACTGAATTCAAAGTCAATCAGAAGATTAAACCTCTCAAACACATTAAGATATTTAGAGAAACTCAATGTTATAGAAGACCAAAACAAATTAAAAGGGGTTTATTAGATCTGAATAAAGATATAAATGAAAACAATGAAGATATATTTCGAGTAGAATGCAGCAAAAAAAATCTTAGCCACAATATTGAAGAAATCTATAACGCGGAACAGCCAAACGAACCAGTTTTCCAGCAAAATGTGAATCCAAGTAAATTAGACGAGCCAACAAGTGATTTGCAAAACCTTTTAGTAATGATGGCTATATCTTCAAACTCAAATAATGTAAACCAACAAGTTGATGATGAATTCGAAATCAACAACGTTGAAACGCCAAAAAGTGAAATATGTTATTCAAATATAGGTGTGAACGACGATCCGAAAGGCTCTATAATCTCTGAGGGAATTGATAATATTTTGAATATAACACCAATAAGAATACAAATTGACAGTAAGGAGACATATCTCTTGAAAAAATTTGTAAATAAGTGGAAATATTTTGTAAGTAATAGGAAATCGTACGTATCAGAACAAAGACAGGAAACTTTGAATAATTTCTTCGATAAAATAGCAAAGAAAAAGATGGATATGAATCAATCTTCAGAATCAGAAAATAAGTCAAAACTTCTGGCAAAGGATTATAACACATACCAGCACAGGTAAGTTTTAACATTTCTCAAAGAAGGTGAGACAATGTAATTTTTTCTTGAATAAATGTAATTATATTATCTATTATATCTGCTTGGGTGAAGTGGTGAAAATATTTACACGGAGTAGGTACTATAAAGTATCTACATAATCGGTCAGGCATCGATGGTACATCGATCGATGACGAGTTGAGCCACCACTCTTATGAAAAGAAGCAAGGAAATAACGGTTAAGAACAACATCTTAAGGAAACCGGCCATTTTCTAAACCGAAAACTCAAAAACATGGCACATCCACCGACATGTACCCGCGTGGTAGCCTTTTCACAGAGAGGAAGCCCTTGTCCCAGCACTTACACGCATGCTTATACTTAATACATAAAACTGAAGAGTGTTTGTTTTTGTTTATTTGTTTGTTTACTTGAACGCGCTAATCTTAGAAACTACGGGTCGGATTTGAAAAATTCTTTCAGTGTTAGATAGGTAACCCATTTATCGAGGAAGGCTTAGGCTATATATCATCACGCTAAGTTCAATAGGAGCGGAGCAGTAATGAAAATTGTGACGCAGACGAAGTTGCGAGGTCAACTAGTGTAAAATAATACGGTGAGCTCTCACTGATGCCTTTGTCGATATACCTACATTTAGATTTTAAAAAGGAAATAAGTATCGAATTTATCCAGCAAAAGTGCAATAACCTGCAGATTGTGAAGACATTTTTCTATGCCTTGAATTAATGTTTATGTTAAATATTTTAGGTACAAAATACAAAAGCACATAATAGCACTGCAAAAAGCAAAATTAGAAGAACAAAACCGTTTGATAGAAGAACTTAAGTACAATAAGATTGTAGAAGCTTCCCGTCAGTCAGTAGATGATATGAGAGAAGAAGTACGTAGAACGTATTATGAAATAGATCGACATCTGAAACCTAAGATAAAGTGCTTGACTAATGAATTAAGGATACCTGAAATTGAAGGTTCGGCACCTTCGATAACAAAATAGTTAACGGTTATTTTTTTTATTAATGTACCTATGCCCCTAATCTTGTTTTACTTTCAGATCCATCGCTTGTATTACACTGTTTAAAGGTTCCACAGTTTTTACAAAGGATGGAAAAGAGAGCTCGAGAACGGGAAGAAAAACATGCAATCATACGTGAGCGGAGACGACAGATGGAAGAAGAACGGATCAGATTAAAACAACAGGTAACATCATTAAACAACCGGGAAGAGCTTTCTTTGAGTAAAAATTGTCATATCTGAAAACCTTTCTAAAACACTTGGTTTTAGGCGGAACTGGCAAAAGCTGAAATGGATAAGGAAGAAAAAGCGAAAAGAATTCTAGAATTAAGAGAGAAAAGAAGGAAAGAGAAAATAGAGAATATAAGAAAGAAACAATGGGCTTCAAGACTGAGAGCGCTCATAGTTATGGCGGATTTGCATTATGAGAAAACTTTGAAGGCAAAATATGGTATACGTCCTTTGAGAATTCTACTAGAAATGAAGCGAGATAACATTGAAAAAGCTAAAGCTCATTACATTTTTCAACTTAAAAACAACACATTTTTGCATTGGATGTGGCATACTGAGGATATGTGGATTGAAAGAAATTACAAAGCGGAGGAATTTCGTCGTAAAAAACTGTTAAGGAAAGCGTTTGAGGCTTTTAAAAGGGTAAGTTGGTGATTAATAACATACGTAAATTAAACGTAAAATGTATGTATGAGGTAACTACTGAATTACTGATTCTTGGAGCTAAAAACAGGTTAAGAGCGAGTCGGACTCCCGTACCGAGGGTTCCGTACCATCATTTGTATAGAACGTGAAATGTTGTTTTCATCGGCGAGGCCACAATCCGACCATGCGGTCTAAAAAAAGAAAAAATATTTGTGAATGTGCATAGCGCTCTTTTATGTGATAACATAATAAATAACTAGTAGCCCCACTTCGAATGTTTAATTAAGAACCCCATTCAATCACTTTTGCAAAAAGAAAATAAACATTTCAATTTCTTTCTTATTCGCAAAATAGTTGAGCAAATGTCATCTAAACCTAAACCTATTCCAATTTTCAAGTTGATAGCATTGGTAGTTCTTGAGATATCCAGCTGTGATAGATGGACAGACTTAGTCATACCATAAAGGTTCCGTAGCCGGAGGGTAACCAACGGAACCCTAATTCTAAGCCTCCGCTGTCCGTCCGTCTGACAGTGGACTGTATCTGAAAAACCGCAATAATTAGACATTTATACAGAGTGCTTATTTCTATTACCGCTATTCAACAAATACTAAAAATTTAATTACTTAAACGGGGCTCCCATTCAAAAAACGGAACTCTTCGTGTGAGAGTCAGACTCACACTTGCCAGCTTTTTACTATTTTGGTACGGAACCTTAAAAATGAAACAGTCTCGTGTAAAGATTTTTGATCTTGTTGTTGTTGTTTATATAATGATTATTTTTTTACATATATTATTCTAGAACCACCACGGCTTAGTTTTAAAGAAACAGGTAGCTGACGACTACTACGATTTATACATCACCCAGATGGCTTTTAGAATGTTCCGTGAAGGCATAAATGTGATAAAAAAGGAAAATGAGGCACAGTGGCAGAAAGCAGTATTGTATCATAGCAGGTAAGTAATTACATATTTTATGAAAGGCTTGAACACAGAAATTAAAAAAAACTGAACTAGCAATGTAAAATACCTACTGATTACTACCAAACACGAACCTACACCGTACAACAACAACACAACAAGTGCTTGCGTGCAAGCGCTCGACGGTGGAAGCCATCATGCGCGTGAGAGCCCTCTCGACGGGGGACGCGAAACAAGCGTGAACAATGTATCGGTAGACTATTGCTTTTATCGAGTTATTTTAATCATTCGTGTTACCTACTGATTACTTTCTCTTTGAGCCATCTTTGCTTTGAGTAAAGTTTATTTTAGGCGTGAGAAGGACACAGACAAACAACATAAGTTATATTATTAAAGGGTAAGATTGAGTGCATGAGAAGCGTGTTATAGAAATGAGCACATAACCTGTAAAATAAATATATGACTAGATAGGTAAGATGACTACAAACAACATCTGAAATTAACAGCGCATTAGCTAATTATTCACCTCCGATTTTAAATCCCAACTTTGTATATTCAAGTTCTTAAACTTTAAAACAACAACAGGAATCTGATCGCTTTTACCATTAAATCGACTTTATTACTGTGCAAAATCTACTCGTATTTAAAGTTTAAATTTTATTAAAAGCATTTACTTAAAACTAGCATCTCGTATTTCCAAAAAGAGACATCATTTTTCTCTGGTATATACAATTTGAGCAGGTGTTCCACAAGGTTATGTATTGGGGCCTTTACTACTAAATCATGGCTTAAGAGCCCTATCACAGAATTGCGTTTTCACTCACAAAACTGCCGACTCATCGCATTAGGTAGAAATAAGGCAGTTGTAATTACGTTTATTTTAGGGTTTATTATTAATTTATTTAATGGATATTTATTAAATTTTCATTTCTTCTGAATGAACTATGGTTTATTTTGGAATACATTTTTTTTAATAATGTTAATGTATTAAGGAGAATTTACTAAAGAACCGGGATGGTTGGCGCTCTTTGGGGGAGGCTTACGTTCAGCAGTGGACGGATATTGGCTGCAATGATGATGATGACGGAGAAATTTACAGTTAATTCTAAGCGTTTTTAGTAGTTTTAATGGCTTTTTGCCTTCCTTTTCTATTTATTATTATATTTAGCCATTCAGCTTTAATTAAATTTGTTTGACATCATGGAAGCAGTTTTTGAGATTTAAAAAATCCATCGATGTGTCATCTCTTTAATTAGAATAGCTTCAGATTGAAGCAAGTCTTGTGCTTCTCAACCGGAATACGCTATGATCAGCGGTCATGAGTGCTTTCGCCAATTGGTTTTTGTGACGTTTCAGCCTTTGTTTGTAGGCATCTCAGCACCTGTCCATCTGCTCCCTCACAGTGGGCATTTCAGAATAATGTACTTCTGTATTCTTTACAAACTATACTAATGTCTTTAATGCTTTATTTTTGAAACCTTGAAGAACGTATTACGAATTACGATACGAAGAGTTACGTATCTAGTTTTTATGGATTTGAATGGTATTTTTTTACGGATATTCCATTCTTATTCAACATTTCTGAGGCTGCTATGAACAACCGTCGTATGCAGTGCCGTCGCGGTTTTCATGCGAAAGTCACTTCGGAATTTTGGCTTTTTACAAAGAGATTTAAGAGAAAAATGCGAAAAGTAACAGCCTCACTTTTTTCTTAGTTCAATACCTACTAATAACTATTGTCAATCCCACCCAAAATTGTCTAAATATTTCAGTTTCTGAGAATAAGAAAGCCAAAGTTGGTCATTTTACGCAAAAAACACAATTGAATTGTAACAGGCCTCTTAATTTTATTTAAGATGCTTAATCTCTTTTGTCAAACTTAAATCCATGCTATCTGTAATGTTTCAGCAATCTTGTCTTCAAGGCTTTCACATGTTGGAGAACTTTGCCAGCTTTAAATGCACTGCAAAGGGAACAAGAAGCCAGGAAAGCAAGATGGCGGGAGAAAGTACTACAAGTGGTACCTGACTACACACCGCCTGAAGATTAATGATGACATTCTATTATTTTCTACCCGACTGCAGCAAAACCCAAAAAGAGGGTCTCGTGATTTTTTTAATCCTATGTACGTTAATTTATTCTAAATTAGTTTAAATCTGTTAAACATCAAATTGGAGCAATAGGTAAATTGCACCAGCATTGGTACATCGTGAGGAAACCGGCATGTCGTAGAACCAAAAAAATTCGAGGACATGTGACATCTACCAACCCGCACTGGGCCCGCGCGGTGGATTACGGCCCACTCCCTCTCACCGAGAGGAGGCCTGTGTCCCAGCAGTGGGAACATTATAGGCTGATTATGTTATGTTATTGGTACTGCACAAGTTTGAAAGCAAAAGTGAATGATTGAAAAACCGGCCTAGTACTTGGACTCTCACACGGAGGGTTCCGTACCAACCAAAAACAAAAAAAAGCACGTTTTAGGGTTCCGTACCAAAATGGTAAAAAGGAACCCTTATGGTGAGATTACTTAAGTCTTTCCGTCTGTCACAGCTGGATATCTCTAGAACTACTAATGCTATCAACGTGAAATAGTTTTAGATGACGTTTGCTCAACTCTTTTGCAAATAATAAAGAAATAAAATAACAGCGACTGAAAGAGCTTCTTAAAAATTCGAAATGGGGCTAGGCTACTAGGGCATGTGGGATATCATAATTATGAAAGAGCGCTATTGGTTTTCGACTTTTGACGGAAAATGTAAAAATTTGAACGTGAAATCATTCTATGTGATAGAAGTTTATGTAAAGATTAACAAAAAATCTAAACAGTACTCTTACAGAAATCTTCAACAAAAATTTAATCAGTTCCACTACTTCCACTATCGGTTAAGAGATGGCGCTGATCTTAAACTGCAATATACATACATCGCAGTATTAAATTACCTGACGAATATAGGCCTCGCCGATGAAAAGTTAAAAACATTTCACGTTTTATATGATGGTACGGAACCCTCGGTGCGCGAGTCAGGTTCACTCTTGACCGGTTTTTGTTTGGGAGCCCCCTTTAATTGTTAATATAATTAAATTTTTATTATTTGTTTTTATAGCGGCAATAGAAATACACGCTGAAAATTTCAACTGTCTACCTATACGGATCTATGGTTCTTGAGATACAGCCCCGCTGACAGACACGACGGACGGACAGGCGGATGAACGTAGGTACGGCCGCTCGGACGGACGGACAGCCGGTTGGACGGACGGACGAACAATCGGACGGATGGACAGCAGGGGCTTTGTAATAGGGTTCCGTTGGTTGCCCTTTGGGTACGGAATCGTAACAAAACAGACTGCTCCAGACTGTATAGTGCACTAGCACACCCATAGCTTGTCTTGTCCTATATTTGCCTAGTTAAAAATGTTTTACCTTACGTGCAAAATTCTCATGTTGCTATACCTACGATTTTGTCTACATTTTTGCGGATTTATACGGATGTACCGTTCCTAATTTTAGTGGATTTATCTGAAGGTACCTATAAATTTTATAAAGCTGAAGAGTTTGTTTGGCTGAACGCGCAAATCTTGCTACTCGTTCATAATGAAAAATTCATTTAGTGTTGGATACCTAGTCCATTTATCGAGGAAGGCTGGCTTTACATCATCACGCTAAGACCAATAGGAGCGGAGCAGACGAAGTTGCGCGGGTCAACTAATACGACAGAAATACATCCGTATACAATCTTGCTACTTATATTGGCGCGGGAACGCGGGGGGTACGTGTTAAAAGATGAAGAATAATAAATGTAGTTTTTTTTACAAAAAGTAGTGATATCCCATCAAAAACATTAATGTGAAAAAGGGAGTCAAAGTTCAACGTTAATAATATCCGTGATTGTTGACTTCAGGGAAAAAGAATTGAGATCTTAATGGGCGTCAAGTTCTGTAGATCATTCTGAAATAAGGTAAATGAAGGTTCACGATTTGAATTGGCTAGTTTTCACCAGCAAATCAAATTTTTAGAAGAGTAAGATATAAAAACAGTATGTACCTTGCGTAAGTATAACATTAGATGATAAGTTAAGCCAAAAATAAGGTAACATGTACCTATGTAACAACTAGCCAAGTCTAATCTTGAACCTTCATTCACCTTATTTTAGGATTATTTATCTACAGAACTTGGGGCCAATTTAGATCTCAATTCTTTTTTCGCTAAAGTCAACAATCACATCACGGATATTATTAACATTGAACTTTGGCTCCCTTTTTCACATTAATTTATGTATTTATCTACGATAGATAAAGCAAGAATTTTTTGAAACTAATCATACGGATTTTTATAACTGTAGCAGACTAGCACGAATACTTTTAAATATGTTTAGGTAGGTACTTTAAATATTTAGCTGGTTGATTAACATTTTAACAACAAAGAAAGCAAACAAGAGGACATACAGTTAAAATAAATTTATTTTTTACTTTCAAAATGACTCCTATTATCCTTTATTTATTATTAATATTAATTACAAGTAGAAGGTACATTGTGATTTTTTTTAAAGTTACATTCAAGGTATGTACAGCTAATTAATTATTTCAGGAATTCACACTGATCGAAAGTAAATAAACCATTATCTTTCCATAGCATAACCCGTAGGCCGGTACATTTTTAATCTCTGTAAAAAAATGTGTTCGCATGCGGTTGACATTAAATTTCTAGTGGATCTTGGACTAAATTTACTAATAGGGGCCACAAATGACACTCGTAAGGGGAGTCGCTCATTTACTGAAGAGTCGAGCAATGCTTTTTCTCATTGTCGAGGCCAACTCGAATCTTTAGTCTGCGAGAGACTCCCCTGAGATCGTCAGTTAATGGTTTATCAACTGCCTTTCAGTACCGAAATTGGTGTAGTAAATACACTTAAGTATTATGTAAAAGTCGATGAGTGACAAAAGGAGTCTAATAATGGTTATGTTGTGTGTGTGTGTACTTTTACTGTGAAAATGCGTACAGTCAAGGAATGAATTAGTTAACCCCTTTCAAGCAAAAAATATAACTTTAAAAGTACATTTTTGCTTGAACTTTGCTATTTATTAGACTGCAAAATTTTGAATTAAATGCACCCGCGTGTGGGAAGAATAAATTCTTTGAAGATTACTTAACGTTTTCGGTCCTTGACCGAACTAAGTACCCCTACCTATTTAATATAGTTGAGTTTCAATGTCCATAAATCTATAATAAAGCTGAAAAATTGTTTCTTTGTTTGTTTCAAAGAGCTTATCTCAAGAACTACCGGTAGGATTAGGGAAATTCTTTTTGTATATGATAGCCACATTCATGAGGAAGAATATGGGCTATACGGGAACGGGAAAATTGTGATATGCGCGTACGAAGTCGCGAGCAATAGCTAGTAATAAATATAAAATGAGGATATGAACTTGGCCCATGGCGATATACCAAAAACTATATCCCAAGAGCTCAGTTTCCCAGAGTGTTTCAGGATGAGGACTTTTGCTTGTGTACCTACAGACAGAGACCACGGAAAAGGCCTATCCTGAAGAATTGAGTATTTACTAGCAACCAATGCATTAGGTCAATGCTCATGTGAGTTGCACTTACAATAACTGTCACCGGATGTACAGTACCTACACGCGTTAAACGTCATAAGGCAGCTCTCTTTGGGGGAGGAAAATATTTTGAAAATGACAAGATTTTTACATCCTAAGTAACTCTAGTGCTTATAAAAAGCGCGTTTAACCTCGCAATGCGTCTTATGAAAACATAGTCATTTAAGAACACTATAATATTTAAGCGTTCTATAAGAGAAAGAAGAATGTATGTAACTTTTATTTTATAATATTAACTATTCAAATAAATGTTTAACTTTATTCTTCTCTTTATTTCATTTCTTATATGAAATGGTACGGTGATGCTGCACTGTTTATAAGTTATGTTTCATTTTACCCAGTTATTATGACATGCTCCAAAGATGAAAATAAAGATCTTATAGAGAAATGTAGTGCCGGTTTTTTTTTTATTTTCTAAGACATTTATTTATGTATGGATAATATTAAAGATGATTGTGAGGACGCGCGCAGGCATAAAATATTGTAGACTTATTGCACACTTACAAGATACATACCTACCTAATTAAATAAACAATTATAAATATATAAACAAATACTCGTGAAAAAGAACCTATCGATAAGTACGTTGTTCCTTTGCGTATCTTCTGCGTTAGATATTAAATCACAATGCACTGAGAATGCTCTGAAATTAATTAATTGAAGCGCATAAAAATCATAAGCCCAAGATTCAATGTTCTTCCTTCATACATTCAGTACATTGACTAGTTTTTTCCATTGTGGTTCTGTAACAAAAAATAAAGTATTTTTGGTTACTTGTTTGACGTTTTCAAAAATTGTTTGAAGTTAATATTAGATTTTACTTACCGCTGTATTTTGGTATGTAGACTAGAATTTGTTGGATTAAAACCAGCGCAATAACTAATAAATAGCCTAACCCATAAACGCAGGATATGAAGCATATTGTCGAGCTGGAAAAGTGTAACAAGATAATGAACAGGGAATAATTATTAGAGAATGTGAGTAATTACAAACCTTATTTAATAAGTGTACTTAGATAAATCTATGTTTAAACTATAGTTATCTTTAAACAGATATCTATAGTATCTTTAGTTAAATCTATGAAAAATAAAAGTAGATAACATTTCAAACAACGCAAGTTTATTTAAAAATGAAAGTTGTGTAAAACAAATAACTTGGCTCAAAAGAATGGGGCCTAAAACTGGCCCCTGATGAACACCTAGTTTTCTAGCAGGGGTACCGAAGATAAAATTACCAATGGGGTCTTTTACTAAAAAAATCTAATTATTCCATCTGACATGCGTGACGTCATCTGGCTTGGTAAAATAGTACCAAATATACCAAGCCAGATGACGTCAAGCGTGTCTTCAACTCGCTGTATCCTCTTTATTTTTTGTTTACGTGAAAAAGAAAAAATACGTGTCCAATATTTTTTTAAAAGCTATCAGACGGACTAATTAGATTTTTTTAGTAAAATACCCTATTAATCCTCCAAACCTATTTTTTAAGGAATTAGATAGAAACAAAGAATTATAGAAGCTAGAATGATAGTCCTATTATAATCATAGTTTTTATATATAACAGAATACTTACTGGAAATCGTAATAGACATCATCACAATCCCGTGGCATGAGAATATCTCCATAAAATATATAAGGTTGACAAACTGTTGTGAGGCCCAAGTTAGTTCCAAACGAAAGTGTAGCAAGAGCAAATATGTGTCCAACAAGAAAATAAATGTAGTTAGGTCTCAGCACACAGCAGTCCCACCTGAATAGATAAAGAGTGAAATTCAAATTTCAATTAATAAACTAACTATTCTGTGACAATGAATCGCTGTTGAATAAAACAAGATTATAACTAATGCCAAGAAATCTACTTGATAATAAATAATTAAGTAATCATACTTAATTATTTATTTTTACTACAAGTAACAAAGTGAATAGGTTACTTTTAGGCAGGCGTGCTACATCTTCAAACACATCATCGCTTACCAACAGGTGAGATAGTGGTCAAACGCGTGCCTATCAATAGTAAAAAAAGGGCATAAAAATATTATTGACAAGAACTTACCATATTGAATGGAAAAATCTTTCGTTGACTTCAATTTGACATATTTGACAGTAATGTGAATCAGATGTCAAGACTGGACTGAAAAATAAAAATCTTTAAAAATGTAATTTGTTTAAGTAAGTATTGTATATTTCTGGTCTAGGATGGAGGAAAAAGAGTCAAGACTGATCTAAGGCCTGAAACTAAGAATGGCTGGCGGTTAAACCCTGGGAAACCAGCTTAAGCCTTTTTGAAAGAATGTTTACATAGGTTTTTCTATACCTTTTTCTGCTGATACTTTTTCCTTCTGATCAGCATTATTCTATTAAATTATTATAATAATATCTTTCTGACCTTGTGTCATCTTATTAGGGCGGGGGGGGGGGGGGGGGTTTAATTATTATAAAGAAAAAAAAGAAAGAAAAAGCGTTTATTTGCGCCAAGCATGACGCATACCAAAAAAATAAGATAGAAATTAACTACTCACTACTACTATTACTATTACTCTTTTATTCAATAAATATTCCTACAAATAACATATTTGAAAAAAAAAATTGTAGCCCACCCGTATCAGGAACAGGGTCCAAGCTACCGGCGGTCAGGGCTCCAGAGAGAGGAACTTCCTAACAATACGAGCCCTGTCCAGAAGTACCGCTTTCTGAATCAAGCCCTTGATCCAGCAGCCTAACGAAAGGCTCTTGAGGTGTTGGTCAAGGCTTGTGGCTATTAAGCCATTGGCTGATGCGACTATTGGTACAATGATTGCGGAATCCACATCCTATATGTCGACAACCTCACAAGCCAAGTCAATATACTTGATTTGTTTATCTTTCTCGGCTTTCACGAAGTTCTCGTCATATGGGACGGTTATGTCTACAATCATATTATTATTATGAAAATATTATATTTTGTACAGCAAATATTTAACCATGTAATTTTGTCTTCATTTCAAAAACAAACATAAAGTGGGATAAGGGCTGATGATTAACTTATCTGGTAGACAGTGCCTCTCTATGAATTTTTAAATAAAAAAAAACAAAAATTGTCTTTTATATATTATTACATAATAAGTCTTGTAGAATAAGGTTCTAGTTCAGCTCCCCAAATCAAATGAAATGCTTGCTGGAATGGCCATGATACACAGCTTCAAATGATCAAGCTATTTGATTTTATATACCTATTATACTTTAATGTTAATTTCAATGAAAATACAAAATTACCTGTATTCCTTTCCCTTAGATGATCCCGTGGCAAGTTCAAAATCAGCTACAGCTTTCATTTTGTAGAAGAAATAACATGTGCATATCAGAAGTACTAAGAATACAAAATTTTCTGTTTGTGTTATTTCATAGAAACCCAGGATAAACAATTCAAATACCAAAAACAAGTATATACCGGATGACATTGTCCATGAAAAGAAAAATGAGGACCTGAAAATAGTAAAGTTACTAGTGTAGTTTACCTAAACTAAGTTTTGTTAGTTTATTTAGTTAATTTTAATTTTATGTAGGTACATAGTTATACTCCTATTACTATGTACCTACATATAAAAGTAAAAAAAAATTGAAGAAAACATATAAGCAATATTATAATCAAGTGAAAGTGAGGAGAATGTATTACTTACCTGTTCTTTTGCCGTGGTCTGGAGTGCACGTATAAAGCACCCATTCCAATCACCACCATGACTATGATAGTGACTGGCCGCGATATGGTGGCGATTAATAACAGTCCTGGCAGAATCAGATACGGCAAAAAAGCATCCATATCTACTTTTTTGCCACTTCTATTAGGGCCAAATGGTATTAGATCTTGAATGGTAAGTGTTGTTGTCACCATTTTTTCACTGTTTATAGACAAGATACTTTTACTTCATTTATTCTTCTAATAATCGTTATGTTTTCATTCGTGTCACTGTATTTGTTTTTCGTCAGTTCTCGTTTTGTTTCATCGTATTTAGTTTATTTGATGAGGCCACAGCGCTCACAGATGCTGCGCTACAAACAAAAAATGTAAAATGACAAAATGCATATATGGATGGACAAATGTCATACTTAACCACTGACAATGACATAGAAACATGAAACTTTCTAAACATGCCAGTGTCACTGTCAGTTTATTTTTTCTGGCAATTTCTTGATCTGGCTGCTTAGGCTTTATACATTCAAAATGGTTTCAGAATATGTTTTTTAAAGTTTTTAGCAGCAAATATTAAGCCAAAAAGCCGAGACGGGCTCTTTGGCAAGCTTCGGTGAGGTAGTACATACTACAACAAAATTCTTAACTCCTATTAATAATTTCACATATTAATGTCGGCGTCACATCCAAGATACGAGTATAAATATAAAAGATACAAGATTTAAATAATACATTTTACGTCCCAGAAACCCCATCATCTATTTTGCTGTTTATAGATTTGCAGATCACAATTGTACGCAATTTGTACCAAATTAGAACATTCTAAAAAAAGTGTCTTAACAGCTAGTTATCATCTGCCTAGCCTTTTTCCAACTAAATATTGGTTGGGTTGGCTTCCAGTCAAGCCGGATTTAGCTGAATACCAGTATTTTACATGAAGCGGCTGCCTACCAGACCTTCACAACCCATAAACTTGGTAACACGGTACTTCATGGCAAGACGAGTCAGTTTTACTGGCGTCCGACTATCCGTAACGACTGCCAAAGATCTACAAATGACAGCCGGGACCAACGGTTTAACGTGCTTTCCGAGGCACGGAGGAAACTCGGTATGTTAAGATGTTCACCCATCCACAGGCCAAACTTGGCAAGCGTAGCTTAACCTTAAAGATCTAAGATCTTGGAAGTGAACTTTATACGAATTTGATACTCACTTCAGATTCCGCTGTTGAGACACGAAAGTGTTGTAACAGAATAACATACAGGTTAACAGTTATAGGCAACTGAATCATGGCTTGCTGTAGAGCATCTCCCCAGCAACCCCAAATAAAATATGAATTTTACGTAGATGCATACTTATTAGGCAAACAAGTGGTTGATAAAGATTGTACTCTTATTTTACCACTGTGCTAGATAAAAGCGCCTGAGAAAAATGAATAGCAAAGGGTATTTTGGTCTTTTTCCTCATTATAAAATTGGTAATAAGATAAAGATAATTTATTTCTGAGTATATGGTACGGTGGTGGTGTAGTGGTGGAGGTATGGTGGGTAGTGGTGGTGGTGTTGTGTATGGTGTATGTGTGTGTGGTGTGGTGGTGTGTGTGGTGTATGGTGGTAGGAGTGGTGTAGTAAATAAATTATAGATGTTACAGTTGGAACCATTCTTAGTTACAACGCGTTTTCTCTAGATCAAACTAGTTTTTACTAAAGACCTTTGTTATAACTAGAATTAACTGCTGTTAAAAATGACTATCAGTGACAACTAGTTCTACGTAGACAAAACGCATTTTGTCGAAATTATTTAGTTAAAACTGAGTTTGAAGTTCATCGTGCTTTATTCTGATTGGTCGAGCGAGAGACCTCACTCGCCTGATTTGAGATTATGTGGTATCGGACGTAAAAGAATATCACCATCAAATCACTTCCCGTGGGTAGCGACTCACCAGAGAAAGGGCAGCAGCATTCTCTGTACATTGCAACAACTATACACTGCGAGGGCTAACCCGCCTGCTAAGGTTTGCGATTATACCAAATCCCCGATTATAATAGGCACAACGAAAAAATGGCCCCTAGTGCCCGGCAGCCCGTCTATCCTTGACTCCGGTAGCGGTCAAGGTCATGGCGAAGCAAGGGGTGCTAAGAATCCTCGGAGAAGATCCGGCTTCCCCTATAAACACTGACGATTGGACCTGGTAACACTGATCACCGAACTTAAGGAGGAATTGAGTAAGTTACGATGGAGTATTGTAGGATTGTCACGATCATTCTCAAATCCGGCAATCTGTTCTATTTCCAGGAGGGTGAATAGAAGTCCCAGACAGGGTGGTGTCGGGTTTATCGTTCACAAGTCCCTTGTGTCCAATGTGGTGAAGATCGAGAGTGTGTCGACCAGAGTGGCGTACCTTATACCTACACAGAATGTATCTATACTAATATATAAACCTGAAGAGTTTGTTCGTTTACTTGAATGCGCTAATCTCAGGAACTACCGGTCCGATTTGAAAAATTCTTTCGGTGTTAGATAGCCCATTTATCGAGGAAGGCTATAGGCTATATAACATCCCGCTAAGACCAATAGGAGCGGAGCAGTAATAAAAATTGTTACGCAGACGAAGTTGCACGGGTCAACTAGTTCAAGATATTCGTTGACGCCCCAACCTCGACACACCCGAATTTTTAAATATTTTAATCAACGATTTCCACCAACCTCCAACAAGTTTATTTAACTAGGAAATTCTAGTTGTAACAAAGGCATTTAGTGAAAACTAGTTTTAACTAGAGAAAACGCGTTGTTACTGGAAACAAGTTTTAACTGTGTGTGTGACACTATTTTGTGACTGTTGTTATAAAGAATAGTATTTTTTTTAGCTGGTATCACGGATTTTTTTAAAATAATATTGATATCATCAAATGACTCCTTCCGCTCTGGGCGGAAGTACCACCAAGTACCAATGGTCATCTTTGGGCCTGGGATCAAGGCATGATCATAGCTGCATGTATTTATGAGATTATCTATGCTTAGCCAAAAGAAATCACGGTTGGATGTAGACCTCCGCCATATTGATACACTAGTTGACCCGCGCAACTTCGCCTGCGTCACAATTTTCAATACTGCTCCGCCCCTATTGGTCTTACCGGGATGTTATCTTGTTCTTAGCCTATAACCTTCCTCGATAAATGGGCTATCTAACACTGAAATATTTTTTCAAATCGGAACAGTAGTTCCTGAGATTAGCGCGTTCAAGTAAACGAACAAACTCTTCAGCTTTATATATTAGTATAGATATAGATATAGATAGACCGATCTAGTAGGTACCTATCTCTAGCAGCTCTTGCATCCAGCGGATTCCTGTCTCATATTTTCTTGGGAGTCGCTGGCATGACAGTTTAAGAATAGATTTTAGGTGGAAAGCTTTGTTACTTGTGAGTAATTATCTACTCAGAAACTCGGGACTGAAGAATGGTCAGAAAGCATCCAAGACCCTTTGTTGCACCTTTTTCTTCCTTTATCTGTTCCTACGATTGTTATAGTTTCATAAATTGATGGACATTTGATAAATAATTGATTAGGTAAGTAAGGAGAGCCTGTTTTACAGTCTCCACCTCTTAGACTTTAGAAAAAAATAACTGGGTAAGTAGGTACACAAGCTCAACCCTAAAATAAATCTAGTTACCTACTACGTTATCAACAAATAGGATTTTCTATTAAATTCCTAAAAAAAACTGTTTGTAGATTTTGTAGAACTTGTGGTGTGACAGTATCAATCACAATCATTAATCAGTAAATTTTATCATTTCTTATCGTACCTATAAGTAATTAGCTTGTCAACATTTTCGTTATTGTTGAGCCACATTATGAATTGTATTGCATTGCTGTAGACTCATGTCCCTGGTACTTAGTTGGGCAGGCAGGGGTCGCGGGATCCGACACACATGCGCCGTGTCAGTCAACAACAGATTGCGCGCGCACGCGTAACTAACGCTGTGTTTTTTACCTTATCCGCCGGTAACGACATACCGACCGACCGACAGTATTGATCGGGTGTTCGCCACGAAACGGCGTCTCGAAAATGCGACACGATTTTTTCCGCGCTTAACCTGTGTTCGACTGCAAATTGTAAAACCGATATCTTAAAATAACGCTCAATATGGAGAAGTGAGAAAAGGTGTTTAGAGTGATAGCTCTACAAGTTGACGAAATGTCCAAGGTAAGCGTTATCGCATTGAGCCATTGTTAGAACTTGGATTGTGGTGCTGCGGGTAGGTAGCTGCAAAAATCACTGCCAAGGACGTGATAATTATGTGGTAGATTTTTTGATGCTACATAGGTTCGTTGCCGACAACTACGAACACCAACCAAAGAATTTGGAGCACATTCATTTTATCGAAAGTCTGTCTACTCTTATGTGTCATTGGGGTTGTCATTGCCTTATCCCCTAGGATATTAATTGCTAGAACTTTTCGTGGAAAATAACAACCTGGTTTTCTGGACAAATCACTTTTAACTGCGACGAAATAATAGATGTAAACCGCAGTGCTCTCTTAGAGTCTTATATTACGAATAGCTACATAGCTGTTACGATATATGGCAAAGGCTGTATATCCGATACGTTTCTGAAGTAGTGTAACTTTTCCGTTATGTGTTATTATGTTCTTTAGTTCCTAAATCGGTTCATTTATGTCCATTCCTATAATATTTATCATAACGAAAGCCTTAATTTTGTTATTGGTGACGTTTTCTACAGCATCCAAGATATGAATCAGTCTGTTTCCATTCAAGCCGATCTGTTTCAAGTATTGATCAATTCTATTTTGTAACGATTTGTAATTGTTGCAATATCATTATCTTCACTATGTTTTATCAAGCTAGGTCCTACCTACAAAACAATGTATAGTTTTAGAGTACAATTTGAAATAAAGTCAGAATACGTTGTAATAACGTACAGTAATGGGGTTAGTGAGATTTTGCTCTTAGGTTCTTAACTGGACGTTTCTTGGTTTAAAACTGTACTTATAGTAGTGCACAAAAATTATTGCACCCTACAACCTGAGTGCCGTAGTATCAGAATAATTTCGGGTGTGCTCTCATCTTGGCAGCCGGTTTTTCAGAGCCTGTTTTGATCGCCATCTTCGCTTCGCAGCCTAGTAGCTTGTCTGTTTGTCTGCGGTTCACCTTCAGTTATTATTTGAGGGTCTTCTTAATTAATATTCTGGCTGTACTGGTTATAACTATCGACTTATCATATTAAGTAAAACATATAGGTAGGTATCTAGGTACGAAACGATCCTACAGAAACATTTTCAGCATTTTTCGCATCTTTGATATCCAATTAACTCGTTTCTCAAAACTATACCCATTTGTATGAGTCTATCTATTAATACCATATGTTTTAATTCTCACCATATAATATAACTGTCGTTTTTATGATTCCATGAGATCATGCCTACTAGCTACGTTATTCATTTTACTCGGCAAAGATCTTAATTAAATTCAATTGCTTGCAAATTGAAGTAGTTAATCAATTTAGGGTATACCTCTGTAGCCCGATAAACACTATTGTATTGTGTAGTTCCTTATGTGCTTACAGTTATATTATGACAGAAGTGTGGCTAACATGATACAGAGCTACCCTAAGCTTAGCTTACGTCATGCATGGCAAAAAGTTAACCACAGGTCGTTGACAGGACAGTGCCAGAGTTTTTTGCTCACGACCAAATCGATGCACGCTTTGAAACCTGTGAAATAAGTGTTTGGTTTGGACTGATATGAAAATCTCGAATTAAATGTTTATTTCTTTGAAATCGGAGGATGTTACGATGTTTTCCTGCTTGAAAAAAGATTACCGCGTAATGTAATAGGTACCTTATAATTGCGCATTGAAATAGTTTGATTCAGTGTAGTTACTTCCGGACAGGAAATAAAAAACGTCGTGGTGGCAATAGAACATTTTAGTTAATTACTTACCTACACACTGATTGCTTGCGTTGAAACGATAGCATTACATGCTTCAGGCCGGCGCGAATAGTTCGTAGAAAGCTATCGTAGCTGAAGTTTCAAACTATAAACTGATTTCCATTGCACCACGAATGCTAGAAATTGGCTGCACTCACGAAATGCTTTTGGGTACGACCAATCAATAATGGCCAATGAATTATGAATTGTGGGCTGGTTTTTTAACAATTGAATGCCCAGGCTATCAAAAAACCTTGGATTTATACATATAATCAAGAACCAGACTATAAACCGGTACAATATTACTATTTTAGACGTATCGTATGGCATCGTGTCGGATCGGTACGTATGGATTGCACGTTTCAGCAGTTGCGTTGCGATGTTGGCAATCGTCAATAATTTATTAACGTTTTTACCTACTTTGTTAACAGTGATACGAGGGAAAGTGTAGCGGTGCCGTGTAAGTCTATTGCACTTTTTTACTCTGGCTCTCTATGGCTATATTGGCTTACTGGGACCCCAAGTCCCAGTAAGCCAATATAGCCATAGAGAGCAAAATGTTCTCGTTACAGAAAAAAAACGTGAATTAGACAAGTATGCTGGTCTGCTTTACGTAGTTAACCCTAAATACCTAAAGATGTTTATGAAATAAAAACTCATAAATCGTCTAGCAATACATAGTGTCAAACAAATAGGTACCCCCTTGTAATTAAGCCAATTATTGTAAAAGGGTACGATGGGGCTGACATATCTTTGATAAAAAAAAGCCTCTAAATAAAAAATAGATAAAAAAAATAGGTACCCCAAACACAGACTGCAAAATGTTTTCGTTACAAATAAAACCGTGATTTAGTTTAGTTTCATTAGAGGGTTTGAAAAACCTTTAATATTAAGTACAAACCCAAGTTAGATGCTTAGTCTTGAAAGGCCGTTGTGTCATTGCTTTCAGTTTTAAAGCACAACATACGTATAGGGCAGTAAAACTGAAAGAAATGTTACAATGGACTTTTAGACTTCCCTCATTCTACTTTATTACATACCTACGTTCAATGAAGTAGGCTGAAGTAAGTCTTAAAGTCAGGTTTACAAACTGCTGAAACTTTAAAACTGCCACAAAAATGATGAATGAGAATGAAATTGATGTCAAATTCACCCGTTTCTTCATGAAATATTAGTGCTTGGACTGTACTGTGTTGATAGGTAGATATCTATATTATTTTTAACTCCCCTGAGTTAAAAATAATATAGGTATATTATATAATATTATAGGTATTAGTGTTGATAGGTAGATACCTATATTATTTTTAACTCAGGGGAACGGGTTAGGATAGGAAAACAAGATTTTTGTTTGCTTGCTTTTCTTCGTCAACTTATGTCGAATAGTCGACACAATCTAGGTCTCTTCTATAGAAATATTCTTTTATGTATGGTCTCCTTGATAGCTAGCTAGTTTTCCTGAGCCTGGGGTCGCCTCAAGATTAGGAAAACGAGCTAGCTAGCTTCCAACTCTAGCCTACCACAGTAAACAGACCTTCAACCCACTTTGTTCATTGGCTACCTGCGCTCTTACAAGCATTGGGTCTACACTCCAAAAGCTGAGAAGGTATGCTGATTGGTGGATATAGCTAGCCATATCCACCACCCAGCATACTTTCTTCTCACATCTGCTTCTCCTACGTTAGTACCCCCTTGAGTTAGCTTTGTTCCTACCCTTAACTGCACTCAATTATTTTGCTTTGTTCTACGATCTTAAAAATTTATAAATTACCTACCTATCAATAGAGTGAGCGGGAGCAACTAGTAGTAAGTACTAAAATTCTAAGTGGTTGATTTCCGTATACTGTTAATCTTGCGGCATTTTAAAGTGCCTTAAATCTCTTTGCAACAAACAGGCCTTGGTGAGGCGCCACTGACCTTTCCTTTTATTTTTTTAATGTCTATGGCAAAAACTTTACTCTGCGGGCGGAAATACTTGGGTAATCAATACCCTGCTTGTAGGCAATAAAAACTAAAAGTAATTAATAAAACCAGTTGGATAGTGATAGATATGGTCGTGATTTCATATACTGCCTTGTAGATCATAATTTCAGATAGTAAATTGGCCACCTAATATGCACAATTGTGTAAAATTCTCATAAAAATTCATTAGCCTAGCAATCAAAGCAATAATGATATTCTGTTGTATTCTTTCACGATTTTAGACTACTATTGAACTACCTAAACACATAGTCTTTGTTTTATTTAGTGCTACCGATGTTTTGGATTTTATTTGCATTTAATACATTCAAGACTGGTTTTAACGATCTAAATTTATTTTCAACTTGAAGGTAACCATTTGAGCATTTAAAATGTCTGGGTATTTTCAATATTTACAAGGAGGTGTTCGTTTATAATGAGAAGTCGTGACTTGCCACGAACTCAGGCTGGAGGCACCAATGTGTTTGCCTTGTGTTTATGGAAAATAAGTGTTCACGACCGAGGTACACGTCGAGATGTGAAGATGTCTTGTCTTTTACCAAAAAAATGAGGATAAATTATTTGTAAAACATATTTCTTCTTATTCAACTGCTTTGTTATACACATACACTTGATATCATTAAAATAAATCAGTCAATCCGAAAAAAATATCTAAATGAAGAACTACGCAAACGAAAATAAAGTTAGTCGTATGTTTGGTTCAATAATAAATTGAGTAAAATATGGCAATATGGGCAATAACCTAACACTTAACTGTCTAATAACTATGAATATTTTATGTAAGTACGAAGCTGAAGGGTACAAACTAGAACAATGTCCAATTAAGGTTTTCGGTGTGAAGGAAGTAATAAGAACAAAGTTCCTGGTATAATTTACTGAATTTATTTAATAAAATTAAGTTCAAGGTAACACTGTATAAAACATCCTGAATTGCATTCGAAGAATCCTCTGTTACTTTTCCTTTACCTACACCTACGTAGATAAAATTATGTTTTTTATATCTGTTGTTTTCTTCAGAGTGGAAATTTAATTATTGTTAGGCTCATTCGTCATATCTACCTTATGCAATTTTGTAAAGAAAAATCAATTTAGCTTTTCTTTAAACAAAAGTAGTGCTATAAATACCAAAGCTGTAGATATTTTATAGAACATCATCTGCCTAGCCCTTTTCCAATTGTATTGGGATCGGCTTGCATTCAAACCGGGTTCAGCTGAATAACTGTTAAATAAATACTTAAAAAAAAACGAATTTCAAAAATTCTTTCAATTCTGTAAGACCAGAAAACTTTTGCTAAAATAGTTAGTGGTTAAGTTCGTGGTAATAATCTTTATTAAGATATTAAACATGATTATTGTATGGTGTGCGATTCAATCATAAGAAATGATGGTCAAGGATCAAGTCCGTATGAGGAAAAAAACTTGTTTTATTGCAAGAGCATGTCTACACGAAGGCATGCAAGATTAATGCCGGGCGGTGAGCTAAGTAACTCCATACTCCATTTGTTCTAAGTTTATAATGTAAAATCGATGTAGCCTACATTTGAATGCTTTTGAGAATATTACCCCTATGCAGGAATCGATAACCTTTTACTGTGTCACGTCTTGAACCTTAAACTAGGTAGCAATGTTAATATTTTATTCTTGGGGCTTTAACTTTACTACTATTAGGTACCTACTGTCCTTGATTAAGTTAGAACCTTTTCTAGGTCAGATACTTAACCTCATGTGGTCAAAACTACCAAGTTTCGAGTTCTAAGAACAGCTGTGGAATTTTACATAAATAATAGCTGGCAGATGGGTAACAAAGTAGATAATTAAAATGCAGTCATTTCCTTCTTGGCGTGCACTGACTTGAGAATAGGTACAACTTTCAAGGCGAAATGTAGAATACTACAGGGGAAAGTCAGGTTTTTAATGTCCACGTACGTCCAAGTATATTAAATACGGTACAATCTGGATTTTTGGATCGCCATTTTTTACTTTATGACATCAGACATGAGTGGTCTGGCGCGACTGGCTATGGCGTGGCCAATTGCACTGGTGGCACTTACTTTGCTATCATAATTATTTCTTTAAAGTTCTCAGACAATAAATGATACTGAGGCTAGTTTATTTACCTTCTTATGTATATCAAACTGATCAAGATGCTGATTCGAAAACGAGATAGGTATGAATTAAAACATTACGTATTCTTGCCATACAAGACTCGCACGGAATATTCCGAAACATATCATCTAAAATGAATTTGCCGTTGTTGATTTTGCCGTGAACCGAGGAAGTTGAAAAGTCAAATAATTTCTAATTTATGTAACAAAGACTGCGGTCTGCAAATGATGACCAGCATTTAACGCAGTTATCATAATGTTTGACATTACAATGAGCCGGTGACACACTGTGCACGTGTGATGTCATCTCACGTAGGTAATAGCTTTCTATTTAACCGACTTCAAAAAAAGGAGGAGGTTCTCAATTCGGCGGGTATGTATTTTTATGTACCTATGTACACCGATTACTCCGAGGTTTCTGATCCGATTTGTGTTTTTTTTCAGTTCAATGCAGTATACTTGCCATTTGGTCCCGTAAAAATTTGATTCAATTTGGTTCAGTAGTTTTCATTTTATGATCATTATTACTTATTTCAATTTCTGCGTTGACGAAGACGTCGTCCAACTATCACTTAAAAGTTATCTATAAATAAAAAAGTTTACAAAAAAATATAACCGACTTCCAAACAAAACACTATAAAGAATAAAATAACCTTAATTTCGGAAGTCGGTGTAAAAAACAAAGAAACAAAACAAAAACACCGACTTCCGAAATTAAGAATATTTTATTCTTTGTAGTGTTTTGTTTGGAAGTCGATTATATTTTTTTTTGTGCACAATTATCGCGTTCTATTTAACGGCGAATAATCGTCGATTAGTCGTCGTAGGTAATTCAGGAACTGAAAATCATCTTCATTTCCTGGAACGCTTAGCCATCTGATATAGATGGCCAAGTGTTCTTTCTTTAATGACATATTGTTTGAAAACGATAATATTCTTGCATTGTTCTAGTTTCAATAATCATGCATGCTTAGTGAGCAGGTTATCAGTTTCATAACTCTTGGAAATATTCAAGAGCTTTATGAAGCAAAGGGCAAATTGCCAGCCAACCCTCTTCACTCCAAGGCTACGTCAGGCATTAGGTATACCCATAAAATTCAGTCTTCGCGATTTATACGTTATTGATCGGTCATGAAGATATTTTAGCGAACTGAATTTATCGAACGTTATGTTCGATAAGTCAATATTATTGTTAGAAGTATTGTCTTACCTCATTCACACGATTTCAATAGATATCGAGATAATTATGTGAACAGAAAATCAATTTAAACAAAACTTGCAGTTCGAGCCAGGTCACGTCTCAAGGTTTAGTTAATAAGCAAAATAGTAGTTTTATGGTTCTTTATTTAAAGACACCGTCGTATAGGTACTTCGATTTTATTTCCATATCTAGATTAAAATGGCCTTTTCGTGTTTATCACTTTGTATAAATTTAAATACATTACTTGTTTTGTTCGGTATGCAAGATATTGACCTTAAGCGGTGCTCACCTATCAGAATTCAATATGAAAAAAACTTTAAGAAATATCAAACTGGTTTAAATGTTTAATGAGGTTTTGATAAACATCGAATAATTGACACAGCGCTGTCTGATGAAATAAATACAAGTTTATAAACAACACGACATTGTAAAGTAAACACAAGAAATAAGTAAACGAGGTAGAAATATGTTTTGTATTACTGAGAAGTTGTCATTGTTTTCCTCTTGGAAGATTCAAAGTATTTTCGCACGATCTTAAATTCTGAATACCTATCTACTGTACCATCTAACGGGTGAATAAGTTCTTTTTAGTTCTTATATACTAATTGAACGTTCTCACGAAAGCAATATTCTAGTGAATTAGTACGTTGTTAAGTTTCTAATTTTTTTTTGCTCCCATTCGTTCTTAGGTATGTCGATAGCCATTTCTTTCTTTATTAAATAACTAGCACTTCGCCCGCGACTTCATTCGCGCGTATTTAGTTGGTACTCCACGAACTACATCTCCCCTCTACCCTCTTAATAGAGTAATGTGTAAATTACTTTTTAATAGACTCAACGTTAACGCAACATTTTTCTAACTTTGCGTATTTTTATACCCGTCGTAACTTTTAAACAAAAGGTCCGATTTGAATAATTTAAAGTGAAATTTACATCTAGATAATCAACCGTAATTATCGAATAATTTAAATGGGTAAGGATTAATATCATGATACCAAAATCACCACTATTCTATTCCACCCGGGATTTGAGTGAATAATATTAACAAAAAGCGGTCATTATGACTTAACCATAATAATTAGATATATATCCTTGCGGGATTTTTTTGTAGATATGAATGTCTTCTATAAAACTGTAGTACATCACATTGCTCTATTGTCAATAGTTTCCGCAGCGTACGTGATATAAGGATTTTTTTGGTATTTGTTTTCACACCTTGGGTTACATTATCGAAGTTTTTACACGGATCCCTAACTTTTGTGAAAATATTCTATGCTTATGTTCATCAGGGATAATCTAGGATTCTAATGGTGAAAGAATTTTTCAAATCGATCCAGTAGTTTTGGAGCCTATTCAATTCAAACAAACAAACAAACATACAAACAAACAAATCTTTCCTCTTTATAATATTAGTGTAGATTTATAGGTGGAAGCAACTCACGAAGTTACCTCTAAAACATGGTAAAGGTAGGATAAGGATTTTAGAGATTTAAATAAATATTGTTTTGAAATGAAAATGTGTACTTTTGCAAAAATGTTGCTACGCCGTAGCCGCAGCGTAGACCTCGTAGCCGTAGCCGTAGGGTCTGTTTTGAGTGCTACGTTCTGTAGGGGTAGGTTGTTGATGGGGATGATAGTATATATATATTTTTATTATTAGAAAGGATAAAAAACGAAGGTGATAAATTACACGCAAAGTCGGTTGCCTTTTTTCTGTTGACAAGTGGTGACGTATTTGCTGATCATGTTCCGTGGGATTGATATGATGTGAAATCAGATAAAACAAAGATAGAATAGATGTTTACATAATTATTATATTAAACATAAACTTACGTAGAAAAGTGTGGGAAAATTATTGAAGACCTTCTCCCTTTACTCTTCTGTGGTTACTTACTCTTGCTAACAATAGACCCTACTAATGTGAATGGCAGTACGAGTGATGTGTTTGTCTGATTTTTAATCAAACGGCCTAACGAATTTGAATTGAATTTGAAACACAGGTAGATCTTGGACTGGATTAGGACATATGATACTCGTTTTCCCGGTTTTCGTAAGATATTTTTGCAGGATAAAAATAAGGAACAGAAACCAGAGTCTTCATGGACTGAATCCGACAGTAAACTACAAAATAACATTAAAAAAAACGGCCAAGTGCGAGTCGGCCTCGTCCACCGAGGGTTCCGTACAAATTTGTAGGTACAAATTACTTTAAATAAAGAGATTTTATTTTTAATGATTTAATTACCAATGTAATATAGTTTTCAGACTTTTCCCTATACTTGTTGTATGAGACGGTATTACTTGCCAAATTTCATAGTTCTTGGTCAATGGGAAATACCCTATCTATACATTTTGGTTCCCTTGAGAATCGAAATATACGGCATAAACGACCGTATCTTTTTTCTACGTTAACTTAGAAGTTAGATTGTACAGCTGCAAGGGGCCATAGACATGAGTGCATATATGGCTTGAATTTCAACTCGACACCTCCACGCGTTCCCGAGATAAACGGTCTTGACAGACAGACGGACGGACAACAAAGTGATCCTATAAGGGTTCCGTTTTTTCCTTTTGTACGGAACCCTAAAAAGCAGATATCAAAACCTTGCATGACCCAGATAATATAATGCTATCAAATCACCTTTGACACCACTCGCATGTGTAACGTATCTCACTATCTGTAACGTAATAACTTGACAGATTAATATAATCAATACGTTGACGCACCTATCGTTTAATATTGTTCTTTGATATTATTAGACATAAAACTTATCTATGATAATTGTTTAATAATCACTAAACTATAACAGATTCATTCCCCTTCAGTCACATAATAGATACTATACCTAAAATTATTATAACGTTTTTGTCAGCGTCTTTACTCGCATGAGATTCAGAAAAGAACGTACTATCGGGATATAAAGAACGTACAATCGGGATATAAAGAAGTACTGTCTGGATATAAAAAACGTACTGTCTGGATATAAAGAACGTACTGTCTGGATATAAAGAACGTACTATAGGGATATAAAGAACGTACAATCGGGATATAAAGAAGTACTGTCTGGATTTAAAAAACGTACTGTCTGGATATAAAAAGAACGTACTGTCTGGATATAAAGAACGTACTATCGGGATATAAAGAACGTACAATCGGGATATAAATAAGTACTGTCTAGATATAAAAAAACGTACTGTCTGGATATAAAGAACGTACTGTCTGGATATAAAGAACGTACTATCGGGATATAAAGAACGTACAATCTATATAAAGAAGTACTGTCTGGATATAAAGAACGTACTGTCTGGATATAAAGAACGTACTATCGGGATATAAAGAACATACAATCGGGATATAAAGAAGTACTGTCTGGATATAAAAAAAACATACTGTCTGGATATAAAGAACGTACTGTCTGGATATAAAGAACGTACTATCGGGATATAAAGAACTTACAATCGGGATATAAAGAAGTACTGTCTGGATATAAAAAACGTACTGTCTGGATATAAAGAACGTACTGTCTGGAAATAAAGAACGTACTATCAGGATATTAAGCATATTTTAAACGTTTAGTTGACAGTTCGTGTGACCTAAGGGCTGGCTTTTACCTCGGACCGAGGATTAGCATTGCCATACAACGTGGCAACGCCGCCAACGTTTTGGACTCACTTCCAGTCGACAGCGATGCGGACAAATTTTTGACTCCATGTTATAGTTATAGTTGTTTGTTATAGTTTGTTATTTAAATAAAGCATGAAAACAAAATGTGTCTCATACAGACTTTTACACCAATATAATTTTAGAAAGATCCAGTAGAAGAGGTAAAAGTTACAACAACTTCAGTAAAACTATGATAGTAGATAAACTATTAAAACCCGTTTCTAAAATACGAATTATTCCGTGTTACATTACATGTCTGTAAGTTATTGCCTATCGTCTATGTAATCAGTGGAATACTCGCGCTGTTATAATATCTACCTCCATTTTTGTAAGCAACAGTGGCAGGTAAATTGCCAGAGATTGAATTAGATACATTAGCCTCATCCGCTTATATTAGATCACCAAGTAAGGTCACAAACTCGGTATAGAAACCAAGCGTCATAATGCGGTATCCGTCCAGTCTCGTGAATATGAAGTAGCATAGTACAATATAAATAAACCTTAACCTCTCGGCTGGCTTGTGGATCCCCTCGGATCCACTACACAATACCGTCAACAGTCAGGTGGGTCCCTGTGGCTCCACCCGACCTACGGATTTAAAACTAAATTTTAGTAATTTTTACGGTTAATTTTCTTTTCTCAACGATTGAACTCTATGGTATATAATATTTTTCATATGGGAACACTGTCGGAAAAAAAAAATACGCTTGACAAGAAGAGAAATGTCACAAAATACATTTGTCAAATCAAACAAACATTCGTTCAACTTGTGCGCGAGAATTTTCGATTTTTACGTGTTTTTCTGTGGAAAGTAAGCCAAGTATTGATAGAAATTCATAATTTACTTTATTTTTGTACTATCCTTCAATATTGTCGGCTCTTAGCCGCGCGTGCCCTCTCACTCACACCGCTCACAGCCGACTGAGCTGTGTACGCTCGCACGTGCGCCAGAGATGACATAATGCTTCCCTCTCTTTCACTCACATACACTACATCCCTTCCTTGTTTTATTTTTTTTTTCAAAACAAGAAAGAAACAATTAAAAACAATTGATCAAATAAATGATTCATCGTTTTATTATACTCGTAACTATTGATTACATTATTGAAAATCAACCTTTATCATCTCAAATTACTTTTAATTTTAGTATTCTTAACGATAGTCCTAATCGTCACCAATATTCTCGTCTGAACTCTCTTCTTCTACAATTTCTGAATGTTGTCCTTCCGTTTCTTTATTCATAGATGTCCATTCTCCTTCCACTTTCTTTAAATGGAGTATGTTTCTTCTTAATTGTTGTCCAGTTTCGTCGTTCTGTACTTCCACATCTCCTCCTGTTTTAGATGTTACAGTATGAGTAGCTGTATCAAAATTAAGACTCAATTTATTAGATTTATTGGTATTCTTTACATACACCTTATCTCCCACTTGTATATCAGTTTCGCGTGCTCTTCGTCTTTTATCTGTATATTCTCTCCCTTTTTCTTTTTGTTCTTTATCTTTGTCTCTTACATCCAAATCCTCAAAATTTTGTTCCGCATAATCTATCATGGGAATCTTGTCCCTAAATTTCCTTTGAAAAAATAATTCTGCCGGAGTTTTTCCAGTCACACTATGGGGTGTGCTATTGTACATAGTCAGATATTCTATCAATGCTTCTTTCCAGCTTTTTCTCTCTACTTGGCATATCTTGAGTCGTTTAAGAATGTCTCGGTTCTGTCGCTCCACTTCACCGTTCTGCTGTGGCCAGTAGGGTATTGAATTAAACAGTTTTATATCATTTTCACGACAATAGGTTTTGAACTCTGCGCTTATGAATTGTTTTCCATTATCGGAAGTTATGGAAACCGGATGTCCTAGACGGCTAAAAATCTCTTTTAGTAGGCGAATCATTTCCTTGCTGCTTATGTCTCGACAAGTTTTGATTTCCTTGTACCTTGAATAGTAGTCGATCACTACTAAAAGGTGATCGCCACTTGGTAATGGGCCTAAAAGATCTATTGCAATATCGACCCATGATTGAATAGGTAATTCTCTTCTTTTGAGTGGGTGTGGTGGGTTTGGTGCTGATACCAGAGTACATCCCTTACAGGACCGTACTAAACTTTCCACGTCCTTATCATACTTAGGCCACCAAACTTTCGCTCTAAGTCTTAACTTCATTGCGACCATTCCAGGGTGGCCCTCGTGGGCAGCATCCAAAACAAAACGTCTCAGTTGTGTTGGTATAACTATTCTTGTGCCACTTAGTAATATGTCTCCAAAGAAACACAACTCGTTCTCAAATAGTTTGTAACCTTTTACTGAATCATCCCACTTTCTGCTAAATATGCCATGTTTTACTTTTTGTATGTCAGTGTCGGTCTTTGAATGTTCTTCGATGTCTTTTAGTGATACGGCTATTGGTCTAGCGTGATCAATGATATCCTGAACGTAATCTTTTTGCTGAATCTCATCATGTTTAAATGTACATAATCTAGACAAGGGATCAGCTATGTTATTTTTTCCTGGACGGTATATGACATTATATTTATAAGATTGAAGTCTCAATATCCAACGTTCTATACGAGCACACGGTTTGGATTTCGGTCCGAATATGACCTCAAGAGGTTTATGGTCAGTTATCAAGTCAAATTCCTTGCCGTACAAGAACATGTGGAAGTGTTCCACAGCCCACACCAATGCCAAAGCCTCTTTCTCAGTTTGGCAGTATCTACGTTCGCAATCACTAAGGGTCTTATTCCCAAACGCAATTATGCGTGGGCCTCTTTCATTTGTCTGCACTAAAATTGCTCCGAGTCCGACCGGACTAGCATCTGCAAATACCATGGTTTTATCGTCTACGTTGTAGAACCCCAAATTTGGTATATCACTCAAAGCAGCCTTTAAAGCACAAAAGGCTGTTTGTTGACTTTTTCCCCAAGAATCCCTAATATCAGCATTTCTGGCTGATCCTTGGCGAAGCAACTGCTTCAATGGTTCTGTGAGGGTCGCCATGTTGGGAATCCACTTACCAATATAGTTTATGAGCCCTAAAAAGCTTTGTAGCTCCGAAATATTGATTGGGGTTCTGAAATCTTTTATGGCCGATAAATATTTGTCTAATGGTCGAATCCCTTCGTCAGATAACTCGTGTCCTAGAAATTGAACTTTAGTTGTACCGTAAATACATTTATCATCTCTTAACAGGATGTAATTCGCCTTTAATGTCTCTATCACTTTTTGTAACCGTCTGTCATGTTCTTGCTTGTCTTTTCCGTAAACTAAAATATCATCAATGAAATTAACTACACCTTCGCATTCTATTAATACTCTTTCGAGTGTTTTTTGAAACATTTCTGGCGCACAGGTTATTCCGAACATTAACCTTTTAAAACGATATAATCCTTTACCAGAAATGAATGTAGTAATGTGTCTTGATTCGGGCAGAAGCTCCAGTTGATGAAAGGCATCCTTTATATCTAATTTGCTAAACATTTTAGCATTTTGGATCTTCGGTAGTAGCTGTTCCATCGTGGGCAGTGGATGATTCTCTCGCTTAATTGCCAAATTTGCGCGTCTCATATCGATACAGAGACGAACATCACCATCTGCTTTCAAAATCGGTACTACCGGAGATATCCATTCAGACGGTCCTTCTACCTTTTCTATTATGTCCTTTTGAAGTAGTTCGTCTATTTTGGAATTAATTTTTTCTTCTAAGGGAATCGGTACTCGTCTGTAAGGTTGTGCGACTGGTTTTACGTCCTTATTTATTAGTATTTGTATCTGAATGTTTTTAAATTTGGGAAAGGGTGTCATCTCGACTTGATTTATGTCTAATCCTAGTTTAAGTACGCCTAATGCAATTGCAGTTACTTTACCTAGTAAATTACGTGTCCCTTTGTCTATAACATAAAAGTTGGCGTTTTGTGTTTTTGTTCCAACACGAATATCCGTTGTAAAGGACGTCACTAATTTGAGAGGAACTTCACTTCCATATGCTACAAATGTTTTTCCTGGATTCTTTAGTTCTTTTCCTGTCTTTAAAACTTTTTCTCTTATTTCTTCCCACGTTTTATCTGTTATTAAGTTATGTTGACATCCGGAATCAATGAGCATCTCTACTTGGGTTCCTCCTACTAAACAATTGAGTGTATCGTTAGGTAGGATATTAAAAACATAATCAATCTTATCTTCGATCGCATTGGCCTGCTTCATATTTTCAACTCTTTGATTTGGCTTCTTTCTTTTCGCATCTATACCCCTTTCCGATTTGCTATCATCATAGTTCCGTTTTTGACCTGTTCCTCTGCACTGAGCCTGGAAGTGCCCCACCTTTTTGCATTTGTTACAAATTTTTCCTTTGGCTGGACACTTCGCATCATACGCTAGATGATTCCAGCTACCACATCGATAACACGCCCTTTTATTGTTCTTTAATGTCCTTTCTTTCTCTTGTGTCTCAATTTTGCTTACAGTGTGTTCTTTTCCTTTCTGACTAAAATCAACTAATTGACGTTATTATTATTATTATTATATACTTTATTGTACACCTCATAACAAGCACAGTAAAACACTTATAAAACTAGTGTACAATGGGCGGTCTTATCACTACCTCTAAAGTATTAGCTTCAGTTATCACTTCTGTTAAAGTAATTTTTTCTCCTGCGCGAAGTACTTTCTTTCTCAGTTCTTCCGACGAACATTTCTCAATTATCTGATCAATTATATTATTATCATCTACATCTGTAAATTGGCATTTCAACGCTTGTTGCCTTAGGCGAACTAAATATTTTTCAAATTTCTCGTTTTCTTCTTGTTTCATTTGCCTAAATAGATGTCTTTCATACCGTTTATTTTGCTTGGGTGCGAAGTATTCATCTAACTTTTTTATTGCTACTTCAAATACATCTATGTCTTGATCATCTTCAACCGACGTGACGTAACCACCGGGTATGTTAAACAATATTTCTTGAAGTTCTTGTCCTCCCCAATGTAACAAACTTGCGCGTTTTTTAGAGCTATTATTAATATCTGCAGCTTCCAGGTAGATATTTAAACTCCACTTCCAGCGTTCCCATCTTGCTCCCACAGAACCTGCTTCACCCTCGCACTCAAATTTTTCTAATGTAAAACTTGACATTATTTAATCTGTGAACAAGGAAACAAATAAGGAATGTCTCATTTAGGTTATCAAATGGGCATTATCCTTTCAACAACCTGATACATTCATTATTTATTCCTATCAACCTGTCCTTCCAAAACCACACAAATTTTTGATAAGTTCAGTAAACGGGCGTTACCCGTATAAATATTTCAATTACGAGCATTGCCCGTATCACTTCGCATTACAGGCAGCACCCGTACCATCATTACGTTGCAGGTAACCCATAAAGGCATCACCCATCGGTATTTAATTACGTTACGAAGTCCTCACAGGCATCACCTGTTGATGGACTACCAACGACACTCTTTAATATTGTAGTTAAAAGAGACAAAATTCGAAAATAATATATTTACCTGATAAAATAATAGACAATCAGACATAGATAGTAAACGAAGTTTAAAACGGAATCATGCAACTTAAAGTATTTTAAAGATGTTCAATGCTAATCGGACCTGGAATCGAACCCGGCCCCGTAGTCCAGGGACAGGTTGTGTATGTTTGTCACTTTGTGTACAGCCGCCGGGAATGTACTACTTAAAACACATAAAACTTTTCCATAATAGAAAAGCAATCCACATAAATCGTACCGGTAGTTTCTAAAACCAGCCTACTCAAATGAATATATGCGCCAAGGAACAAAAGCGTTTGTAATCTAATTAATAATAAAAGACTATACATATAAACGATCTCATAAGTATGTCAGTACAAAAGTAACAAATGTAAACAAACGTTGAACGTCGCTTTTGATTCACTATCTAAGGTAATAACTAATACCCTCCGAAAGCGCTGACGAAAAAAATAAGGAGCAGTTGCCTCGTCCCGCATGGTAACTACCTATTTAGATGTAATGAAAATAAAATAAATACTTGCTTGTATCTGCATTAATTCGTACTGGTAACTTTGTTTACTGCATTTCATTGCTTATAAAAATACTACACTGCCACACACATACACTGTTTTTTTTTTTTTTTTTTTTTTTCCTTTCTCCTTTTTTTATTTTTTTTTTTATTTATTATTACTCACAATAATTGATCCTCGTCGCCAAAATGTACTATCCTTCAATATTGTCGGCTCTTAGCCGCGCGTGCCCTCTCACTCACACCGCTCACAGCCGACTGAGCTGTGTACGCTCGCACGTGCGCCAGAGATGACATAATGCTTCCCTCTCTTTCACTCACATACACTACAATTTTCGTTAAATTTCAACTAATATTCAACGTCAAAAGTGTAAATTATCTGGTGAAAATTACGAAACAAAAACTAATTAGCGGATTTCTTCCCGTACGTAAGTAATTTGATATTTCAGAATTATAGTGGCATATTGTAACGATATACAATTAAAAATGAATTCGTGAATACATGGCTAGTAATCTAGAAACATTTCTTATTGGAATCTTATTGGAATATTCTTGATGTTTGTTTACAAAAATACAAATTACGTAAATCAAAATGTCTGCTCCGCGTACTATGAAGTTTGAGCTTAAATATTGCGGCAGTCGATTTTTATCTCGTAAAATAACATCATCACTAGATTACTTGTCTTTTTATGACCTTAATTCCAAAATTTTGTGTAAATTGATCCGACATTTGTGTCAGAAATCAACATAATAATACAACAAAATAGCTTTCAGCAAGTACTCTCGTATCTATCCAAAATGTTTATATTTCGGTTTGTTATAAGAATATTGTTTACATTCTAATACATAGTGACATAATTAAAAAACCCATAACAGTTTCAAGTGTGTGAATAGCTGCTTTGTGAGCGGAGAGATAAGGTTTTTTGTGCTGCGGGTCATATTACGCTTGCGATAAGCGGGCGCCCGCGAAACGCAACGGAGTATGACGTAAACATGACATTTGAAATTTGCCAGCCGAGCTACAAAACACTGATTGTTGTTTTTAAATTACTTTCACGTTCCATTTCACATTACTTTAATTTATTATTTATGTTAAAAATCGATATTCGAGTATCGAGAGGTTAATTTCGAAAGTCGGTTTTTTTTGGTTTTGTTTCTTAACACCGACTTCCGAAATTAAGGTTATCTTTGTAGTGTTTTGTTTGTAAAAAAGATTTTTTATTTTTCTCTTTTAAGTGGTGATACTTGGACGACATCTTCGTCTACGCAGAAATTAAAATAAGCAAAAATGTTAATAAAATAAAAACTACTTAACCAAACTGAATAAAATTTTGACGGGACCAAATGACAAGTATATCGCATGGAATCAAAAAGAATCACAGAAATCGGATCAGAAACTTCGGAGTAAAAAATACCCCCCGAATTGAGAACCTCCTCCTTTTTTGGAAGCCGGTTAAAAATAGTCGCAGACAGATGTTCAGTTTAAATTTATAGCCAATGATTAATAAAAAACCTATCTCTTAAAAACTTAAAATTGCTTTGAAGCTTGCATTTGTTCAGGGCATTCTACTCGTAAATGTATCAATCGACAGTTTAGTTTCTTTCATACATGAATCATTATTTGATAAACTGATACTGAAACTATAGTGATATACCTACTATAGTTTCAGTAATCGTTGACAGTCTACTACCTACTTTTTACATAATATCTGTTTGCACAAATATATGTATGCATGTTATCTATGAATACGTTATATTAATTGATGCAGCGCCTGAATTATCATGCGTTACGCTACAATCAATCGTATGATGTATAGGTGTTTATGTCTCTACATGTCCGTGATAAAATCACAATTCAGCATACATTCTTGACCATTTAGTAAGCAACACGGTTTTATAAATGATCTCGTTTGACTAGAATGTATTGTTTACAATTACCACAAGTCTATATTATAATAATATATAAAGCTGAAGAGTTTGTTTGCTTGAACGCGCTAATCTCAGGAACTACGGGTCCGATTTGAAGAAGAAAGAAAATTATTTCAGTGTTAGATAGCCCATTTATTGAGGAAGGCTATAGGCTATATATCATTACGCTAAGACCAACAGGAGCGGAGCAATAATGAAAATTGTGACGGAGATGAAGTTGCGCGAGTCAACTAGCCGTTGTAATAAAATTAACCCCATTGTAGGTACTCGCTTGCTATTGCTTTTCAATTTGAAGATGACAATCGAATACGATTGTCATCTTCAGCAAGATGGAGCCAAATTTTTTTTTAGTGATACCTGCACAAATCGTTTTTAGTTCTTAAATGTATGGCAGTTAACTTATTAGGTAATGTGTTAATAGATAGAAAAGTACCTATATCTAATCTACGAGGCGTTAACGTTGACTTTGGTGAACAGTTAAGTGATAAGAACCTTGCAAAATAAACCAATCGTAGATAAGACGACACTATTTTAATACCACTACCAGTGAATAGTCACCGATTTGCTAAACGTCTATTGGAAAATAAATAAGCACAAACATTACACAAGACCCGTTGTAGGTTGATTCGCTGTTGTTTTAACGTAACGTTTTGAAGTATTAATTACCGTTCGAGGGAAAATGACCGAAGTGCTGGCATTGTGAAAAGTTAATTCCTTTTGACGGTTGAGTAACGTTCAATGCACGTACTAAATCATTTTACTTGGTTTATATATCCACGTTAGGTATTGTACAGAGGTTATTTAACACGATAATAGTAACTTCGTCGTAAAATATGTATGTGTATCTAAAAAACGATAGTGTTATTATTTCACAGGTTCAGTATGAAATCCGCTTTCGACGTGGAAACACGAACGAAATTTTAAATAATATAGACGATGTTAACTAGACTAAGTTAGTGCGCGATAATGAGTGGGAATGAGCAGTCGTGTTTGTGAGAGGAATCAGGTTGAGAAATGCCGGTTGTCTTCTCACTCGGAATTAATGCTAGTGTCAAAGATTCCTGGTAACGTTGTGTTCATTCGTGACTTTGCGCTCCAATAACATGTAGACGTTTTTATACACTATCGTATACCATGAATGATGATGCCTCGCCAGCGAGTAACGACCTCTCTATTGTGTTTTTTTGTGGTGATTTTGCGTCAAATCATGTTTTTGTGGAAATAAATATCGGCGATTATTTTGGTGTAGGTAATTTGAAAATCGTGACATTTTCTGTGTAGAAGACTGTGTTGTTTTGTGTGATGTGATGGATAAGTAAAGGTACCTAGACCTACATTATGTGAAATGACCTTACTTCAATGAAGAAAAAAAATACACATTGCAACGCAATGTAAGTACACGTGCCCCCCACAATAGTATGTATGCATGGAAAGCACCATGCGTGACCGTGCTCTGAACCGTGGTCGGCAGACAATAGGGAGGGCTCAGCCGTCGGGACAGGCCCAAGTTGAGAGCATTAGCGTAATTGGTAGTATGAATCATTTAGACATCGGCACTAAGTCTTAATTAGATTAAAGATACCTCAAAACTGACTACGAATCTAATCCGTATTCCGGGTGTTTTGTTTGCCATTTTTGTGCAATCGTTTTTATTTAGTTTAAGTTACCGAAAAGGTTAGCTATTTGGACAGCTGATGTTATCAATGTTTTATTATGTACTTCTCAACTTAAAGTGTTTACCAAAATAATAATGACATTCAAATTAATCTATATTAATTATCTCTGTTCCAGATCCCTGTGGATAAGAATGGCAAGCTAAGAACATTAGAATTGAGAGGAGTTTACTCCGCCTCAAAATTGAAAAGTTTGGAAACGCTTAAATCTTTTGATGTAACAAGAACTGCTGAGATTGCAGAAAAGTCCCATACTGTTACAAAAATTAAAAATGATATAAAGGAACCAGTTTTTTGTAAGGCTTATGCATCATTTATACCAAAAATGAGCTTAAATTTGGAAAAAGTGATTGAGCAAAACCCAAGAATATTAGATTTACGTGAGAAATTGAATCAGATAACAAAAAAACAAGATAGTAATAATGTTGATAAGAAGACAAAAGGACTAATTAATGATATAACACAACATCTGGTTGACAAGAAAGATGAGGAGTCCGGCCCGTACAGTTTGTTGTTTGATCTACAGTCCGATCCTTCTACATCGTTTAACGAAAGTGCAGCAGTGAATGTCTGGAACCGACCAAAATCAGAAGTACTGAGTGACACGAACTCACAAACCTTTAAGAAGTTAATGAATCCTATTAACAAGAGTGCAGACAGGCTACCAAACGTTTTGAATTTCGACGAAAAACCGATGAGAGAATTTGAATACTCTTGCGAAAACGAGTTTACCTTCCCGGCAAAAAAGACATTTAACACACATTCCAGATCTGATCTCTGTTTACAGTTAAAAACACACGTACATCCACGATTATTTGAATCCAACTTGAGTCCTAATGAAAACTCATTAAGTAGGACTAATGAGGAGAACTCACTGGACGATAGTTTGGGCATTTTGACTCCAGACCAAATGGATGATATATGCTATTTAGAAAACGCTTTTTCGCCTACAGTAGAGGGGCTACCAATTTTTTGTGATGCTAATGAAAGTAAAATATCTCCGGATAATGGTGATACCCCATCAACTGATAAGACTGAAAGTAACTCTGCAGCATCGACTATACAAAATGATGGATTTGATAGCATAGAGAATAAAAGGTACCCGTTTGAAGGTCAACTTGCTCCCATTGTAAGTCTGGAAACAATAATGAATAACGAAGACCACAATTCACTAACATCTTTTGATTCCCCAGCTCATAAATGCAGTGAAACATTGTCTATTCAAGAACCATTGTCTATTACTTCAAGGACTTATGATTTACCTTCTCAAGATATCACAATAGGGAAGGACGAGTTGTCGTCAAATTTAATAGACGAAGAATTCATGCCCTCTATACACAGCAGTATTTTGGAGCCAGTTAGCTCTATTGCTGAGAATGTGGCCAATTTAGAAATAGCTCTAGATTGTAAACATGAAAATCTTTTAATTACCAACAGAATTGAACAAACACCATCACCGGAAGATTTACCACTAGACAGCTCAGAAATTAATGGTGAAATAAGCACATATTCCCAGTTCTCTGCGTCAACACTGCATGACTCGCAAACTTATTCAGATGGTAAAAATGATTATCCAAAATCTATGGAAACTTCTAAAGTTTCCAATAGCTTCATAACAAGTATTACTAGTATTACAAGTTTAGATGGTTACCAAGGTGATGGAGAAATGTCCAGACCCGTGAGCAGGGGAGCAGACCATTCTATTGAACATCGCGAAGATGTCATTGAAATGGACTGGCAAAATGTGCCTGTGGCTAGAAGAGCAGATCCTATGACGGATTCAGATTTCTTTACAGAGAGTGATGCCGATGGTTTAGATGACCACATGCAAAGAGGTGATCGTCGAGCTCAGGTTATTGATGGGGCTCTTTATGGAGGAAAGAAAGTAAATGGGAACCCACCTCTCATTGTAAACAGAAACGAAGACTCTTGTATGGAATCAAGTGGAGTGTACACTGACTTTGAAAATCATCGCACATCTCCAGTGTTCTTTGACGTCATTGACGATATGTCACCTGATGGGTCTACACCTTCCACTCGATCGGAATGTAGTCAAAAAAACGCTAGCACAGGAAACTTGAGCGCTTATTTTTCACCACAACAAGATAAGTTGGACGAACAGAAATCGGATACGTCTCACATAATCGATGATGATGAAACACCCAAAAATACTAGCAAAAGAAATTCGTTGAACAGTGTGAAAGATATGAAATGTACAGAAAAGAAAAAAGAAGAGAAGAGTAGTTTTACATTAAAAAAGTATAAAATGCCTAAGCGTGATGTGCCAAGCAAATTGAAGAGTATGCTAGCGAACAGAAAGACTGATGCAGATAACAGTTTACAGAGTAGCCCAAAAACTGTTAAAAAGACCGAAAGAAGAGAGAATTTGTCGAAAAAGAATTCTATTGAAATAAAGAACGATTATAAAATTAAATCTTTCAAGGATATTAAGTCGAAGGTGGACTGCTCCTTTTCATTACAACGATCTCAAACTTCGTGTAGTGTCAGTAGAATGTTAAGTTCAAAATCTACAAATAACAACGTGAAACCTAAAAGGTAAGTGATCATTAATATCGTGTTATGCACTTGTCTTGTGTAACGATCATGTAACAATTTAGATATAGCTAGACTATAAAATTGGAAACTTCGTTTGAAAATATTACGACGTCTGTTTAGAATCGGCTGAAATTCTTTCAAACAAGCGGGCATGACACCTGCATCATAACTAAGTATCATTAGCAGTTTACTTTCTAATCTACAATTTCGCAGCAGTTTTATTATTAAATAAAACATTTATACATCTTTTTGTAAACAGACTCAACGTTACCTGTCATTGGCGAAACTATAAATATTATGTAGGACATAAAAAATTAAATTTAGTGATACAAAAGTAATTAAAACGAGAAAAATGTTGGATATGCAGCTCTTATTTAATATTCTTCGTGGGGAGATTGACTGCAGTGACCTCTTGTCATGCATAGAATTTTGCACGCAAAGGTCTCGCACAAGACACACCCACTTATTTAGTGTACCTTTACACCGTTCCAATTATGGGCAAAATGCTGTAATGACTCGACTGCCTCGCTTATATATAGATAAATTTGAAAGCCTGGATATATTCCAGTTATCCAAGGTAGCTTTTCGCGAATCTCTTGTAAAAGTACTCATCAATAAGTGAATAATATTCGTATATTGTTTATCAGTTGTTATATTTTCCTTACATTTTAGTTAAAGTTTTATAACCACCAATTTCTAGTTTTATATAATGCATGCTGTGAAACTCTATAATAGGCTTCAGAACCCCATATGACATTGTTACTATATCTTGAACGTTGTAAAAAAAGCTGTTGAGTTTCCTATCAATAAATAAATAAAAAAAAGTGAACATCCAAGATTTAGATGAATAAAATCATAGGTTGATTCAGCTGATCAAAATTTTATTTGTTCTACTCATTGATTTGGCTGTCGACCGACGTAGTGAAAACGAGGCTTTGGTATATTCAGCAATAGTAGTATATAAATCTAAAGCCTGAACTCTGTCTATATCTTCTGTGTAGCCGCCACATGCGTATGCGCATGGAGCTGGGTTCGGCAGCCGGCAGCGGCAAGAGCAGCCTGCACAGCTCGCAGAGCGACATCAGCGCCAGCAGCACCCCGCTTGGCAAACACTCCACTGGCCGCTTCCCTCTGCTAAGTAAGTACCGTTGATTTACCATCTACTTTTCCTCCATGAGTGGAGAATGTGGCTATGCTTGATTGTACACCTGGAAAGTGACAGTGCTTTGCCCTGTCATCTTGCAGACTGACTAGTATTTGGGCTACTTAGGTTTATCATATACCTAGGACATCAGCTGAACCTCGAATATTACCCATAGATATTTTATGAAACGACTAAAGGTTGAACATTGTTAAGAGGATAAGCTGTCCTTTTCGGGAACATAGACTAATTTACTCGGACTTGTAAAACCACTTACGTACTATTTAATACCGAGGTACAAAATTGCCTCAAAAGAGATTGGAGAATCCCTCTAAGGTTTTTTTTTCGTTATTGATGAAGCTATACATGTGGTCTATGCCTGGATCAATAAGAGAATAATATTTTACCCTTGACTGAAGTTTCAAGTAGCCTCTGTTATATTAGATACATCTTAATCTTCATTATCATTTGAATCATAGACTACCTGCTTGAAAATGTATGACCTATCTAGGTTCGAGATAAAAACAATGATACCTATCGCTGATTTGACTATTTTCACTGAAATTCAGCTGAATACACCAACGCACATAACTACAAACAGATGTGGTAAAATCTTAGATCACGCCTATCGCCGTAAAACCTGCGTGATAACAACGCAATACTTCTAGTTTGTGTTTTGACACAGCACTATACTTCAAGGTTGGCTAGCATTGACTTCATGTGATTCAATGACATGTGTGAATTCTTAAACAATTCACGTCGCGACTCATTAGAATTAGATATGTCTGAGGATGAGGACTGATTTAGAGTTGCTCTTGATACATAAAATGACCATTCTATCTACAAAGTTGCTTATTGAAAGCAGTCAACATAAAATATGCAAATGCAATTTCCATTTTCTTCGTAAAACATTTATAGTTATAAACTTTCCTATTAATTCTACGTCATCTCTGTATGAATATTTAATGTGACAGTGGCATGCCACAATGTTAACCCTATGCTTATTGTCTGTACCTAATTCTTGTGTAAATTCATCTACAATACGGTGTGGAGTTCATGGCAATGTGTCCTTGTTTGTAAGGTTTCGTATGATTTAGCACCTTTTTGTGTATTGGTGATAGCAATTATCACGTAAGCGTGTGAGCATATGTGTCTTGAAGCAGAATGAGTAGATACCGAAAAAACAAAACAGACAAACAGTTTAATTTTAATAGTGAGTACCAGTTTAACATCTTAAATATCATAATTGAGGTTTTTCCTTATTCTACTGCTGATAACCTCTAAAGAACATAAACTAATGATTGAACGCCTGTGACAAATATTATAGCAATGAGTTGGCTGTGTCTGTGTTGTAAGTGCCTGGTATGACTGAAGAGCAATAATTATTTGGCTTTTCTTCAGGCACTTGTAAACATTGTTTATTTATTATAAAATTTATTGTACACTTATAAAGCAAAGATTTGCTTATTTATTATTATTTGCTTTTGCGTATGTGCTGTTACCTACTGATTTCTTTAGTAGGTAGGTAGATTGGTATACATATGTGATGACTGCACAGTTGACTAAAGTGCGTATTTGCTGTGGAACTTTACTTAAAATCCGGGGAATCGAATTAGGTAGATTATTTCATCTACTTTTTATGTACAAGTATAATAAACTGCTTGAAAAACATCAAATAAAAATAAAAATTCATTTTTCATTTTAATTTAGGATCTAGTAATCCTCCTCAACATTTGAAGCAAGGGTGCCTACCGTAGCTTATAAAGCAAAGATTTGCTTATTTATTATTATTTGCTGTTGCTTATGTGTTGTTACCTATTGATATCTGTAGTAGGTTAGGTACATAGGTAGGTGATGACTGCACAGTTGACTAAAGTTGGTACCTAACAACCTAAAAATTATAAAGTTAGAAGCCCAGAAGAGACATAATTTTGTACCTTTGATAAAAAATTTCATGTTTTATCTATGAGGATGATCTTACTAAACATGAAGCTAATTTTTCGGCCAACTAAGGATGATTCAACAAATCACCCAACATAGGTACCTACTGAAATACTTTAATTGGTTAGGTACTATAATTTATAACTTCCTTACCATCAAAATCTATTTTTATTTTATACCACTCGTATGACCTATCGATTCAAAAACTGCCTTGATTTCGCTTATAAAAAAAGTAATCTTTGAATATTCGGGAAGTCCTGGCTGCATACCTACCCCAATTAAAAACAGCTGTGCAAGGAACACAAGCACCAATCGATGCGGAAGGTCAACACTACGGCTGACTACGGCAAGCAAAGGGAGCGAGCAAGTTGAGACCGCATGGCAACGAGCGTTTCCTCTCGGCTAGGTTCAGTTCGCCAGTCGCCGGTGAGACGCGAGCCGGCGCGCGCCGCCACCGCCAGCCTGTCGCGTTCGTGACGTCAACTTGCAACGCGAAAAATCAATGGATTCCCCTCCGACACTAAGGTTAACCGCATACCGCATTTTCTCAAAGAAAATGTGCCATATGTCAGTGAAGTGTTGACGATACATGCAGCTGGGATACTAATTCATTGATAATGATAAGAACACTACGGTGTAAAATGCAACGCGTCACGTGAACGGTTTACTTTCAAGTTTTAATTTGTTTTGTGTGGTGTCATATTTTAAGTTATCATTCTTTTTAAAATGTACCTTTTGTTTCTTTTCCGTTAATTGACGTAGCTCTTGACATTTCCTTCGATTTTGCAGTAACAGTGTTGTTGTTTACCTTGTGGACCGACACGAAGTCTTGGAAACATTGTTGTTTGTTTAGAAAGGATGCCCAGTCCACTCAATAATTGTCAGAACTTACGCAAATCCTATTTTGTTAAATCACTTGGCCTTTCATAATTCCTACTTAACTGTCCTTCGTTTACCTACTTCATGTCTACCAACAACTGGTTAAACAAGTTAACGCCACAAGCCATTATTTTTTAAACAAACATTTGTTACATTGTCGAGCATGTAAGCTTGACACTTGACGTTATTCGAATCCTATTTTGATTTAAATTATCTAAACATAAATTAACTACTTTATACACTTGACCAATTATTCACATTTCTACAAATTCCAACGTGCGGTTGAACCCTTTGATATTCGAACAAGGCATGTAACCCAACCTGCCTCGTTAACGAATCAAAGATCATGGCTAATGAAACACAACTGCATATCGATTGAAACTTAATACAAGTAACAAGTCCCATTAGAAATCGATTATTTAACACAGTGTAGGTGGGTATTACATAAATCATTGTAACTCATTGTTAGATAGCAGACACAGCAGAAAATAATGGGCCAAATAGAAAGTACATTAACGCACATGCTCGGTTCACATGCAACGAAGTCTCAACCACATAATTAAAAAGTGATTTATAAACAAACGCACATCACAATTTGTATTGTTTTTACGGAGTCACTAGTTTTTCACATTTTCTCCCCAGACAAACTGAAAAATAAATATCTGTACCTAACAGTTTTATCTTCACCGGCCGCTTTGGTAATGTGTTAATTGAATCGTAATCGAAATAAAATAATCTATATCCCCTTTCACTGTAACTTTGTACCGTACTTACCATACAATATCTAGAGGTAACTATATTCTACACGCAAAAAGTAATTGTAAAAATTTTTAATTGACACAGCTAACTCGATTCGAAAGCATGAAATTGGAGAGTCATGATATAGATAAATTTTATCTTTCACATCTACTCGAGATGTCTTGAAAGAATGTTCGTTTCTTAGATATCGAGTATCAATACACATATCTCAAAAATACGTGATAATTTTCTAGAAAATGTTTCCTGACAGAAATATTGGCAAACTTTTCTATACAAATCAGTTAGGAGTTTCAAAAATTAATGAGACTAATTTAGTAAAAAAAGGCTTAAATTAAAATCTTCCAAAACATATAAAGCTTAAAACGAAGACTTGGAAGATATAACAATAAGTGTAGACAGTAAAGTTGTAGGAGACAGCTGGGGAAAATGTGATAATGTCGCAAGTGAAGGCGACAGGCTGTGCGAGTCAGTTAGCTTATTATAACATTTCACATAAACCGCATTGCTGTGTTTAGTATCTTACCATTTCAAGCCTCAATTCTCCGCCGATATTTCTAAACGTGAGCCATACATTTATACAATAAAACGTGCTAACTGCCAATACATATTTAATTCGAGTTGGAAAATCCAAACTGGAGTTAGGTTCAGACAAACGTTTAAGTTGAAGGAAAAGTCTTCTTATAATCTTATCGTTGAAGATACCACATAACACGTATCTACTATCGAGAATGATGTATTACAATAATATTTGTATGCATATTAATTCCCATTGAGAAACAAAACAAGTGAATGTAACAAATGCCATTCGGTTTGCCATAAACCGCATGTGTGAAGTAACGGCTATTACTAACATGTTCAAACTTTTACGTCACAACAAGTTATTAAACGTAACGTTAAAGTATTGCACGTAACAAGAGTTTGATCTTTATCTATTTAGTTAAAACGAGTTTTTAAATAGTAGGAGGACCACGTTGTAGTAACCTCTTTAGTCACTAACATCATAGATAAATATTGCCACAGTGACCATTACTTATCTGAATACGATAAAATATTTAATGTAGAACATTTGGTTCGGAAGAGGAAAGAAAAATATCCAAATACTAATAGGTTCTTAAAATATCCTGTTGGTTTTACCGTTGGATTAGGTAACTAATTTAAACACAGAACTGCCAAGTTAATAATCATAACGGTTACATTTTGAAAGCATGTCGCAGCAGTTCCAACTCTGTATAGGAATGATATTAGTAACGCTGCAGGTCTCCAAATATAGACTTTTAGGGTTAGCCCTAAAATTATAGTTTAAATGCGGAGACAGTATAAATGGTCTAGGCGATACTTGCGAGTGAAATCCGCTGGAAGCCGATGCAGTGTAACGGGTTATTCTCGTCGATGGATTTGTTGACGAGTCGAGAATCGTTGACCCCGTCGGTGAAGGCGAAACCGAGTGCGAACTGTTCCATCCACTACTTATTGATGTTAAAACCACATCTGACAGGACTCCCAGCGGCTGTCCAGCTAACAGTATGATCACTAGCGCCTACAAATCAGAAGTCATCCAGTACTGTTTATGTATTCGTTGAAATGCCCTCGGGATTCCAATATTTACTCAGTTGCTTCGATTTATTTGAGGAACTAAACATTTTTTGTTGATATTTTTTACGATGATGGAATTGAGTTCTTCAAAGTGATAGAAAATATTTGGGCCTTAACAAATGAGGACAATTTATTTGATTGGACACCTACCGTTAGCAGGCCTATCAAACAGCTTAATGGATAAATAAATATAATGTCCGTTTCCTATCGACTATGAATATAATATTAAAATAGTTGTCCCAATTCTGTCTCATTGGAATCGTTTCTAGAACAGCCACTGTGGACTCAGCCGAACTATGAGGTCTCGTCTGACCCACATTCATCATCATCTCATCATCTGCCTAGCCTTTTCCCAACTATATTGGGGTCGGCTTCCAGTCAAACCAGTATTTTACGTGGAGCGGCTGCCTACTAGGCCTCCAAAACCCATTAACTGGGTAACACGGTACTTCTTGGCAAGACTGGAGTCAGATTTACTGGCTTTTGACAATCCGTAACGACTGCCAAAGATCTGCAAATGACAGCCGGGACCAACGGCTTAACGTGCTTTCCGAGGCACGGAGGAAACTACGGTATGTTAAGATGGTCACCCATTTTTTTTTTTTTTTACTATTGATAGGCACGCGCTTGACCACCATCTCACCTGATGGTAAGCGATGATCCACAGAACAACCTTGGCAAGCGTTGCTTAAACTTAAAGATAGACCCGAGCGGCTGTTAGTAATATATTTAGCCACGAGCTTTGTTGATATTTTTTACTGTGATGGAATTGATTTCTGCAAAGTGATAGAAAATATTTGGGCCTTAACAAATGATGACAATTTATTTGATTGAACACCTACCGTTAGCGGGCCTTAATGGAAAAATAAATATAATATCCGTTTCCTATGGACTGTGAATATAATATTGAAATAGTTGTCCCAATTCTGTCTCATTGGAATCGATTCTAGAACAGCCACTGTCTACTCAGCAGAACTATGAGGTCTCGTCTGACCCACATTCGATGCTATTAAACCATGGCCTTAAAGCCTATGTGACACGGCGTTCTGCTATTATATCATTACTGTCATTAGTGACATCAAAGGCTTGCAGTTAAAGTGTATAGGGTCGCCCACTGCGTGCTCATATAAGCAGCCCACCAGAACCTCGAACCATAAAATGCTATCAGATTATAATATAAACATGTCCACTATTTCACTTTCTCAAATTTTGATACGGTCCACAGAATACCGATATTTAGATCTACCGTCTTGTCTCTGAATTTCAAGATTCTTTCGGATTAAAAGTCGGTGTCAAAATACGAAGAAACTACCAAAAACACCGACTTCCGAAATTAAAGTTATTTTTTACTTTGTTGGTAGTGTTTTTTTATTTGGAAGTCGGTTGTATTTTCTTGTAAAGAGTTAAAATTTTTCAATTTTACGTGGTCCACACACCTAACAACACCACTGGAAAATCACAGGAAAGCAAAATACGCAATTTCGTCACTTGGATGACCGTCATTCAAATAAACGAATTCTAGCTATTTTTATGAAAAAAACACATTTTTTATATCGGTTCATAAATGACGGAGTTATGAGGTAACAAACATAAAACGAAACAACCAAATTGAGAACCTTCTCCTTTTTTGAAGTCGGTTAAAAAGCATTTCTTTTGCTCTAGGACTTCCTAATATTTAATTTCTCAAAGAGATTCTATCTCTACTAAAATTACAATCGATTGGAGTTTCTTATTGGAGTCGTTTATCTTGTCTTTGACATTAAGGCATCCAATCAATAATCCCTATAGATACTCGTTCTTAGATAATCTTGTCGGAGATTGTGGCTGTTATCGCATTGTGATGTGCTAATCAATCAATTGAAGGTGTTAGATATTCTACCAAACTACAGATAGGAATAATTATCTCAAGTCTTCTTAAACAAATACCTACTGACATTTTGCGCAGTTCATATAAAATTACGAGTTCAAACCAACTTTGTTTTTGGTTGTTGAATTCGATTTTGCAATTGCAAATTAAATATTAAATTAATGAGCCCTTCAAGTCTTTTAGCTTGAGAATTGGCAATTCAAAATTATTCTTTGCCTCATGCAAATTATTAATAACAATCCATTGTTTCGTTACGGCTGAAGTGATGAATACTTATATTATTTGAAGCAAACCTTTCGGTCTTTCAAAATAATAAATCAAGGTTATTCACGACTCTACATAACTTTCATTTTTGTACTTTATTACTTGAGCAGGTGCGAACCTCCCCGTCTTGTCAATTAAAATGCAAACTTTGGCGATTCAATGGCTTTTGATTTTATTAATTGAAATTAAACTTGATATAATAGAACGAAATAATCATGTATTAACGATTTAGTTAATTATAGCATTTCATATTCAATTCACTTTCAATCCTAAAGAAATCAGCAAACGTAAAACATCCGAGTCGTCTGATTGTTTGATGTTTATTGTTTGTGGATTCTTTGCGTTGACTTGCAGAACCTGAGGTGGCATACAGACGCAAATCTATTTGTAGAAAATTGTTAGCGGTTCCGTTTTATGTCTATTAGATTTAGTTGTCACATCGCCACTTAGTTTAGATACAAAAACGGAAACCGTTTTAATAAATACCGGTTACCAGTTTACAGTACCCAGTATGGTTTCCCGGTGATTGTTTGGTGCTAAGTGTGCTCCAGCCTCCCACGAGCTGTTTGCTTCATTTATAAACTGTTTCGTTTCCGAGAAATGGCATTACAATCGTGCGTATGATGAATGTTGATTTAATCGTTATTTCGTATCGGTTTGGTGTGAGTTACTGGGAACAGAGTTGCTATTGAAATTTTAGCAACCAAACAATTGCTAAAACAATAGCAACTTTGTACACAACTACTTACCTTTTTCAAATTCTAGTAACTAGAAGCCATTTATGTTTTATTTAGTATCGCCTTGTTTAAAATGTTCGCTACATTTAAAACAATGCGTCAATAGAATCCGTTAAACACTGCTCTGAAATAACATCCATATCATTCAAAACGCGGTACAGTATTGCATAGAATTTTATATTCCTAGCGTCGTAAGTGTGACGACCACCTTTTTGTGGTTTCCTGACCGCAGCCAGCAAACCGGTCCCCGTGCAAGATAGTTACAGGTGATTCCTACAAAGAACAGGTTCCTTTTCGTATTGTTGGAAATCAACTTCTTTGTCCAGTGAGTGAACGAACCGATATCATTTGTGCTCGTGTCAGGACTACTTTTACTTGAAGGGAAGTTGTAAGTAGTAAGTACCGGTGTAGTGCCGACTTGCCGAGTGTCGCAATCAGGCCCCGTGCCACCGGGAAAGGTAAATCTTATGAAATCTGAACAAATAAAGAATTTAAGACACAAAATTCATAAATTAATCAAGTTTTGAATTCCGTATGGATTCCAAAATCTTTCTTTTATAAACTGTATGTGAGAGTGAGAGTTAACTATTTTGAATCAATATTCATTATTTAGAAAGGTGTTATCATAAAGCTATTAGAGCAATTACGGAGTCGAGTTCTCAACAAGCGCAGTGGGAAACTTTCGGTCTAGCAATTTTCACATCATACTTTACTCCTTCATCGGAAAATTTTCTGTTTTGATATTGGCATGACTCTATGAGCTGCATCTAACGCTAGCGACTTCAGTGATATACTGAGTCGTGGATTCTCCTTGTAAGGTTTGCGATCGTGAGATTGAACGGAGGAAAGCACAGACATTGCTTCGAAAGCAAAGTAATTGCTACCTGTGTGTTGTTTTTGCTCACCACAACTTGTTTGGCGTTGTCTGCTTTGGTACGTTCTCGCCTATTGATACCCCCGTCACAAGCCAACGTTTACTGCTGCTATGTGCGGATGTGTTCAATTATGTGCTCTACTGTTCAATGGATTGGTGCTAACAAAATGTTACTCTCAAATCTCTGTCCGCAAGTTTGTTGGCAGTATCGACACGTTTTTACTTTGCGTCTGAAGCAGAAACGATTTAGTGTTTTTTTCTTTGTAGTGCCTAATTGCATATTTAATATGCTCATTAGCGATTTTTTCGGCTACTGATTGAGATGAGATAAGCAGATAAGCATGACAATCTAATAGCACTTTATTCAAGAAAGTTACGTGGCGTAAGTTATTGATATGAATTTTAACATGAATTAGACAATGGACTGATATGCTAAGTCAGCAGAGAAACAATAATTAGTGCCTATTGTACCCTATCTAGTGCTGGAAGGCATTAGTTGAGAGTCCGTCCAGAGCTCTTAAAGAAACGTTATAGAATTAAATCTTTCCTAAATGTGATGTTAGCCAAATGGCGCTACTAAATCTTAACCCAATAGTTTATCGATCATAAACATCACAACATTTATGACATGGAACCCGTTACAAGTAATAATTAAACTACGGATATTGTTTAGGAAGACGGGTTTTGTTGTCTGCATGTCTGTTGCAGGGTCGCCTCGCAACAAGCTCGCGTAACTAATGGAAACGCGTTGCGACTTCATAATTCGATGTTACGTGTCACTAATAATAATTATTTTGCTTTCGTTCGATCGCTCCATAGGATCGCACTCAAACGTGGGACGGGACGTTCGAACATTCCATTCAAAAAGTATCTGGAACTTTGTCATTGTATTTATTTAAAACAATTTTTCGTTTGGCTTTTAAATATTTAAATAAACATCTGGATCAACATCCATATGTGGCTATATGTTAGCCAATAGTCTATACATAGAAGTTCTGTTGCAATTGCAAAGGATCACATGGAGTAATTTCGTTTGAAATTTAATAAATGGAAAATTGCACTTTATTCAACTGTCTATCTTACTCTCACAAATTAGGCGTTCTTTAATACGTTGCATAGATTTCGTCTCAAAAATTATGTTTTCACGCTTATTTATTGACCTCTAAAATGATTGATTCTAATTCTTACTGACCATTCCATTTCGAATTTAACTTGTATCGCTTAAAATGTTAGTCGGCGTCGATCGTTCAGCGCCATTCTACTCGCCCAAGTCAATCACGTGCCGGATGTTAATCTGTGCATGTGTCCTCACGACTCCTCACGCAGTGATTTAATCTCGTTGGCGATACCCATGCTCGGTGCAAGCGAGCAATTTGCCATTTGAATGTTTATGAGCAGTTGAGCACCTAAACCGAGAGTATGACTGCTACAAGTACTAACGAAGTTGACCTCCGTGACTTTCGGATCTTTGGCCGTTCATAATAACTGTTGACACAAATGCTTGTGCTAAAGCAGTGTGTTATAACGTTCAAAGCCGTTTGCTAAATAGAAACACACTTTTGAATGTATGAGATTGTGTATGCACTCACCTAGTTGAATTGTAGACGTTTAGTGCTGCAGTATTTGTTGCATGTCTATTGTTTGCAGGGTCATAATAATATTATAATTTTGGTTACAAATAACAACTTTGGTTTTAGTGTGTCAGCTTTCTTACTACTTCCAATAGATCTTTTACGAAGATAGTTCTTGGTAGAGTTTTAAAACTTGGTTCAAAAAGGTGTTTAACCATCCGTAGCGTCAGTTCCTTTAAAGTCGACTGCAATTGGCTCGGAGCCAGCAGTAGTCGCCGCGATGTTTTGTATATTACGAAATTCCGCCAAAACTGTTGCAGTAGGCAGGAATGACCCCATTTTCAAAAGCTATTATGATATGACGTGATTATTTATTACGAGAACGCACGATACTCTATTAACTTGTTTAGTTAAATTGCAAATTTGCAATGCATTACGAATTGGATTTAAGGACGTCCGAAATTAATTACAACAAGCTCACTTGTCCGCGCTGTTGTTTGATATTTGATTGTAACTATGGGATTGAAATACTAACCAAGAATAGAAGCGAGTATGTCATGCCATTTGTAATTAAAATAACAGCATGTACACCATACCTAGGACAATTAGGTATTTGAAGTCATGTGTTATGTAGCTTTCGTGTTTTATACAACATGGAATGGGTGTTCAAAACCAAATTGTCATTTTAGTGCTCAAATTCGAAATGTACAATTTTATCTGATCGCCACCACGCCAGCAGTTAACGCCATCGCCACCATGTTCCTCCATGACTCGGGCGTTGACCCAAATTGTTCGGGTACCTTTATAATTTTATAACAGGCAATGAAATAACGCCAGAAATAATTTTTTAAAATTAAGCAGAATAGGGCTACGATATTTATTTAGAATCAAGGCCCTTCCTTGAACTGCTAAAAATAACGAAGTATGAAATCGGTCAATTCGATCCATTACAGTTTTGCAATAGGAGTTATAGTTTATGAATATTATTATTGCATGGAATAGAACATTAGTAGTGCAGATCTGGGTATAACGATGTGTTTGTCTTATTTATTGGGGCTATTCAAAGATTCGCTTGACCGAGTTTTCTGGGCTATTAACCAGGCGGCCTGAAGAATTGACAGCTGTGCACTTAGAGCAGATACCTGAACGTCTCTTGTCATTCAGGTTGTAGTTCGTGTGTCTCGTGGAACAGAACAGCATCCGTTTTGAAGTCAGTCGTCCGTAGTTACTTTATGGGTGAGTTTGTATCGGTGACCGATTTCAGGTAGACTAGCCCTATTTTTAGAGATATTTGGAGCATAAACCGTGCGATAGACGTGTGTATTGTGTTTGTATTACAAAATTTCCATTACATGGATTCTCGTGGGTGGTAATTTACTAGAGCTTTTAACTAAGATAGGTTTTTTCTTATGTCGTCGTGTAAATTAAACTGGTTGTATAAAACCGGAAAACTTATTCAAATTAGACGTGTTCATAACGGTGCTAAACGATCGGACAGCCATAAAAAACAAGGCATTTTAATTCCCCGTTGTTAAGCTTTTAGATCGAACAAATAAACAGTTTATTTTTAAGGTGGCTCAACTGGCCGCTTGTCGATAGGTCAAACCCACAAAATGTCACGAGTTGAAATGCCAGAAGTTACTTGCGAAGAAGAAAATACTAACAGTTACGGTTGTTTTACATACTTTCTATCTCCAAACAAACATAGACGTTGAAACTATTAGATTTATGTGTCACAGTCAACACTTAACGGTTGAATATTTTACTGACAGATTCCATCGCTCTCATGCTATGAACTATAAAACAAGTTTTTTATTTATTCGAAATTGGAACGTCTCTAATAAATTACTTAAGTTTGCAATATTTAACGTTATTTTCAGTGGCATTTCGAATTTATCTCAGAATGATTTTTGTGTACCGATAGAACAACACACAGACGTTGAATTCACGGCTCGCTGGTGGCGATCATCTGTTTACAGTCTCATTTATTACATGCAATAGTCTTTGTATGCTTACTCATAAGGTGTATATTAGCTTGTATGTCTTTAGAATTAAGTATCGTCACGCAGAGTCCAACGTAATGACTGCACCTAGGTAATAATCAAACCTTATGTTTGTTGTTTTAATGGCATCATCTTAAGGCTATTTTTAACGATGAGTAAATGTTATCTGCACAGAATAACCTCTGAGGGTTCTCATCAAGTTGTTGTATGTTTAAATCTACACTTTGAAATGTATGAGATTTTGCGAAAACCAATAAATGTTCTTCATCTTTATTGAAGCTAATAAATACGCGCAAGAATCTGAATATAGTAGGGTCTTGCGCAACAAACTGCGTGTGCGATAATCTGTCTGTAATTTAGTTATCTTTGAAGTTAAAAACACAAGTTTACATCAACTAGGCCGGTATAATAGGTGCAACTAAAATAACCGAGCATAAAGCCGTATCTTTGACCCAAATTTTAACAAACAAATGGAAAACTATTGAGATTTGCCCTATATTCAATGTTTATTGTACGCAGTAAATCTCTAAATGACGCATCATTTTCAGATTTGTAACCACTGAAAGAAAATTGCTTTCCTGTTGAGAAACTAAAAAGAAAAGAGATTTTACTTTTTCTAAAACTTTAATTCAATTTGGAGCAACAATGGTCGCGTTTTACCAACCCTTTCAGACGTTGGACATGCAATTTTACATTTCATTTGCAAAAGTATCGATTTGGTAGGAACCAGACATTCGTGCACCGTATGCAACTGGGGTAGGGCAGTGAAGCGTAGCTTGTTAAAATTTTACGATAGCTCCTACTTTAGATGCACCAAAATGACGCAACGCCGCGAACCGGCTTCAAGTGAGCGGATTTTGGAAACACATTTTATTAGGCACTTTTAGTGTGAACGTTAAACTTTAATATTTTGTTTTAATGAGTATCTACTTATGTTGTTACGCGGGCACCTCTGTACCTGGTGCCTTGGAAAATACCACTCTTTTGTCAAGGTTTTTCCCAGTAATTAACTGTATTAATTGTTTGATTAATTTGAATGTTTTAAGAGGTCTCTTTAATAAGTTCCCATATCTATAACAGGTAGGCAACCAAAACACCCGTTGAAGTAGAGTTTACCTTAACCACAAAGATTTTTATTACAGAGTAGGTAACATCTCGGAAAGCACGTTAAGCCGTTGGTCCCGGCTGTCATTTGTAGATCTTTGGCAGTCGTTACTATCCGTAACGACTGCCAAAGATCTACAAGTCTACCATCTCCAGTCTAGCCATGAAGTACCGTGTTACCCAGTTAATGGGTTGTGGAGGTCTGGTAGGCAGCCGCTCCGCGTAAAATACTGGTATTCAGCTAAATCCGGTTTGACTGGAAACCGACTCTAATATAATTGGGAAAAGGCTAGGCAGATGGAGGTAACATCTTGATCTTACTCTACGTAGGAGTGTCATGAAGACTAATTGGCGAAACCTACAGTCGCTCGAAACGATTCCATTTCGAATTTATTGAAATGCAAATTATTTTTTAGCAACATCTTACTCAAGCATTGTCTGGTGGGGTGCTAAGTGGCTTCTGCAGTCTTTGAAGTACTTACGTAGTTAACACTCATTCGTGAACAATATGGTTGCTTTCGATGTTTATTTTGTGCCATACGGTCTTATTATCATTAAGATTGGTTTGAATTAAAGGTTGTGTCGACGTTCGGATATTTCAGTGTCAGTTATAGTTATTCTTGTGTATATGGGAATATGATTGTGATTTCTGGTGACAGTGTCTCAGTTTTGTTCATGTTTTCAAAGGGTCGATGTTTTTGGCTAGTTTAAGTTAAATCAATGAAATGTTGAGCGAGGTGTAGTGGATAACATCATAAAATATCGCGTGACCATTTTTATGGAAATGCGGAAAATAAACGTGTGAAATTGAAAACCCCATTGAGCTGTTTCCTAATACAGAAGCAAACTATTGTGAGATTTTTTGATATGAAACATTAAACTGTTGCAAAGAATTACAAAACGTAGGTGAAGTGAATTTAACGCCCGCGAGAATCTCTACCTACGTCCACAAATGAAGTCTATTCGTTGCGAAGGCTTCAATCATTTACGCGCTGTTGATCTTAATAAAATCAGTAATCCAAGATAATCATTTAACTGCCGTGTTGAAGGTAATTATGGGTTACAAAAAGAGGGATGTAATTTGCCTCCATTATACATAGAAAAATGCCGCTCCGCCGTTAGTTCTGTTTTCCATATTAATGTTGTAGCTAGTAACACAATCCGAGCACTAAAACGCATTTATCTCCATAAACTAAATATACCGCGCAACATTGGACGTGTTTAAAATATCTCCTTCAGCCGCTCTAAAGGACACAAGTGCTCCTTCAAGTTATTTAACCCTGAAAGCATCGCTAACTGAAATAGCCACAAATCTGAGGGAACTGGTAACACTTGCTTATGTTCTGGACTGACTAATACGGTCTATTACTGCTAAAATAAGATTATATTAATACGTGACACTTTAATGTATTTTGTTTTCAAATTGGATTGATGATTTGTGATGTTTATTTTGATGCCAAACATAACGTTGTCAGTTGGAACTTCGGGCGTTAAATAATTTGGATAATTTTATGTTCCTTCTCTTCGGAGTACTTACAGAATAACGTTAAATCACAGCGACATTTCGTTAATGTGATAAATATGCGTGAGCGTGAGCTAAATTGGGATCAATTAGCCGCGAGCTAATTATAAAATAGCCGAGAAAAGAAAACTCACATCGGATAAGGAGCTGCCGAGTGATTCATTTTATTAGAACCACTGTTTCTATTTCATTATATAGGCAGGTGCCTATTGCTTTTTCTATTTATAAACGAAGCGTTTTCTGATAAATGGTAATAATTATATCTTTCTCTTTTTATTTCCGTTTCAAATAGAGTCGAGTAAAGTAACACTGCGTTTCGGATCTCACAATAATCTCCGGTGGGAAATGAAGTCGCTGACAAACGTTTTCTCTTGACGGCTCTATTCGTCAACTTTTTCTTTGGATAATTCGAAAACTCGTTTTTACATCAAATCATCATTCATTTTCCTTTATGCTGCTGAAATTACCTAATTTATGCAGGTATTGACAACAATGAGCAATAAATTCTTTGTGATTATGGATATAATCGACGTGCAATGAAAATTACACGTTTCTTTTCACGACAGCGTGTCTCTGGCTAAATGCTTTGTGTGCAGAAAACATGGCGCTATAATGTAACGCTGAATGACAAATGGTAGCTCTTTAGAGAAAATCCTTTTTAGACAGAACGCGTGAAATTACCATTTTATGAAGAGCTCCCAGGTTTTGCTTATTAAAGTCTCATTAGTTGTCCATAAAAGAATCGAGAACAGAGCGAGAGCTCCTGTTACACTGGCACATTTGTAGTGAGTCGCCTACAGAAATAGATTAAAGCGTTGCAATAATTATATCAGCGAATGGGCTTTGTTGACCACGGTAAACCAAACACGTGTGAGCTTTTATAAGTTTCTTATTCAGCATACTCACGATAAATATGCTTTCCTTTTAAGTGACGTTACGAATAACAAGAAAATGTCAAGTTGTTGCAAATACCCTTTTATTACAAAATAATATATCTGAGATTTCATAGCTTAAATTATGACACTGAATAAATTCACATTTAACTGCTCTTTCAAGTGCCTAACTAAGTAACTAATGAGTTTTTATATTGTAGAGAAACAAACAAATATAGATGACGACAATAACTTCTAAAAAAATGATACTTAAACAATTATGATGTGACTTTAAAGTGATAAAAATCTGACGAAGTTCCTAAAAGTGCTTAATTACAATAGTAAGATGGAAAAGTAATATAATGTTCTGACAATTAATGAAGAAATTGAAGATGGGGGCACACGGGTCCAAAGAAAAGTTATACAGAAGTAACTCGGAGAAGTATCCGTCCAAGCTGCCAGTGCCGAGTGACAAAAAGTATAAGATAGCTGTAAACCGAGAGAGATTCGGATCATTTGGAACCAGAGGTGAGTAACGTCGGAACTAACTGAACAATTTCATTATATTGTTGATGGAGATTTAACTATACGTCCTTATTTTTATCTATCAACTTTGTTAATGACTTTCTCTTCATCATTCCGAAAAATTAAAGCTTAATTTGCTTAGGTACTCAGACTTAATGATTTCGCAGGAGAATTAACTGAAATAGTGTTCATAAGGTTCAAATGAGTCACATTATTTCGGTAGAATTGCATTGTTAGTTACAATTTAAGTACAGTGTCCACTTCTGATGTTGTTGAATGATTTATGGTTTCTAAAAACTGTGTTTCATCAACTGCGTAAGTTCGGGTGAAACACCTTTGACCTTGAGTTAATAGCTTGGTTGGATTCTGAAAAATAACAACAAAAAACAGTTTTCTGAAGTCTTGATTCAATTCAAAGCTAAGTTCTTTCACCTGCTTCGAAGAAACGCTTGGATGTGTCGATAAAGTTTAACAGGGTATTGGCGCTTCTATTAATTACCTGGTGGTATATGAGGAACTTCATCAATTAGTCATAGAGGCTAATACAGGACAATAGCTCTACAAGTTATTAACCCGTATCTTCCTGACAGCTTATTATTTGTTTCTGTATGAAAGGAAAAGCTTATTGTTGGGAATAACCATTGACCTATACCAACTATACATACAGCTACAAATTTTAATTACAGCTGTCTACACTATTGATGATATATTAAGGAAAACTGCAACCATAAATACACAGACTACATGCTTTGGATATAGGTATGGGGATAGAAATCTGGCCGAAGCAGCGGATCAATAAAACGTTGTTTACACAGACCAGAAACAATTTAATTGCATCAATAACGACCTTTAGGAGCAAGTATAATCGCATAAACACTGTTTGCGAATGTATTGTGAACTAAAAGTGAATCGTAATCAAAAACAAAAACCTATCACGTAATATTATGTTGCGTGATCGTTTTTTATTTGGTGCTAGAGGATGGGTAACACGTCGTAACGATTCGTAACAGATTTGATTGTTATTTTAGCATTATATTTTGGTGGGTTCTGGCCTTAATTGGCACAAATGAACTTCTAAGGAGTTGTTTATGGTTAATTGATTACCATAGTGAATACGATTAGGTACTATAAGCTTAAAAAAAATGTGCCGTTTTGGGGATTTGGTTTTAATAGTATTTTAGGATTAGGAGTATCTAACTACGCTAAACTAGTAATAAAACATATAGCTAATTTATGCTTTATAGTCTTTAAATAATTATTGTTTCCCACCACCACACTGTCCGGAACTGTAGCTGTGTTAAATTAAGAACCACTTTAATGAAATAAAATGGTCTCAAAGTGGTATATTCCGGTGTGTTAATATAAAAATAACGACAACTATTGTGGGACAGCAAATCCGCAGTAAATCAAGACGGCTTGTTCACATATGCGTTCAGGTGTTCGGGACGAAGCCTTACGAGCTAGTCCGTATTATATACGTCACGTGCTGATGTATATATATTATTATTATTTTCTATACAAACCTCAGTCAGTGATAAAAATAGTGACTTCAGAATTGCAAGCGTGAAGGTCAAATAGATTTAAAATTATGGGGGGCTGGGTCGAAAAAGTGTCGATCTTTTGTTTTTCTAATTAGGGATACCATTATAATGAATTTGTTGAAAGACCCACCGATCCCATGTGTGTAAAAAAATTTATACAAGGTCAAAGTTCGAAAAATGGGTTTTTTGGATTCTCGCCATTTTTTTATTATTTGTAATGGGTTTGCTCTTGACTCTAGTCAGTCTTGCTTTTTGTGAATTTTCTTAATAGTAATTCTTAATAATTCATTCGTTTATGAGCTACCCGAAAAGTGTTAATTGACTTTCCAGAGAGGATTTAATATCTCATCATTTGAATTTTTCGATCGTGAAGCAGAAAGTTTATATTTAAAACTTTCGCTAACTCGAAAGTAACACAATATGGATTCCTATGGTTTTCGGGGTCGAAATGTTTGCAAATCAGCTCTAGTATAACCCATTTCATGAAACGCACACAATTATCAGACAGCTTGTACATAATGTATGCGGGATACTCGTGCATATTATGAAGAAAACAGGTATTTGAATCGCCTGTTCTCAGAAATGGTGAAACTTACGAAAAATAGTGTGTCAACCCTAATATATAAACCTCTTCCGTTACTGAGTGAGTGAGTGAGTGAGTGACAAACAACGCACAGCCGAAACTACTGATCGAAGACAGCTGTTTGGCATGTAGGTTTGTTGAGGTGTGTAAGGGAGCACTAAGAGTACTTTTCCGAAATTCCTACGGGCACAGGAAACAACAGAATATGCGCGTACGAAGTCGCGGGCGAAAGCTAGTTATTGCATGATCTACAATTTCTATCATAAAACTAACCGTTTCGCTAAGAAATCCAAAAAACATTTTTATTCGCTAAAATGGTTTCTTTGGAATTTTTGCAAGGGTACGGGTACCCCTGTTTTTTGGTCTAACTTGACTGGACTATTGTAGATAACTGTCATTTTGATGAGAACAAATGTTCTATAAAATCCACTTCTAAACTTCTTGATTTATTATAAAATATGGCTTCAATCTCAACTAAAGGTTATCACTTGCCATAATGGAAATACACTATTGGGAAAATAATAAGCGTCAGAGATAAGTATTAGTACTAACTACTAACTTTATGACGTAAATCCATCCGTATCTTAACTTAGACTTGGCCTTAACCCTGCTGCATTCGCGTGGGTGGTTGCTAACGAGTTCCAGTTCGAGCTGAACCCCTGGTACCTGTTAGTGTTAGTCAGTGCTAATGCCTTTAACACGTAACTTTTGCAGTTAACATTCTACAGTATGATGTTACCAAAGATAACTACAAAATGTTCCTTTCAAGGTAAATTGCCCCAACTGCTAAGATAACTTTATTAACAGTTATTAACAGTTAATGCTAATTTTGTCGCAATCGCAACGGACGATTACCGATTGAGTCCAGTACAGACACAGTCCACCTAGACGCCAGATACAGGAAAAATGATATTACTTTATCAACATTAACGATTAGTCACATACAGAAATCAGAGCAGGGAATGGTACAGCTGTTTACTTTACTATTTCTCGGTATTAACTGCCATTACTTGTACTATTCGCATTTCTCGTAAAATGAGACGAAGTTAATATTATTTCATGTAACTACCTATTGCAAAGCCTGGCCCAGTTTGTTATGAAGCCCAGAACAACGAATAAAATTGTTTGTCCGATGGCTCGTAATATCACTTATTATATTATTACAATTGCCTCCAAGTCCGGTAGTTACCGTGGCCGTTTGGTAATGACATAGTTGACGGTGTTGATGAAAATATAAGCTGTATCAAGGAAGCACAAAACTCTACCTTGTAGACAATACTGAATTTGCGGTATGGAGACAGCGACTGTCGCAACCCAGCGCTGGGCACGCAACAATCCAGGCGATAAGTCCCCTCTTTGAGGAGTGGCTGGCGCGGCGCCTCGGCGTCCTCACTTTCCGCCTGACGCAGGTACTCACCAGACACGGTTGTTTCGGGAGATACCTGTTTCGGATTCGGCGGGAGGACGCGCCCGGGTGTCAACACTGTGAGGGTCGCCCGGAAGACACGGTGGAGCATACAGTGGAGGTCTGACCTGCTTGGTCGGAGCACCGCCGGGTCCTCGTCGAGGCGATCGGCGGCGGCGACCTCTCGCGACCAGCCTTGGTTCAATCTATGGTCCGGAGCGAGGAGGCATGGGAAGCGGTCACCTCCTTCTGCGAAGCAGTAATGCTAGCAAAGGAGGAGGCCGAACGTGTGAGAGAGAGGGAATCCTCACCTCCCAGTCGCCACAACAGAAGGAGACGACCCAGGCGTCGGGAGTTGCAGGACGATTCACGGCCGCCGTAGGCGCGGGCCTGCGGTCGGCGAGCAGTGGGTGGCTCGCCGTCTGATCAGAACTAGGCCCGGGTCGGCGGCGCGCTGCGATCCCAGCGCGCCTCATAGAGATGTCAGCGTGGAAGACAGGGCCCGCTAGGACAGGTGCCTGCTGGGGCTGCAGAATCTGTTCGAAAGGGGTTAGAACGCAAAGGACACCAGGAGGAACACGGATGGGTTTTAGTCAGTAAGAGTCTGACACTCCCTCTTGCTTCACCCAGAGCGGGAGGAGTAATTTGATGATTTCCCATCCTTAAAAAAAAAAGACAATACTGAACAGCCAAAAGTAGTGGTTTATCTTTATATGATCAAATAACTACATTATTTGACAGGGTATATAATGAAATACATGAGCTGCACTCTAGTAAGCTCTCGCTTCATAAAGGAGAAACCCTGAGCAAGACACTTTCCAGCACTCGTCACCGGCGGAAAAATTCTGTCCGAGCTAGATAATATACCGAGATTGGATCAATGAATTCGCTATATGTTAGTAGTACCGCTTATCGGTAATTGAAGATATAAATTGCGGATTCTACTTATCCTCGCAAGATACGATGCTGCTTACAGTTTTAACCACAGGCCTCTTAGAGTAACCGCACCTATAACGAAATCACTATTTTCTTGAGATCTTTTCACGAAGCAGAGAAAAGTATCAGATAAATGAAATGCTGTTTAAGAAGCAAAAACTATGTAGAAAAAAAAAAGTTATTGTTACTTCTTGAAGAATTCTGTTACAACTAAACATGAGTTAATGGGTGTATATCACAATACTCTTTACATGTACAACGATAAGCTGATAAAAGATTTCTCCCCGTGCATTTTTACTTATCTCATCTTTATTCTCGACTTTGCTTTTCCCACGATATCTTCTAGGAGATACGAGATTCGTGATGCAGACAATAAACAGGCACATTATGTGGTAATACACACAACTGTACAAGTTTTCGGAAGGCTACTTTATGTAATTTCGACGTATTCGTCCGAACTTTTTGCGTAAAACACTTTTTTGCATGTCTTTTTGTCATTAAGCAAATTAATGAAGCTGAATTGAACATACTTATATTTAGATTTGCCAGTCATTTAATATCATCAAATAAGCAGTACCTGAGTTAGAATTATACTAAGGCTGTTAAAATGTGGAAGTTTTTGTAAAAAAAATAATATTAATACGAATAACTGGCTTTCGATGAGTCCGGTTGTATAGTCGTAATTATAATAATTATGTTTGTAGAAAAACAAACAAAGAACTAGCCATTGTTTCTGTATTCGCAGTTGTTCTCAATATTCCTGTTCAAATGACGTATATTTACACAGTGCGCAGGTATACACAATTACTTATTAGTATTTTCCGTCTTTTCCAGGGAACGGCAAGAAAAGAGAGAGCGCCCCCACGCCGACCACCCCCGCGCGGCCTCCACCCACCCCTCCGCAACCCCAAGCTGTTCAAGGTGAGTCATCGTTTGAATCATACACATAATTTGTTCATATACCTACCAATACCCATAAAACACAGAAGTGCAAAAGAAGCACTTAAATAGATGGCCGTAAACGTTGACAGACACATGTCGTTAGGGCTACCGTTCGCCGAAAAAAATATCAAGTTGCAGCCTAATGACAATACAATAGTGGCTGACACTGAAGTAGATTGATGACACACGGCTGAGCCGACCGAGAGTCGTGAGAAGACGTGAAAGGTGCCATTTATAGTTTATACACTACCATCCGGCTAAAGATGCACCTACATATATATGTAGTTGTATGTATCGGAAGTAAAACTAATCAGCAAGACGGCGACAAGCCAAGCGTTAAGCTTGAGACCGGTCGACCTGAAACGCTTTGTAGACTCACCATATCGAGAAAATAATGTACTAGAAGCTGAGCTCAATGAAGTCAGAGAAAATGGAAATGTGTATTTTGTTACATCCGGGGAACAAGTAATGAACTGGAAACTTCAGAAGGAAATTCTCGTCAAAATTAATTTCTCGTTGACATGAGTGACTAAGTAGCACTTGAAAGAAAATCGTAAACGGATTAATTAGAAGTTAATCCACTTAAACCAAGTTATGTCGTAACAGTAACTAAGTGGGATCAACAAAAGATGGTCCTAAACTCTTAATTAATTTTGTGTTAGTAGATATAGAATGGATAACTAAATCCATGCACCCATAGTCAATTAAGCAAGGTACTAGCAGGAAGGAAGTCAAGTGTCTTGGGGTTACATAAAACATGCAGTGTGTACTGCTTAATGGGATCCGGATAGTAGACAACCAGTAGAGCGGATAAGCAGATTTAATGAAACCTATCATTAAATACATCAAACTAAAGAACCATGTACACTTTAGGATTGAATCTTGAGGGTTTGAATCTTGCCGACATTACAACTATTGATACCCTTCGCTATGAAGCCAATTATCGAGTTAAAAGTAGATGTGGCCATCTGACCAAATTAGTACAATTTGGCACGGTTTTGTTTCAATGCATCGAAAAACAGACCTGCACTAAATATCGAGCAATTTGTTCAAATATGACAACTATAATTAGACTGGAGATAAAACGACAAGTTAACGTCAAAACCAAATATGTAGTAGGTATTTAAGAATATTGTAGTGTACTCACAAAAGTGTTTTGTATTTTACGTTTTTGTCTTGTAGACACATGCAAATATGTCTGTATCTTCTTCTACTTGTAGGTAAGCAATAATGAAACAGACAGGAACAGGCCGTAGCAAAAACAATAAGCACACTAAACAAATTCAAAATATTCTGCATACAAAACCGTTTTCGTAAGTTTTGTTACGCAATACATCTTTGAGTATAAACAATGGCGGCTGGCAAAGGTTGTCCTTTGAAAACTGTGTCAGATGGTAACTGGTCCGATCAGTTCCAGCGCATTAGAATATACCAGCCGCGCGTCACTACGCGCAAGATTGTTTCATTAGCATGCTTGATGATCTACGTAACTATTTAAAACAAGTTTAGCGTTTGATTCGCAAATTCTTTCACCTTCAAAAAAAAAATATAATACATAGGTTTATCGTTTCTAGCATCGCTGTTGTCCATTTTGTCAAAATGATTAAAATTACCAATCCAATTGATGTATTTACTAGCCATTCAATTGTTTGTTGGTTTATCATGTATTCTTGCATATGACAATGCAAATCAAAAAATATAAATGAAATAATTGCTCTTAAATCGTCTAAAACCGTCGTCTAGTTTTCATTTCTTATAATTTTGCAACGGTTTATTTTTAATTGACGATTGTGCGAGTCCAGCTAATTCGCACAACTTCGTCTGCGTCACATTTTTCATTAATTCTCTGCTCCTATTGGTAGTAGCGTGATATTACATAGCCTTAGCCTTTCTCAATAAATGGGCTATTCTACACTTAAAGATTTTTTCAATTCGAACCAGTAGTTCCTGAGATTAGCGCGTTCAACCAAACAAAATCTTCAGCTTTATAAATTGGTATAGATTTGCATTGACTCCGCATTGTTGCATCAAGAGTCTGGGTCGCTTCCTTATCATTCTGTTCGCTTTCTGATAGTTACTTGTAACGATATTCACGTTGTCCATTATGTTGATATTTGCTTTCAACATTTGAATATTTCTAAATCGGTCTAAATGCATCTAGGATGTTCACGGTATATTTAGTATGCAGGATTGCACCTTGTAGGTTAATAGGTGGATATTTTTTAGAATCTTGATCGTTTTCGTAATACTAGCAGTTTATGTGCCTTTATAATATGTTTACTAACCCTAATGTTATATGTTTCAGCTAAGAAGAATGGCGTGGTGCCGAAGTTGTCGTCATCGCCGGTGGCAGTGCGTGCGCGCACTTCCCTGGCCCCACCCCCTTCGCCCCGAAAGCCTGCGCCCCACCGAGTGCCGCCGGCCCAAAGGCCTAATACCCTACCCACTAATAAAGGTCAGTGGAAAGTTAATTCACTTCCTTAATGGAACTCACTTACCTTTAATTAGACTATAATGTTGTATTTGGTATCGAAAGTTTCCGGAAGTTAATTTTTATGGCTTTGGTATAGCTGTTTAAAATTGTGTGAATATGACATGAGGCAAAAACTTTCTTGTATTGCATTGATCTTAAAGGATTTCATCAAGTAGATTGGCAGTTTGTAGGTATGGTCCACCCATATTGTCTTATGTGTTTGCTGCTTGTCTCCCTGATATGAAACAAGAAAATTACGAACGTATATTTTCTACATTTACTAATCTTCGTTTGCCCTTATCCTAAATTTTCCTACACAGCCACGCTTGTATCCGTTGGGTATTTTTATGTCCAGTCAAATTTTGTTCGGTCACCATGAAAAGTTCATAGTGCTGCCATCTATTCAGATTGTCATGGAACCATGGAAATACAAATAGATGGCAGCACCGCCGTTCATACTCTTATCCAACATGAAAGAGTTTACAAGAAAAAGGCCAATTACGTTGTAACCAATGAAATCTGGTAGCACAAAACAGTGGCGCCACCGTCGGACATTGTTGGTGATTTAGTTCATACGCTTTGTGAAAGATGGCGCTTTTTCTACTTACCTAAAAGTTCTTTTTTTTATTTATCACAGACACGATTTATGCAGAAATCAACTTTTTAAAAAGAAAATAAAATCAGTTGGCAAGTAGATTTTTGTCAAATAACTAGATACCTAAAATAGGGAGATACTAATTGCTTTTTATACGGAAATAAATAATTATGGTAATAAAAATATTATAGCAATTAATGAACAAAATATTAATGGTATTATAGTCTAGTCAACAACTTGTGCCTTTTTGTTTAGCAGTCTTGGAAAAATATGAATGAGGTGTCATTCGATTCGGCAGAGCATGTAGATCTATGACTTTATTGTTAAAATGGCCGAAACGGGCGTGGCTTGCGAAAACTAGAGTATCCGTTTTCACGTATTTTCACCCCTCTGAGAAAGTTATAAATTTTTGGTCCTACAGTTCCGAGAGTACTCAGTTTTTTTTAGAAACTTTCCTCTTCTTTTTGAATCTTTATTAGGGTTCCGTACCCGAAGGGTAACCAACGGAACCCTATTACTAAGCCTCCGTTGTCCGTCTTTCCGGTGCAATAATAGGTAGACAGTTGAAATTTTCACAGATTGTGTATTTCTATTACCGCTATAACTACAAATAATAAAAATTAAGGTTTATGGTACGGAACCCTTCGTATGCATCCGACTCGCACTTGGCTGGTTTTTAGATTTCAAAAATATTGATCAGATTTTGAAATATTTGCAAAAAACCAAACCCTTCTTTCATTTTTCAGTAAATGGTTTAAAACTTATGCAATTTTTACGTGCGGAACTTTATTATTTAAGTAACCGACTTCTTCAAAAAGAAGGAGGTTCTATTTTCGGCTGTATGTGTGTTTTTTTTATGTATGTTTAGATTTTTAAAATTATTTTTTTATTCGAAAGCCTATAGGTACTCCTGAGGTGGTCCCATTGTCACCAAGTCAGAATCTGATGATGGGATCCCATGAAAATCGAGAGAAACCCTCAAATTTTAAAATGTTTTTCATAAACTTTCTAACGCTATTCAGATATTTGTGCCTGGTAATCATCATCTCATGATGCTATGCAGATGGATAATATGATAAGTCAGGATCTGCTAGTCTATTCTGTAAGTAACCATTTCGATATCGAGCTTCACCTGAGTGAGATAGCTCACAAAGTGAACTTTATTCCACACAACATAAAGGTGTTACGTTTATACTCACCTCGGATTCCGCTGTCGAGACACGAAAATGTTGTTACAGAATAGCACTACTGATGAAAAATGTTTGTTCAGCGATATTTTCGCCAATTGTTAACTAACCAATTTGGATGATTCTTTTTTTGGTTGGTGGAAGAGTATTTTCCCGGACTGGTCCCATTTCAATTTGGTAAAGATCTGATGACGAACTTCGGAGTACTTTGTAGTGTTTTGTTTTTGGAAGTCGGTTGTATTTTTTTGTAAAATCTACACGCTCTTCCCAATGGAATGACATAACCGAGACTGCTGAAAAAAGTTGAATAAAAAAGCACTTGTTGACTAGACTATTAATCAATAAACAGTACCTATGTATTTATATTTTATTTTATTCCAGTGGTATTTACTGACGTAAAATTATGTTGTTTGACTCTTGGTATACGGTTTACAGGTATTAATTTCATGATCATTATCGATGTAGGCTTACCCTTTTTTTTTTGAGGAAATCATCAAATGACTCCAAGCGGAAGGGAGTGACAGGCTCTTACTGACTAAAGCTGATCCGTGTTCCTACAGAGTGCTTGCCCTTTCCGTTTCAGGAGGGCTACTGTCTAAGCTCGAAGTCCTTAGTTTCGGGCTTAATTGCGGGCGTATTCTACTCCGTATCACCTAACCGGTAAGAATTAATGACAGCGCGATTTGTCAGTTACTGTCAAATCGTTTTGTCATTATTTCTTAGTTCGGCTTTGGGACTAATCGTAAGTCCGTAGGTGATACGGACTAGAATACGCCGGCAACTAAGCCCGAAACTACGGACTTCGGGCTTAGAGAGTAGCCCCCCAGGGCCGTGGTGACTCTTTCGAACAAGTTCCGCAACCCTGGCAGACCTCCACCGCATGCTCCAGGGTGTCTGTTCTCTGTGATTTTATTAACAAACTTTGAATCTTTAAAATATACAAACTGCAACGCCGAAGGCAGACATCCTACCGTTGGAAAAAATGTAGAAACTAATAATACAACGGGCTTAAATTTAATATTGCATCATTCATGTACAAAATCTTTTTATCCCTATGAAATCCAAAGCACGCAAGGGTTTAAGGTGGATGCGCCAGGGCAGCCCGCGAAATTAAAATATTTTTATGTTTTTCATCATCAATATAGCCCTCTAAGTTCATGAAGCCCCATAGAATGACTTTTTGATGAAATAACCATTCTATAGGGCTTTGCAAAAAACATAAAAATATTTAAATATCGCGGGCTACCCTGGCGCAACCACCCTAAAGAAGAAGCCATTTCCGAGACTCTTTCTGGCTATTATACCCATGATAAGGAATAAATAAAATCTTTCGCACCAAACCACAAAAATATATAAAACAAACTGAACGAAGCAATAAAAACGCCAAGATGCGGTAAAAAACGGAACGAATTTTAATTACATTCGATGTAACGGGACTATAAAATTACAGTAGCGACTCTAAAAAAAGTTTTATTTATCTGCTTGTTATGTGCTGAGGTACTAACTGTCAAGTCGGTTTTATCTGTTCACGTGCGTTCGACGTATGGCAGTCATCGGCCGGCTAGCTTTACTGAGCATGTTCCTAAGATAGTGCGGAAGTATTTACCTTTGTATGTTTTTAAGTGATATGAAAAGTTGGGAAATCAAACATACCGGCAGTATCTTGGAAAAGGTGTTGCGTTTTTTTACGGTATTATTAACACCAAGTATTAAATAGTAGATACATACGAACAGTGTGAACAAAGAAATTGAAGTACAGCGGGTCTAAAAATGCCACTTTAGTAGAATCTTAATATTAACCACACAAAAATATGTCAAATTTCATTTTTATCTTTATCTTTCTGATTCTGCTAAAGTGGCCGTTTTAGACCCGCTGCTCTACCCAAAATGATATCATCTGTAAACGTAAACGCCCGATGCCAAACATGCTTCAAATCAATCAAAAGGATCATAATAGCCATTGTCATAAAATCACTTAGGCAGAATTTGATTTGAAATTTTACAGTTCTTATTCGAACAAAATTATTATAACGAAATAAAACCACAGTCAGCAAATGATTTAATTAGCAATGCGGACATTCTTTGTAAATTTTATGCAGCTTGAACCCTGAATAATCTTGCAAGAATCGCAGATCACAAGGACAGGCTTTATCATGAGTATTCCGCAGTCTGATTACCTCATCCGTTTCTTATAATTCACGTTTACATTCGCACTCATGGACGTTATAATTACGCAACTCAATTATCATAGCGTGATGAGAATACAGATGAATCTCTGTATCTAAGCAGTAAGCGTGTAGGTGAAAATATAAGCAATAAAAATTCTAAGGAGAATAAATAGCCCGTACCTAATGTGCACTAGCAGGGTTAGTAAAAAGTCGTGACGTCGTTTTATCGAGCACTGGCCACGAATGTGCGCTTTTATTATGTGTAATTAAATGAAAAAGCAAATACAATAAAATGTAGCCACCAAGTTACGTGTGCCAGAGCTTATGTAAGAACTCTGAAAAGGTATAATGGTTGGAAACTGTTTTAAAAGTTGTATAGGATTCACACAGTGATAATTATCTCGGCTATTGTAATATCTACCCACATGTGATCAAACACGTCCTGGTGGAAGGTGGTAATAAATGGCAGCTAGTGAAGGGTATCAGATGGCTGAAACATAAATAAGATAGGTACTTTCTTTTGTTTGTCGTTTCCCTGAAGCTATAAACCTACATACTTAAATCTGATTTGATACATAAAATGTTGTTTCGATATAAGATGTCGTCAATTATCAACTGACAGATTGAGTGTTAAATAGATAGATAATTATGATTTTGCAACTTTTGCCTACCTACATTTTTGTACTTCGATGCGATTCTTACGTGGAATGCATTTTGTGTGTTCTACAACACCTTCGTTAATTGCTTCGAAAAGAACATGTTACTATGATTTCAATAAATTAATACAAGTTATTACTTTAGACACTAAGTTATCACATTGTCACGATGAACTATGTAAATAACACACTTTTATTGAGAGAAAAGCGACCGTAAAATGTAATCATATAAAATATAGAGCATGACAAACCACCACATAGAGGGTGAGCGGTGCCCAATGAAAGTCCCTGTCGGCTTGATGAAAGTGCGGCGTAGCAGTGGCAATAGGTAAAGAGCGGCGGCGACACCGGCGCGCGCTTCAACACAGCCACGACAAAAAACTTCGCCGCATTCACAACCGAGCTCTTCCGTGCCGTGCTCATTAACAACAATTAGTGCTAAGCCATTTTATTAACTTCGTAAACTATTTTACCTAACTTAGGAGAAAGTTATATATATTATCGGGTAGTGTTATTACTGTTGTTGCCTGTGTGTCATGGTTCATGGTGATTTTTCTCTGTTTTGTGATACCGTTTCCAACTTTTAACTTCATGCGGAAATAAATAATAATTTCTCAAGATGAGCCCGCTTCATAAATTCGTATCATTTTTTCAATCGGACACTAAGAACAACAATAAGAGTCTTATACATCACAAGATATTCTCCAGTGAACTGAATATCTGCAGTGGAAGTGTGGACGCCAAGAAGAATCATTGGGGATCTCTTAATGGATACCGCAAGTGTAAAGGTACCTGTAATATATATTATTATACTGCTTTGATTAATGCGTAAGCACGTATATTTTTTATTACTCTAAGTCTAAGCTTTAAACATCACCTCCAGTTTTGTTCAATTTAAGGCAAAGTTGACCTTTCGGTAGTATTTATGTCGCAATCTTCTCATAGACCTCTCGCACTATGATTTTATTGTTTTTTTTTTTATTAAATTATTGATCTATTCAGGCGGCGATTCTATGTGTCTTATTATAGGAAATTGGAAAACGATGGGCAATTCTGTTGTCAACACCCAAACATGGTTGAATGCACAGAATAGATAAAGGAGGTCCTTTATCTGTTCTGTGGTTGAATGCATCTGCGAATAAACTTCCTTGACCTTAATACCTTTTAGGAAGCGTCCATGTTTACATTGGGTGTACGTCTAACGCAACAAATTGATCCTATAGGTGCTGCAAATATAAGTAGACTTGTAGATGGGAGTATTATTGACATTAATGCATTAAAGTGTCTGTCTTACAATTACAACGGATGCGCAAAGCCATTTATAAACGATAGCCCAGCGATGTGGGTGGTATTTCTTCTTTCATTATGGTCGTTCTGTTTCTGCGCTATAGTCGCGTAAATGATATGCTTATCTCAAAAATGATTGGAAACCTGTTTAGTAATCTCACTGCTACTGAAATAGTATAGGACAAAAACGATAGTTACATTTACGGTACTGTGAATTTTGTAGGAAACGAGCAATTGTATTTGTAACACGCAGCAATTGAGTTAGTGAGTAAAACAGCAATGATCGTGAAAGCGCTAACAGTAGATAGTTATTTCGCGGAAACTTTCTATAGCAGTTAAGATTCGTAGCATAATACACGGTAAAATAACAAGACGAACACCTCAATGCCTCATTATTATCGTAATTACTCCTCTGTTTCATACTTTAATAAGGCTAGTTGCGTATAATGAAAGTCTCTTCGTTGTACGACGCGCTTAACCTTTAGAACCGTTAAACATTAAAACAGAACTCACAATTAACATATTTGCGTTAACACAATTATGCATGTAGGATACGTTTGCAACTATAGTGATATAACAAATCAAAACATCTAAATTTCCGCCTTACATTATGAAACCGGTATGAATCGTGTCAATACACTTGCGTAGGTGGTTATTCTTTCAATGGAAGAAAGTATGTCCAATGTGCAGAGTGTGGGAGGACAGTGTTTTTAAAATTGGCCAATTTGCATCCTAAACTTTGTTATAGCCAGATGTTGGTTTGAAAATTTGAAAACTATAAAATCTGTCATGTTAAAATGTTTTATGTCGATAGTTAAAATGCCACCTACATTGTGCAGTGTCAGTTGAAAAATGATTATCGTATTGTCTGGTCTTTTTCAACTAAATGACTAATTTATCTTTTCATGCAGAAGTAACGTAGCGTCACGTCCAGTTAGGTTGTCATCACGTCCTCTAATCTCTTCCTTCATAAGATCATCTCAAAGCGCATCTCCCGGAATATTGTCATTGAAGACTCCTACACTATATTTATCGCTTCCTCTACTTCTTCATTGTTCCTTGAAATGCATCCAAATTTCAGTGTACTAATTGGTTGGGTATTTTGTATTTATGCTTGGTTATTTTGTATTGAACGTGTCAGGTAGTTTCATTCATACTTAATGGATACAAAGTGGTCATATTACAAGGCTTTTGCTGGTTGGCTGGTGGCGTATAATTTATGTGCCCGCTATTTCATATTATGTAATCGGACCCAGTCTTGTGCAAACTATTATGATCTATGGACCAAATCCATTTTTTGTATTCAATAACATAGGACTGTTAACACCACTATCGACAACATAAAAAACCGGCAAAGTGAGAGTCTGACTCGCCCACCGAGGGTTCCGTACAAAGTTGGTACAAATTACTTTAAATAGGTATATTTTGTTATGATTTCATTACAAATATATAGTTTTCAGACTTTTTCCTATTAGTAGATACTTGTAGTATAAGACGGTATTAATTGCCAAATTTCATAGTTCTAGGTCAACGAGAAATACCCTATACATTGAGAGTGTCGAAATATACGGTTTTTATTAAATAAACGGCCGTAACTTTTTTTTACGTTAACTTAGAAGTTTGATTTTTTCACTGCTTCAAGGGACCGTAGACTCAGGTCTACGAAAGGTCAAGTTAAATTAAAACCATATACTCAGGTATATAGTTATAATTTCACTTGCAACTTTCACGCGTTCTTGAGTTTAAGGATCTTGACAGACAGACGGACGGACAACAAAGTGATCTTATAAGGGTTCCGTTTTTTCCTTTTGAGGTGAACCCTAATGATCCTAATTAACGAATGTTCTCATAAATACATAAATAATGCACTCCGCCCATTAGCACTTCTGTTACGCTTTGAACTTCGTGTAATGTTACATCCATTTTGGGCCTTCTCGTTTTAGCCGCGTCACCAATTAATGCATTTTTTCGTGTCTCGACTTTTGATTCTTTTTTATCTTTAATACTTCCTTTGTCTCTTAGTGTTATTTAAGAATAACTTAATGGTCAATGTCAATTTAACACATACATATTCGTCTATTATCTAAGGGCGAATTTCACCAAAAAAACTCACAAACCACGTTTATAGTTATCAGAGTTGTTATTTTCTGTGGAATATTGACAGCTCTTGAACGAGTTCAGCTTGGCTTGATCGCGATCAGTTTGAATTGGTGAAAATGGCCCTAAGCCCTTTATGTTTGTTTACCTTAGTAGATAGTATTTAAGTATTATCATGGCGACAAATATTTGTATTTCAAATACATTCTAGGTTTAAAAAAACAAGGTAATAGTTCTGTATGTATACCAAGACAACAATAGTTCGCCAAACTACTGTTAAGTAGTATTTGTAATAGTCGTAGTCACGATTTCGTTAAACTCTCAGGCCGAAAGTATCGTTATTCCGCTGTCTTCAGATAATCGTGACTCGTTGAGTATTTGTTAAAATATTTTTCCTTTTATGGTCGATTGTTTCATATTACGACAGTTACGCAGTTTCCGTTTTCCCTATGGTATTATGAAATTATACAATCTCTATTATTTGAATTATTTTTTTTTGTAAAATATGAATCTTATTGAGTCTTATTGAACAATAGTGTGAAATGGTGGACTACCTATTCAGATGCACTTTCTAGTGATGACTCATTGATATGTGTGCATAGTTCACGCTTTCCGGTGTTTTTCAATATTTAATTATTAGTTTTGTCGACATAAATATTAACTAAGACATTCAATATGTATTTTGCAAGTAGCGTTAGATGTTGATTGAAAATTTCAGAGAATATACCAACAAAAGCTTTCCAAAGCAGATTAAAACTTGCGATGCACGCGCACCGCGCACGGCACAAGAGAACATTTTATACGTTTTTGTAATGATAATGATCTTAAAGGGGCGCGGCGTGTTAGGTCACCGTTAGGTCTTCAGGGCTTACGCTCCATTACGCAACGTGGCCGGGCCTAGACAGTCCCGGACCACAGCCTAACCGATTGTTTGGAAAGTCGTAAACCACTACGTGCTTAATAAATCTTAATATTCTATTGTTTCTTTGTCTCGGCTGATATTTCAATGGTACGGCAATTTAACACATAGCAAGTGAAATCGAGTTAATTTCGGACAACGAAGTGCTAGATTCTGTGAGAAAATATTTCAATATAGAACATTATTATCAGTAGTTTTTTTCAATTTTGAAATGTAGTTAAACGTTAGATTACTTACAATACACCCGGGAACGTCGATTTAATCTGTGGAGCTGAGTTCAAAATGAAATGACAGTTTACTATATTTTTAACTTCAAAAAGTGATATTATAACTATGTATATGTATGTACTGTATGTATATAGTGACCGTGAGCGAAACTATCAAAATTAATGTTTGCGATATCCGTTCTTATTATAAAATGCGGTAGTAAAATTGACGTGTTTACGTGAAACTTCACACAACAGACGTAAAACCTCAAGTTTATATTAATCATTGAATTATTATCGATGCCAGTTGCGATTTCGTCGTACTTACGTTTTTTTTAAATAATAAATTCAATCAGAATCGGTTGAGCAGTTCCTAATAATGTTTCTCGCTTACGAACGAATTATTCATTTCGCATTTTAAGCGTTCTTTCCTAATCTGGTGTTGGAACAAGCTAACCAAAAGTTGATTCAAATAGAAATTGCCATATTTGGCTAGCCTAGAAATAATACTAAAAATCGATGCAACTTAAGAAAGAAAGTCTATAAAAGTTTTCTCAGAATATCCAAGAACTCGGAAGCGATTAGTTGAATTTTGCCACCAAATTGAAACATTAAAGTGTGGCAATATATCAATATGGACGCGTCTGAGTAGCCAGATGCGCATTTTATCGTTTCTGGCTAGTTTTCAAGTGCCGAAAACCCATTAGAGGTATATTAGTAACGGGAATAACCGATAACGGATATTTTTGCACAGGGTTCTGCATATTGTTTACAAAGCTCTAAAAGCTTTCGAATTTACGGTGGATACAAATATATCAGTTTATTGGTATCTTAATTAATTTTCCTAAATATTATCACAAGCACTTTATTATCTTATTAATTGTCTGGTTCAGTTCATAATGCTATTTAGAATAGGTAACCGTTACAGTAAAGACGATAAATTTTATGGCCAAAACAGTTAATTTTAAGTGTTCTTTTGAAATTCCTAATATAACAGTTAATTAATAGGTACTAGCAGAATATGACCAGGTCGTCTGCAGATACCGTTACATTGTAAAGTCTTATACGGGAAAGGTTACTGTGAATACAATCAGTTAGGAAATTCTTAGAATGTACGTAAGTCCAATTAAAACATTGACTTCCCAGTAATAAACTATACAAATCATTTAAATATTGATTACTCTCCTATACATGTCATTACATTACGTAACAAGAAAATTCCCATTAACAGATACATAATTTAATCAAATGTGGAGCCAAACAGTAGGTGTGTTATAAAATTAGACGTAAAGGTAGATTAAAACTTAATGGTGGCTTGGAACACGAAACGAGTCGCTGCTAATTCTAATGACATCGAGGGTGAGGGGTGGGGGGTGCTGAACAGCGAAACGCGTAAGTCACACCCATCTATTGGAATCGACCTATAGTTGAAGTACGCGGCTTCCATTCTTGTTCGACCGGCTTTTATCTCAGCTAGTAACCAGGGAACACGTTTTGGAACTGTGTTGCACTATCAGTAGTCATTTAGAGGCACATTAACCAACATTTTGTTAATCGATACGTAATACTCATTCCGGTACTATTAGTCCGCTTTAGTTTTTTCGTCGACTTGTTTCTGTAATTGGTGCTAACTGCTAAGCAACAGCTTTCGATTCAATTGATTTAATTATTGCTTACAATTATTTATTAGTTAATGTACTATTTTTCTACAAACAAAGCTTTTCATGGCTTTAGAAGTTTCCTTGCATGCACGTCTTGTTTACTGTTAATAATGAATGAGTGTCACAGAAGCACATCGAAATGAAAAAGAAACAAAACCATGATCTCTAAACTCATGAATTATCCAAGTAGGAATTTGTTTCTCCAACTTCGCAAAGATATTCCTTGGTAGATTAAAAGCAGGATGCTACCGTGGAGCCAAGTCACAAAACATGCAGCCACAATGGCCTATGCGCTGCAACTTACGATGCCGTGAAAGAGGCAATGTTTTCGGCCAATCAAATCTAGTTAATTTATTGTCGTGCCAGCGACATGAAGAAGATTCATGAATTGCTAATCCAGAAAAAAACTAAAATACCATTTGACATGTATAACAAACAGCTTGTCAATTGTTTTCAGAGACAAGAGCTTATCGTTGTTCTCCTAAATATAATTTAGTCTTAAATCTGTTACCGCGTTCTAAGTTTAGCTCAATTGAGTCAGCCTGCAGAAGTAAACATTGGTTGAGTAATACTAAGCCTCTTGTTTTTCAGCTTTCTTAGCGTAAATGCATTAATTTGAACGCGAATAGTCGTGCATCGCACTAATACTAATTGACATAGACAAATGGTATCGCTACCAACTGCAGCCATGAAATTAAACTGATTTGTTTTCACAAATGCAAAATACTTTCTTAGTTATCGCAATAATTAGCGCAACGGTAATTGAATATTTTGTAATAACATAAATTCTTGTTACTTCACGATTAATTTGATGTCTAAACGTTGTCGATAAAGCGAATGATGACTTTTATGAAATTCGGTGATGTGCTAAATATTGAAGACAGTAGGTGCAAATGTGAATGCTGATCGTGTATTACGTAAAATGATGAATTGACCGAGCAAGCATTAACGCAACTAATAAAAACATAAACTGGGTGATGGTAAAAGTGTGTGTAACATACGAGTACATATGTAAATGTGGGAGTATGTAGGCACCACATCAGCTGCTCACCACGCGATACTGCGTCTACTTTCTGTCGTTATGTTTTTCTAGCAGCCAACTTGCATGCGGGTGTTTATCATCATTATAGTGAAACACTATAATGTCGGTATTCGATATAAGTTTCAAGTATCACTACCAGTTGCCACGATTATCGGCTAATCAGGCAGGTAATTGAATTTATTACTGTAAAATCAACAGGTGCGTGCGAGTAGCGTAGCCAAGCGTTTTATTTGCGGGATACATAGGTATATAGTTTGGTGAATGCAAAGACATTAAATGTATACTAGTGAATGTAACCCTGCAATTTTAAAACATTATGGAGGCAATGGACCGTGCTGACCCTAGTCAGCCATTTGGTTTGATAAATTATCCAAGATTTGAGTTATGAACAACTTTTATTCTCCTCGGTACCGGTTACATTCACTCACTCAAAACATTAAACAGAATGAATTTAAATTGTCTCTTGTGACGATATCTTCACTTTAAAATTTATCGCTACAATAAAGCCCCCGAATGTAATTCTAGCCGATCTACTCGGGCGGCTATGTAAATAGTTTCAGCTCTATGAACGAACGGGCTGTTAGACTGGCAAATGTAAACATTTTAGAATATTGATGTTATTCTAGGGTTGTCGAACGAATTTTTTTAGAACAAGGTTGCCTCAACTACTTGAGATGTGTAAATTGTGTCTTATTTGAGAAAACGGATATCCGACGAATAATGGTAGAATTTTTCAATGTCACCCCTATCAATCACTGGTCCGTCTAGCGCTGCGTTTGGGCGCGGACGCGCGGTTCCGTTCTACCGGCGACAGCGGACTATTTACGTACATTTCATTAGTTCTTAGAAGCAAACCCGCGGGGAAGTGACGAGCTTTTTGTATCGGAAGTCGCTGGATTTGTTCCTTTTACACTGTCTTCTCAACAGTGCAATTCTGTGTACTGAGGTACTTTTGTTTAGCGCAGGGGTTGAAACGATTAGTCAGGTTTAGCCACATGTTAACTGACAATGTAGCGCTGGTCCGGCTCTGGCTCAACGATCTCTGTATGCAAAATGTACGACAGAGGGGCAATTTTGTATTTTTAAGAAGCGACATTTACATTGATCACTACTGAGATGACATTGTTTCTTAAGTACGAGAATTGACCATCAGTTTCGTTAGTCCAATTAGTCATTAATGAAATGGAAATTATTTAAGCATTGTTTATGTGAGTTTGGTGTAAATTCGACTTTTGATAGTTAAGTGTATAGTTGCTGTACGGTCTACGAAAAGTGGTAGTTAAAAGTGTTAGAAGTTTTGTTACTTCCTTTCAAACATTCCTGAGGTGAGGTGCCTAAGCTTTTTGATGTGGCTACATGAAAACAGTATCGGTTCTAGCTTTTAATGTTGCCGTACGCAGAAAGTAAACTGAGTGCTTCTTTGATCTCCCACCTCTAGACAAAGACTAAGGAGATCCGTAGAGCTGTCAATACTAAGTTAATTGTAAAATAAATCAAGTATTTCATTAATCCTAGCTACTAGAGCACAAGTAAGCAATTAATTGTTATTGAGTTATCTTGTCTTGTTATTTAAGCACCGTCAATAAATGCTTATTCCGTTAAACCTAAATAGGAAACACTAGACTGCACGCATTTGATGCATTACACTCCCAGTCAAAGTAAGTGTTAAGCAAGCACTTTTCGGAGAATTAATGCAATATCAAACTATTTTAGTGTTGTATTCAAGTTCCGTACGTGTTCGGCATCGTAGTTCAGTAATGTTTAGACTTGCCAGTTCCTTTATTCAGTTTTCAGTGAGAATTGCTCTGAGTTATGAAGTGGGTGAGGCCAATTCTGTGAGGCATTCGTATACATCCGTCGAGGAACGTGCGTCAATTCTAAATTATTGTGTTCTGTATATAATTTATAGCACTATTTTGGGCCTTAATTTGAGGTGGAAAAGAATTTGTATTCTTATGATGATACACTTCAACGGTTTGTTTATGAACTGAACCGTGTTATTGAGTTTATTATTGGAAGGATTGTGTAATCTATTTGGCAGATCCTGGATGGAACTCATGGAACGTTCTTTGTACACATTCTACCACAGTGTAAAAATATAAAAGAGCACAATATCAGTATATTTAGTGTAGTATATTTCAGTTTTGTTTGGTTTTAATCTGCATATCTATATTTTTTGTTGACCCACATTAGCGTGTGTGTCGTGAAACAAGCCGAGGAATGATGCCAATACATCTTCCAATAAATAAACACGATGGGTCGCTGGGCTTTGTTGTGACGAAACATTTCGTTTTTATTAATAGTCTCTCATTAGCCCTACAGACTTACTGTTCTATCTAATGTCGCAAGGATGGATTAACACTGCATTGTTATAGCATCGCGATCTAAATATCATCTGTGTGAATACGAGGATAGTTGTGAAAAATACATAATTCTATTTTAGTGTTCTGCGCTATTATGGGAACGTCCCACGCCAGTTGCAAAGTTCTTTCTAAACACTATTTATAAATTAATTTGTTCTGCAGTACAGTGCGACCACGAGACGAGACGCCTGCTCAGTGGCGCTCAGGTGCGAGCCAAATGTTTGATAACTGCGGGCTACTGAAATTTGCAGTCGCACTGCTCTATATTTAATAACAATGAATCATCATATAAGATTATCATTGTTGTGTTCAGTCTAAGGCAGCTGATAGAACATGGTAACCTTGGAAACATTTGTCAGCCATCAATTGGAAAGTCTAGTTTTATTTCAATAATTTCGTCGTCGCAGTAATGTACGAGTAGTAAGGTTTTGTTTGTTATTATTACTTCCGAAGGGAAAATAAACACAGTTTCGTTTAATCATCACTGACCAGGGTGTGGACTGACAATGTGAAGATAATCATTATAAAATTGTTGTACGGAGTAGGATATAACAGCGTTTTAGCAAGGGGCTCACGTAACTGCCATTAGGTATTACAATGCTTGTTATTTCTGTAGCTTAGGTGTTGTAGTGGCTCGTCAATAAATACATATTGATAACACGCCACGTGCTACATAACCAGGCTAGAATGTTAAGTAGCTGTTCATTACGATAAGTTGTTGATATACGTCACGCACCGCAATAAACTCCTGCGCCGACGTGTCTAACATCGAAATTACATACAACCTCATACTATATGGATTGGAAATCGCCGCAGTGAGGTCACTATTATTTTAGATAGTGCGTATGCGCAGCTTTTTTGATATCGTCGTATGACGCACGTCAAAGTTACAGTTCTTTGTTTGGTTCCAAGCTCAGGTTTCTGGAAGCCTCTGATCTCTTTGATCAGTAAATGTGCTGTCAAGTTGCATGTTAGTTGTTGTGATTAGTTGTAGAAAACAAGGAGAATTTAATTGTAATATAAGTTGACATGTGTCGACGTAGTAAATTGAGCGAACATTTAGAAACTGGCGGCAAGCGTTTTTCCCATGTTAAGGCGCGGTGAATAGACGAAGCAAAAAGACGCCGCGATGGCGCGGCGTTTCGTTCGACTCGTTCGAGTTATTTATCATTAAATACATTAATCCTTACAAATATCTTATTCCAATCGATAAATAAAAACAACAGTTCCCTTTATTATTATATATTACATCACTGTTATTAATTTTATCAAGATTAGTTTATAAATAATACAGTTACAGTTGCTACAATTTCAATTTAAATGGTAATTTTATGAATTTTTTTTATCGAGAAAATTTACCGAAAACGTGTTTTGAACACAATGGTCCACCCATAAATATGATCAAGATTAACATATATTTTTTTAGCTGCTCTAAAATGTATACATTTGGCTAAAAAACTGTTTTGTGAAGCCTATTTTGACTGAGTACAGCGCCTTAAGCGGGAGGATATAGCATAGACAAACTGCTAATTTGCTAGAATTTGTAAAGGTTTGCGTGTTTCTAAGTGTCGGGTTCGGAAACGCAACTACTGTTGTGGAGTCAAACGTGATGATTACGCTAGTTTCCTTTAGCTGCAGATAAGTCCAACGAGACAGGCCTGTAACCGGTAATGGGACATAGCTAAGCAGTTAGCACTTGCTACACTTTTACTCGATGTCAACGTCCAGAAAATCTTGATTGAAGCTCAGATTAAACTTGATGAGAAAGCAAACTGCAAATTAATTAAGTTCTTAATTAGTTTATGTACTCGCATCTGACTATATTTTTCTAGTGCGTGAGAAATCAAACAGAATGATGAATGTTAGAAAACTTGGTGCGCAATGCGTGAGCAAAATGTAGCAGAAAACATAACAGCAACGTTTCAGTTCACTGAAATCATTCCTTTAGATGAGACAAAAGCAATGACGGCAAAAACAATCGCAATACTAATGCGCCTGCGCAGTGTCTTTGAAATTTTTCGTGAACGGATTCAAGAAGTTCTTTGTCTTTACGTCTCCTTTAGAGGAGCAAGTACAAGGACTAGTGTTATTTTTATAGAGAGAGAGTTTGTGTCAAAAGTCTATGTAACAAATTATTCGTAGGTAGAAATGCCAACAATTTGGTGGCAGGTGGCCACCACTTCAATAGCTGAATGGGGTGTATTGAAAGATGAACATCGTAGATAGACAGATAGAACTTTCTATAAAGATGTAAAGCTCGGAGACACTTTTACAATTACCACATATGGTATGAAAGTTGTTACTACACTGCAAACACCATAACTCTGTAGTCAGTTTCATACAGAGATGCAAAAACAAGTACAGAAAAATCTAGATAAGTCTCATCGTTTCCATGGTAACATTATCTATTCCCTTTGTTCTTTGACAATACAAGTAGGTTCCTTCGTAGCCGTGTAGTGTGTCAGAACAAACAGCGTTTTATCTAGATTATCTTATCAAGCATGGGAACAACTATCAGTAGCGTAGTGTTAGCATACAATGGGTCATTGGCTCGATTAGTTTCTAAATCATTTGCATATGGCTGCCGACGCGACGACAGTCGCGAAGAAGGTAAGATGCTTTAATAGGAAGTGCTTTCCTTGCTAATGAGTTCGTTTATTAATTTTAAGTTTATTCACCTTATCTTCTCTACTTTATTTTTTCGTAGAGTTGGACTCTCATAGAATAAGAACATTGCAATCTCTATTGCAATGTTCTTATTACTTAGTAATAAAGTAAATAGGCTATTGTCTAATGGGCCCTAGCTTTTAGTCTGATGACTGAAATTTTCATAAACTTTAAACATTTTCCCGATATGAGATATCGTGAGAGCAATTGGTCTTCGTTAGTTTGCAAGGAGGTTGGTAGGCTATAGATTAGGAGTTGTTATGTATGAGGCATCTCGTCATGTGAACCTCTATGTACACGGCGCCATTATTCTCTGCCTGCTGCTTAATCTATACTAATAAAAGTAAGTAAACCTCTTAAGTATAAAGAGGTTGGAAGGCCTCCCACAAGGTGGACCGATGACCTGGTAAAGGCCGCGGGTAGCCGATGGATGCGAGACGCGCAGGATCGGTCGTTGTGGCGACGCTTGGGGGACGCCTATGTCCAGCAGTGGACGTCTTTCGGCTGATATGATGATGATGATAATTATAAAGAGGTAAAGTTTGTGAGTGTGTGAGGTTGTAGGGGTAATCTCTGGATCTACTGAACCGATTTTGAAAATTCGTATACCAATAGAAAGCCACGTTATATATTATATTAAAGAAAAAAAAGACCGCCCAACGAAGTGGGCACGGGTCAGCTAGTACTTAATAAATGGAACTATAAGCACCTACTAGCTGTAAAAATAACCAGAATATGGAAGTATAAGCACCTACTTGCTGTAAAAATAACCAGAATATAATTTATGCATACGTGCGCACGAGGTACAGAAAAGACCAATATTTCACGTGTTAATAATATAATGAATTCAATACAGAAGCGCGTTACACGCATGGGTGCGTATATATAAAGAGATTGCATCTGCGAAATTCTAATAAACATTCTAAGTGTAAAGAAAGTTGGTTTTTCAAGCCATGCATATGTATGGTATACGCGTAGACGAGGGCGGCGGAGCGCGACTCGCCTGCGATTGTACAGTTTTACTTAGGGAGTTATAGAATAGCTAGCTGAAATAATTCCGAAGACATAAACGAAGAATTTGCTTTATTGGTTGTTACTGAAGTGTGTTAGTAGGCTTCAGAAAGAACCCATGCTTTACAATGTGTTTTCCGCAGGTATTCAATTTTCCTAATCGCCTATTTTGTATTCTCTAAACGATTGACATCGTTTTTGTAGGTCTTTGTTCTTTTGTCGCATAGTCCCCCATACACGCTTTGCCACAATGAATGCCAAAGTATCTGCTCAATCAAACGTATCGCTTAGCGCAAACCACAGTAAGCATCCATTTAAAGCTGTACTCTTAAGTTAAAGCCTTGATTGCATTCACGGGATTGCAGCCATGCCGTTATCTTGGCAAGCCAGGCTTGTCTCCCTTATGTCTATGGCCATAGAGTCGAGACTCCATTCGAGGACCATAATGCGACATTGTATACATATACGGAACTAACGGATGCACTCTCCGACGTATTCACTACACGTCACGATAGTTTCCGCTGCGATTGTCGAGGCCTAGACTAGTATGCGTTAATTGTCGCTCGCTCTAACGATGGCTTATTAGTGACACGCGATAAGCAACACGTTAAAAGCTGAATAAGGCGATTGTTCCCGTGGTCTACTCGATTGTTAGACAATGGAGCTTCTTGAGAAAGTCGGCGGAGTGCGCTCCAAATCGTAGATTGACCATGACGCGCCTTACTGCTGGCCATTTTATTTCTTGCGCTGGGGTCTTACAACTTGGGCATTTATAATCTCGGTGGTATAGCGTGTTCTTCGTTCTATCGCTTGTTTTAAGATAATAATGTGTTTTATTGGTGTTTGTGTGTAGTGTGTTACAATTAATACCTGTGTACGTAAGTGCAGTCCGTTGTAGTTAGTAATAATTAGCGGTGTAGCGTCCGCAGCCCGGCTGGTCGGCCATGCTTCAGTACGCACCGTTCAGCTGTTACTATGCTTTATTGACATAGTAACTTCGAGTTAGGAAGCATAATATTATGAAACAACACTTTAAACCATCCTATTAATTACATATTCAGCAAGCATATGCAAATGAACATTAATCCAAAAATACAAAGTGCTTCAAAATAACGGTATAAGCTACTTCTTACAGTGCAGTCAGTGCATGCATGTGTATGAGCTTGACATTTATGAAACGTTACATTTCGTGGAAATATATTAACAATAAACTTGCATTTTAATGTTTATGTCTGTGTGTGTCAATGCGTAAGACCTATCTCGTTCCTCAACTTTCCTCACGGCGAGTGGTACGTTGAACCGTCACTCCGTCAGTTCAAAAGGGAAAAGTTTCGCGAGTGCGTGTACGTTGTACCAATGCAATACTTACTAGCCACACTCGCTGCTGCAGTAAACGCGTGTTAATTGCTTGCAAATCCCCCTCGTCCTCCAAATGTAGTTTGTGGTTTGAGCGTGCTCATTAAACATCTTTTTCTGACGAACTTTGTGTGTCTGCTTCAGGATATCTCTTTGGATTTAGGAAATCTTTTCATTGATAAAAATGCTGTTTACGCATCTCGCCGGGTTTTCAACTGTTTGATCGGAGTTAATGAAGAAGACCGTTCGAATACCGCAACGGACGCGAAACGTCAGTTCAACACATAGCGTGACTCTGAACGCACGTTCCGAACGTCCCTTGTTACGTCTATTTACGTTGTTCGCGCCTTGGCGAATGTTCGGGCCAACATTTGCACTGCAGGATGGGTTTATGTGCCGGTGAAGTGTTGTTCAAGTGCAGTGAATTAAACTTACCACACATTATGAGTTAGTTGTTTGTGCAACTTCACAAATGTTTGTGGACGGCCGAGGTTAGTACTCCCTGATGAACGCAAGGATTTTGTCAAATTAGTGTCAACTTTAGAGCGGCGGTTTAATAGAGGGATTAAGAGTTAATTTATCCTCTTAAAGAAGCTTCCCGCTTGGGTCAGTACGGGCTTATAAAACTCTCTTGTAATATTGCGTGTTTGGATGCAGTGGCATTTAGAAATGTAGGTTGGTAAGTATGTGCATACGTAAAGATATTGCAGACTTAATGTTCTTTTTGCTATGGATTGCTTTCCATTTTAATGCGATATGTTAAGGAAGTGAAAATGTATCGCAGACAGGAAGCGCCGTAATTAAAATTATAAATGTCATTCATAACTTATAGTGTAAGTCGTACGTAATTGCCGAATTACATCAAGTAGTTGATCAACTGAAAACAAATTCATGTGTCCATTTAAAAAAAAGTGTTGGTTGGCCATGGCGGGAACGTTCACCATCGTGAGTACATCGTAGGGCTTAAACTTGAAAGTTTCCGTTTGACCTTGCCCTCGCCAAGGTTAGCAATTTCCACGAATATTTTTTTAACCGCATTGCACGTTTTCGCCAAGCTGTCCGAACCATTGTTTACCGAATATAATGGAGGCGTTTGTTTAACTACGGATGTTGGTTGATTGATAACTTTGCTTTGGGTTGAGGATACCTGTCTGCGGCCTCGTCGCGATCGCCTAGCGTCTGTTACCTGCTATTACTTCAGACATTACGATACTAAAATAAAACAAACTCAATTTAGTTATGAAAATTATTTCACCGGTCATAAACCAATTAAGAAATGATGATAAGATAAATTAAAATATTGCAAACAAGTGAAATATTTGCTGCAGGATGTTGGAATTCAACGAGTAAATATGCATAGGTGTTTTTCCCGCTAAAATAAATAGCATTCCAAAAACTGTTGATTTTGTATGCAATTTCGTGATCATAACATCAATGCGTTACTAGACAATTCATGCGTACATTTTTCGTGTAAAATTGAGGGCCACAACGAATAGACCATTTGTTCGCTGATTGCGAAAACAGAAAAAAACATGTCTCCTTTACGAGGAGGTCTTTTAATGAAACAGAAACAATTTGGCGGCTTCCCTCAGTTCATTTTTATATTAACATTGGACTCTTGCCAAGGCATACACAATACCTGGCCATTCGTCGCAGGTTTCGAGGTCACCTTAGCTTAGTTAGTAGTATACTCTATGATTCAATAGATGTGCTAACGTGATAAAAGTCGACATTAAGTCTGACTAGGAACACACAATGTTAAAGTCAATTGCGTTCAAGTTACTTACTATTTTTTATTAAAGTCTAGGTACTCACTTCAAACGGCCAGACTATGGCTACCTCCGTGTTTTTTATTTTATTTTACACACTGTTGATAAAAGCTACGGAAAACCTTAAAGTCGCAAGGTGTTTTCCAGACAATTTTCACACAGGTTGGTCTCATCCAAAGGCCAAACGCCGGCGGCGGATGGTTTTGTTTACGAATAAAATCTCAAGAACACGGTACTGGTGGATGATAAATAAGCTATTAATATTGCACTTGCAGTGCGCAGTAATTACAGCTATTAATGTCTTAAAGTAAATACAGAAGTTAATAAACGAAAACACAGGTATTGCAGAACGTGTTAGGTATAAAGTTTTGCACGTTTTCTTGTCTTCTCGATGGAGACATCAACTGTTTCTGTCGACTTTCTCCTCTTAATGTGCGTTGTTTGATGATATCTAGATGTTATATGACGGTTATATGGATCTTTATTTTTGTTAAATAATCATTTATTTTACTGCAAGTCTAAATATGGCGATACTGGTAAATGAATAAGTGTATTCAAACAGCTGCGGTCACTCACCTGTAACGACAAGTGTGGTGTGGATACTGTTGGTGACTAAAAGCTCCTATCTATTCGCCTACCCCTTTTTACAAAATTGCTTCATACACAATGACTATGATCATCGATGATGTCAAGTCTGAACGTGCGTCACAAAATTTTGTAATGCCTCAAAATAATATATTAAACGCATTTTCGCCAAAAACTGTATCTAATTAAAATGATCTTTTTGTACGAGTGCACGAAGATACGATTGTGTTTTTTACATTGAGGCTATTGTTTTATTATTTCAGTAACACTTTATTGTTGTGTACAGTTACGGAAATTGCGAAACTTTGTGATGCTGCTATGCAAAATCTGCAAAACGACATGAAAACTGTAGCTTAGGCTTCTTTTTACACCATGATAAAACCCCAATTGAGAGTCTTGTGCGTAAAACTCTTGCCATCGGAAACCATGATTGCGTGATAGTACATCACTCCCTTCCGTACCCTTTGGAAATCACCGGCATGACGATTGTAACGAATATGTAGTGCATTTTAACCGATTTCAAAGAAAGAGGAAGTTGTCAATTCCACGCGTACGTTTTTTAGCCGGGTTAAATGATGCATCAGCGGAACATCCGTCCGCTAAGTTTAAGCTAATCAGTTCGATCCTGCTTCACAACAATATTTGTTCTGAGACATTACTGATTCGCCATAGTGTGTGAGTGATGACCCTAACTCCCGACATCTATTAGTAAAGTACTTGTGTGGAAATTATGCCTATTAAAAGTTAATTAGTGGGAGCACACACAGGATGTTCGCGCGGCATTGTCGTAAAACAAAATACTAAAAGTAAGGCCACGTTTATTTCATGTTAAGTGGGATTATATTAAGTTGGCGAATAGCTGGAGGGCACACGTTTGATGGCGTGTCTGTTCTGTCATCAGCCGCCGCAAGTAAATATAACTTGACACATGACAAATTTAATAGAGGGCTTACCGCAAAATTCTCTGCTTTGAATAAATTAGTTATGTTACTGTCACAATTTGCAAATAAAAGTTACCTTCAGTGCTTACACAATTCGATATCAGTATTTTCCTTTTTAGGTATTGCAAAATTGTTGTGTGGTCGATATCGATATGCTTGGCGGCAATTCTTTGAATACAAAACACGTTACACAAGCTAAGCGCCATGAAACTTTTCTTTCCAGTTCATTAATTTGAATAATTTTTGTGTAAATATTAAATTAAATTACCGATTATATAATCGTGACCCAGATTGCGAAGTATAAGGAAATTGTCAGCAACGTCCTTTGGGTATATTTTAACTTCCTTTGTAGGTGTCCTTTTAATTTCTCGGAGCGATCAAAGGTGGCGATGTGTATGAGTTTTACAACTTCGTTAGTACTTACAGACAGATTTACGTCGCGAGGCGGACTACTACGAGGGTATTTGTGAATTGACCATTGTGACGAATTCTATTATGAGTCCTTTGTTTCGTTGGATTTGAAAACAGCTTATGTGATCGTTACCTTGCTGACGTTGAGACTTGATAGTAAATGTGTAAACATTGCCGACTCCACTATCTTCTTGAAGATGTTTTTTGAGTCTTAGCAGAGGAATGGGGTCATCACGGTGCTCGCCGCGCCGGTGCGACGGTGACAGACGAGCAAGTGATAGATTGCCGTGCGTGAGTGTCAAACAGCGCAATCGTGCGCATGATCTCTATCTATAAATCTGAAATGTTAGTGCTATCTCTAGTTTTTACGATGTGTACCTGATTTTGATGTCGTCTCAAAAGATTAAAATAGAAATCAGTTTTTATTATTTTATGGCTGTATCGCAGTTTGCAAAATTATTTATGACCAAGATTATATCTTGTATCCCACTGTACCACTCCTTGGTTGATTACTCAGCCTTGAGGTACCTATAGATACGCATTGACTTGCCCACATCATAGTAGCAAAGTGAAATCAACAAATTAGCTCAACAAAACTTACTCAATATTGACTTATCATCGTTTATGGATAATTCAAATGATTAAACTTTTTAAACACCTTCAGACTTCTTATGAAACCCACTTAACACCGAAAGTAAGCATTCTCAAACATTAGACGAGTATGTAAACAAAAATGCTGAGCAGGTTCTATCTGCCAAGCATAGGCTATAATTACGGTTACGTTATTGTAATCTTCGTTTACAAAGCACGGTGTGTGCCTTTCTATTCTTACCGTTTTGACCTACGATCTTCAAGTTTGAGCCTTGGCGAGTATTCAAAAGTTCAAACTCAAGGTTCCACAGCGCACTATCAAATCAAACTAACGAGTTCAATACACTTCACTGCGAAAAGATCGCGAATCTAATCGTTGTCAAAAGCGGGATGGGCTGGCACCATGCCTGATGCTGGGAGCGGCCAAAGATATCTGAGGAACCATGATTCAGCGAAGTAGCCTCGCAGGCTAGATATAACAAATTGGAGTGACTCGAAACTTGGCTCTTAAAAAAGATCAAGAGATGAAGTCATACCTAGTGGAAGCTTTTAGTCCAGCTGTAGGTTGTCAGGTTTTAGCAGTAAAAACATCGGGCACAAACAGTTTAGATTTGGCAACATTTGCATTTAACCTGAATGTAGGGTGTTTTCAAATTCGTAAACGTAAATGTCATGCGTATACGCAATGCGTGAGAAATAGTGATTAAGGCGGGCCTACATATCAGCGAATCTACGCTCAGCGCAAGACGTGTCCGCCATCTAAGAGACCCGGATTTGGCGTAAACACAATCGGATTTGTATTGCGATTGTGCCACCTTATAGGTCAACTTTCTTGGACTTAAATGACGCACAGACACCTGTGTACAGTGACTAGGTCACTTCATCACGTGCACTGGAGGTACGATATAGATCTCCAAGGAAAGTGTGATGATGTAATGTAAAAGTAGATTTTGGTCCAGTTTCTGGCCTTCACGATGCCAGTATCAGGTGCTTTGTTTAAAGGCAGGACAAGGTTGTCCTGTCCGGTTTGGGATCGCAATGGTAAGCGTTACGTGTGTCTAAACGTTATACGATTTTCATTAAGTAGATCTTTTAAATCACATCAATAATGTCAATAAACTCGACTCGCAATCGTGTCTTACAGGAAAAATTCTCGATGGTTTATTCCGCACCTTTACACTAGTATGGAAAATATCGCACATAACGTACTTCCGAGTTCCACACCCAGTGCTAGGAACACACGTGCTGTACATTATGTATGAGTTTCGTTATGTCACGTCACAGTACATACACAGCCTTACTGAAACATACAATTTTAAGATGTTATCACAATAAATAGCTATTTCACAAAGATTTGTATCTCGCTCTACAATAGGGTCGCACGGTTTAATTTACACAGAAATGTTGCTACGTTTTTTTTTTTAATATCGCCCATTTGGCCCCGTTGGTGCTGGTTCCTTGATCGCGATCAAAGATTAATTTCACAGAAATTCATATCGGTTTTGTGTTTATTATCGTCATCTGTTACCTACTGTACAGTTCCAGAAATTCATATCAATAAAATGTTAGTGCTTTTGTCGTTGGGTTTATAATGCATTATATTATGCATTTCTCCATTTCCCACCCACAGGAATATAGGCAAGCATTTCGGTAAATTGTCAGGTCGAACCTTATTCACAAAGTTTCCAACTGAACACCTAAGGATAAACAACCAGAATGATGGAATCTTTCTAATAAAAAATAAAACAATGCGAAGGAGGCGACATTTTTGCGCAATGCAAGATATATTGCGGAGCTGTCGTTGGGCAGATGACCCTTCTAGGGCGGGCGGGCGACTGCGCGGCCCCCTGACATACATACAAACACAACTAAAATTAGATCTGTGATTCTCTCACTACTCTACACGCTAGACGCAAACGAATGGATTATAGTATTATTAGAGCGGGTGCGCGGTACAAATAACAGTGTAAATGAACTATTGCGGCAAGATTTGTTGCTATCCGGAACCCACCAAATGAGCAACAACCGTTTGATGAGCGAATGATAAATGGTTTTCGTAATGGCGCTCCGTGGGCGGAATACTGGGGTTTATGAATAATATTTGAGCTTGCTGTTCTTCAAAATTGTGAAAATTGTTTTCTAGGGGCGGATCTGCTTTGAGTTTTAAAAAACCGTCTCATTATCTTCAAGTTTATAAAACGACAAGACTACACGTAAACAATAGCTCCAATGGTGATTTCATTAATGTTTTCGTAAAGTAAATAATAATAAAATCCCTTTTCACCGGTTGCCCTAATCAACTAATCAAACGCGCGTATCGATTAAAGCTTTCCGTGAAAGGAAATGAATGTTACTTGTACGTCAATGCGTGATTCAAATAACGCTATATTTACTTAAAATACTGAAGACTGCTGCTTTGATGAAAAGCTTCGGTTACTTAAAATGTAGGTCGAACAAACATGAATATCCTTTCAGTTACTTTTATACCGACCATACTATTGATCTTAATTCAAAATAGTTCAGTCACGAACGCGAACTATGCGGCTTTGATTCATTTACCTTCGATTATTTTATAGCCACACTTGAAACACGAACAGTAATTAAATTATTATTTAATTCCTCGTAACTTCTGCACATTATAAATGGTAATAAATCCTAATAAATGTACCTACTGACAATTGTTTATTGACGATTTTAATAATATTATTTAGCAAATAATTTGCAAATTGTTCGAAAGCAAAACAACAATTTGATAACATTTGAATAAATTGGTGTTTATGTCATCGGCCCACAAGGTCAGTCACTCATGGCTTTTGTGATACTCTTAAAAGATGTGTTTAGTTAGAAGGATTATTTAGGGTTGTCAAGTACTCGACTTTCAAATCGATAAACAAAAAATACTGTTTTCGTAAATTGTTAGCAGTTCTATGCTAGCGAGCCGCACGTTTGAGGTGTCGGAAGACGCGTCTCGGCGCGGACAAGCTAGCTAGAGCGTTTTCGGAATTTTTAAGAAAACAAAAATTTACACAGTGGTCAAAATACCACTTTTTCAGGCAAAAATCGAGTTTTCAGCGGCCAATCGAAATTTGACGTAGACGTTTAATTTATTATAAATTTTAAAGATAGAATTCCTGGTTCAGTTTTGGTTTTTAGTATTATAAGTTACAGTACGGTTCTAACCTTGGCTGAAGGTGCGTACTGGATTCGAGACCTGTTTAACAGGTCTTCAGGCTCTTATCATTTAAAATTACAATAGCATAATGTTGTCCTCATAGTGATGCCCTTATTCCATGTTACTAGGGATCGGTGCAACACGTTTTTTTTTCTTCCAGCCGTTACGCTATCACTAATTATTCCAATGACTGACTACAATAGCATAATATATGTCCTTTTCACTAATCTACAAGCAAGTTGACAAGCCAGGAAGACATAAATATCGTAACTTTTAAATAGTAGGTAAGTAGTCAACGTACTCTAGGCAATAGAATATTCACGGCACGGTCTCGAAGACCCGTTACCCTACTCTCTAAGTAGAATACTGATACAAAACAGTCAATCGCCTCTGAATCCATCATAGTAATGACTGTCTGTGGTTTATGATTCTATGTGCTTTTAAATTGACAAGTTTACTTGTAACACGACTTAGTAGACTGCATACTAGTTCAGGTATAGTTTTTGAATGACCACTAGTTTAGTTAAGTTGGTAATCTTTTAGTTTTTCGTCATTCTACTACGTGTGTACGCAAGGCGGTCACATCGTACGAAATACACACGGCTGTTGACTTTTTGGTTTTCAGTTTTTTTGTTTTTGGCCAGGATTTTGTGATTCTTTGGAAATATTAAATAGATTCATGTCCATCGCAATAATCCCACAAGGCTTGCACCCTACTTCATGTGCGCTAAACGCTAATAGGTGCAGTCATTACCGAAATGTAGGTGTATATGTAGGTAAAGGCGTGACGGTATTTCTTAAAATCTATTTCCCAAGAGATTCGTTACTCAACAAAACGCTTATTCACACTTAGAAAGGGCCCTCAGAAGCAAGTTTTATGTCAGAAATTATGTACCTACGTAAATATCACATAACTATTGCAGAATCATGTTCATGAGAACTGACATTTGTCAAGTACATAAAAATGTCAGCAATCATGATCAAACGCTCCATGTTCGTCGCGTAGGCGCAACACTCTCTTGTACTTTAACTAATCTGGGTAGGTGAACATATCCTGACTACAGGGTTGATGATATTTAGGGATACAGGAATTGCAAAATATTTGCATTTTCTAACAACTCGGGACAATTATAACAATTTTACTGGACAATTATGAAAACCTATTAAATATTAAATATTTAATAGGTTTTCATAATTGTCTAGTAAAATATCGTTCTGTCAAAACTTAAATTGAAATCGCCCAATTCTGAAGTCAAGCTCAAACGAAAATGATTAAGAACCATTGAGCCCTTCACAACGCAGCGTCATAAATTAATTGTATTTTTAATATTATGTCAGCCCTAAGGAACGTTAATTTGACGTTTCAACGTTCCCAATTGATGCCCACGCGCATGCTGTTTGACCCTCTCTAACCGGCCATTCACAAAATTACTATTGAGACATCATCCGCAATAATTATGCTTTATGAGTAGTTGAGCACAATTAGGAACTATTGCAGTGACTTTGTCTAGTCCTTGTTCAAATCTACAAAGATTGTACATAATTTTTTTGACCTGTGTTTTTCTCTTTTAACTCATGTAATACTTCGTGGCACCTGCCAGCCTCGTCGTGGGCTGAATTCATGATTAAATTAGTGTAATGTTGAGATAATAGGCATTTGTCCGTTAGTAGAGAGATCCAGCTACTATAGCGTGGTACAGTGAGATCATCAAGGGTTTATTGTATTTGAAATAAAACTTAAACTTTTACAGGAGAAATTAATAAGAGAATGTGAATGCTTTTGTGTTTCTATTATTTTTTTTTGTTGAATATTCTGATCCGATTTGTCACAATACACGCGAAATGTTACAAATTGGACTGAAAAATTAACATGTTGGAGCTTTTATTGTCACCACGTGGCGGAAATGGGCGCTGTCAGCCGAAGCTAATGATGCGCGAAGCGAGCGCAATGCGTGGGAACAGCACCAACATAAAGAGAGACCATTTTTTACATCTGCTAAATCAAAGCTGCTTTTTTGTTGTCCTACTTTGATTAAATGATTGGATGGGATCGTGATTTTGTGGCCTGTGGAATAAAATGCGGTAAGGAAGGGAAATTAATGCACTCGCTTTTCCACAGCAAGATATAGGCCTGTTAACATACGATTGGCTGAAAATACCGATGATTTAAAAGTGATAGCACCATTAATTTTAATGTATGTTGCCTAGTAAGTTGCTGTTTGAAATATTCATATCAAATAAAAGATACGTGCGCGGAACGGCGTCGATTTCACTTCGTAATGGTTGGCGCCGGTAGTGCTAAGGGCTTGCCGTGTCATCATGAAATATAGAAAGCTGTGTTTTATGTAACGCTGTTAATTAGTTCCTGGGACAAAGGATTACAGACAGTTAACAATAAGTCTGATGAAGAATTTCTCAAAAAGATATGGTTGCCTCATTGTGTGTTTCTTTCAGTTCAAGCTTTGTCCGTTAATGGTATTTTGAAACGAGAATTCTGAAATAGTGAGACTAGTATAGGTGTGTGCTTCGCAGTTTATTATTCCTATCTATTTCATTGATCTTGAAATCGTTGTGTTGGACGCATTAGTATGTAGGAATGAATAGATTGGATAACAAACACACCAAGGGTAACTGTATGCATATTAAATACCGGTGTCTTAAGAATGCAATGTCATTTAATACCTCGTTTAATGGAAAAAACAAACAGTTTGTAATTACTGATTTGTTTCCGTTTAAACTTCTTACTATTTCTATAAAATCGTGAGAACTCGAGTTGTGTAATTGTGAAGCTAACAGAGGAAGCGTGTCTGCTTCTATTAGCGTAGACAGTCGCAAGCGCAGTAACTAGATCAATTTTAAGACAAGCTGCCCTAAATATTATGCGCGGGGTTTTCACGTAACTAGTAAGGTCTAAGTATGTTTATCATGTGAAGTAGCAGTTACAAGATACAATGTTAAAACAAACAAAGCTCTTGTAAACTGTCATTAAAAGTCGCATAAAAAAGACACAGTTCGCATTGAATGTGACATTTAATTTTATAACAGTGATAAAACGACTGTACTGCAAGTTAACTTTATTGTCTTCCTTCGCCCCTGAAAATGATGATGAATGACTTTAATATTTTACACGAGCATAATGAAAAAAACCCACAATGAGTAGAGCCGCTGAAGATTACGATCTCTTCATACATGGAATACGATTTTAGAGGTCGATTCACTGATTAGTCGGATCGTGACACACGTCCTCGTGCCCCAACGAACGATTACACAGTATAAACACTTGAATATTTTTAAAGATCATGCATTTTCATGCTCTTCTAAGAGCCACGATATAGATAGCCCTCAGCTTCTTGACCGTTACGATTAATGTGTCAACCTTAGGGTATGAATAAAACAAACTTTGAAACGCTAATGCAGTTGCTGGCATCTTACCCAAAAGCCTTGCTGCATTTGCAAGCTGTTGTCATGTGTTTCCTTGATTTATTTCACTAGTGAATGAAAGTTTTTCCTTGTACTTTATATGTCAACTTATTCATACTGCACGGTGGCCGGCAACAGTCGGAAATGTATTATTATAGTGAGGAGCGAGGTAGGCGTATGCTAGCAACCTGTCACTCCTACACGAGTACTGATCTCTGACCCAGCACGATCGGCGCGTGGCTATGAATGGTGTCGGCCGTACTTACCGACAGCTAATATTACTAGCCGTTTTGTTTACGTGTCTTCATTGAACAACAATACAAAATTCGTGCTCGTGATTCACCCAGATCGATCGTTTAACTATGTGTTTCGTGCTTGAGCAACGTTAAACTGCTCTACTACTACCTACTTAGGTACCGAGGTTAGGTTTAACGTTTAACACCTGCGGTCTAGAAAATGTTTTTATCATGGTAGCTCATATTTATATTTGAAAGCTCAACAATTACCTACCACATATAGCGGCCGACCCAGATTTATTAGAATTAAACATACAAAATCAGGATCTCGTGCCTAAATAATAATAGCCACATGGGTTGATGTCCAAGGTGAACCATCGCTTGCCAAAGTCTGTCCGCGGATAGGTGACCATACTCCTTATCTCGGAAAGCACGTCCCGCCTATCATTTGTAGGTCTTTGCAGATCGCAATCGTTACGGATTGTCAAAAGCCAGAAAATGTGACGCCAGTCTTGTCAGGTCAGATAATAGGCAGTCGTTCCACGTAAAATTCTGGTACTCAGCTGAATCCAGTTTGACTGGAAGTTCACTCCATTATAATTTATAACTTGGAAAGGCTAGGCAGATTATTAATAATACAATTATTTGAATGGAATACCATTGATTAACTTAATTTTTCTTTTGTCGTACAGAGCCACCGCGAGTAGCCGCGGCAGTGGGCCCCCGCGGCAAGCGCGTGCAGACGCCGCAACCCGCGCGCACGCCGGCCGTGCCGCTCGTCGCGCCGCAGCCACAGCAGCCCCGCGAGCAAGCGGTTGCGCTCGCGCATGCCGCCAAAGGCGTCGAAGCCCTGGGCGTTTTAGTCCAGTATTTAGTGTTTCGAGTGAGTATTATTTGATTCAGTATCGATAACTTTTATAGTCGTTGACTTTACTTTCGGCAAATCCGCCGATCGCATCGTCGTGCCGACTATCGGTTATGCCGGTGGTCGCATTGACATACTTATAATTATGTAAAGGCTCGTAACTGGTAACGAAAGGTTGTTCAAATATTGGATGACGCCCGTTCTCTAATACCGTGAAACTAAAATGCGAATTAATAGCATTTTGACATGAACATTTCAGCATGGGTATAGAACTATTAGTAACCAATCCATAGTATTTTTTATTTTTTTCGTACGTACTACCGATGTATCCTTGCATCTACTTGTATTGGCCGGTGCGTATGACGTACAGTTTCCACAATGTCGTCACATGTCGTAGTGATTTACGAATGTGGTTGACAATTTACATAAGTTGTAGGCACTCTATTGTGTTTACCAACCAACACAACAAACATTTGACAAAGCCTTGAGGCCAATGCGGTTCGATTCACGTTGAAACTTGGAACAAATATTTGTATGGTCATACAGTCAGATATTTTACGAGTATGGCTGTTTGTTCATGGCTTTTGTGTAAGAGATGACCTAACACAGTGTATTCACTTGAGAGGTTATTCGTGTATTGAAAGAACATGAGGTTTTTGTCAAATAATAATCTACATGAAGGCATTATTAGTAGGTTCTACCAGAATATATGCCTAGTACAGGCTAATACCTTATGGCTGATCATGAGGCAAGGTGTGAAAGGCTTCGTTAATTTTTTAAATCTTTTACATAATACGTATATCAAATACTAGTTGACCCGCGCAACTTCGTTTGTGTCACAATTTTCATTACTGCTCAGTTCCTATTGGTCTTAGCGTGATGGTGAGCCTTCCTCGACAAATGGGCTATCTAACACTGCAAGAATTTTTCAAATCGGACCGGTACTTCCTGAAATTAGCACGTTCAAGCAAACAAACAAACTCTTCAGATTTATATATTAGTATAGATTAAAAATAACGAAAGAAAATAAACAGTATTAATTGTCACAGAACTAACATGCAAACAAAATTAAAAGTAAAAGCAGGAAAGGAAGGCATTCATACACAACTATGAAGGTGAAATTCCGCAACGAGGTAGATTTATTATAAGTAAGAGACACCAGCTAATATAGGAAACTCCTCCCGTAGATAGTTAGAATTGGGGGTGAAGTTTGTATGAAAATAGTGAGCAGGAATTCTGGTTGTGTTTTCGTTTGGTGACACCGACTTCCGAATTTAAAGTTATTTTAACTTCGTAGTGTCTTTTATTAGGAAGTCGGGAGTATTTTTTTTTTTGTAAAAAAGTGTGTTTGTTTTTCCAATTTTAGTCGTGCGACTTGTATACATCTCCATACCCTTTTACAGTGTACTGGCGTGGTTTTATGTTATGAACTGGTATAAACAATAAACAGACATGCAATTTCAGCAATCCCGGGAGGTTTGCTATAATTTATTGAAGAGTTCCGTTGTCTACCTCCGAAATTCTTCGTCAGATCTTCACCAAATTAAAATGGAGCCAGTCCGGGAAAATATTCTTCCAAACAAAAAAGAACCATCTAAGTCGGTTGATAGTTGACGAAAATATCGCTGAACAGACATTTTTCCTGGGATCCCACCATCAGAATTTGGCTTATTTCTTCCATTATCAGTTCAGCAACATGAAATGATGGTTGTCTGGCACAAATATCTGAATTGCGTTAGAAAGTAAATTAAAATTCTGTGCCTATAAAATTTGAGGGTTGCCCTCGATTTTCCTGGGATCCCCTCATCAGATTGTGACTTGGTAACAATGGGACTACCTTAGGACTTTCGAATAAAAAAATAATTTTGAAAATCGGTCCACAATTGGCGGAGAAATCGATTAACATACTGAACATGGAACCTCCTCCTTTTTGAAGAAGTCGGTTAAAAATGAAGTTGCATTCTCAGTGAACAGCTATACTGATGGTAGTGTTACACTTCCAGTTGGACGCACTGAATGGCAGCAGCTGGCGCGTGGAGGCGGAGCGATGGCGCGGCGTGGCGGCCGCCGAGCGCAGCAGCGCCGCACGCGCAGACCGCGACCGACAGCAGCGCGCGCAGAAGGACCTCGATACCAGTGAGTGTTTAACGCCATATTTGAATTTAGAATTCGAGGTGATTAACAAGTTATGGAACAACAAACTTTATGGCATATGACAAGGGTAAAATTACGAGTGATAAATTAAAATCAACCATTTTGAAATGGAAGATTCCCATGAGGCTAAATACAAAAATAACTTACTCAACATTTCAACTTATTGAATTATACAGCACTATAATTATGGACTTAAGTAGACAGTAAAAACATGAAGTAGACAGTAGTTTACCTCCCTGGGTTATTGACTATAGATTACTTGATCTTCTTTGTCTTTCAATCTCAACAAAAAATATAGTTTGTAATCATTTATTATGCACATTTTAAATGAACAAACAAATATTTGAGTGCGTTCCAATTGAGGTATGAAATAATTCATGAATGTTATATTAACATACGTATAATTACTATGATTCCAGTCGCAGAATGCCTGAGCAAGATCTCAGAGCTGGAGATGGAGGTCTCGTCGAAGGAGGAGGCGAACGCGCGCCTGCAGGCCAAGCACATCGAGGAGGTCGCTACCCTCGCCAATGACATCAAGGGACTCAAGGTAACCATACTCATTAGCATTCCTTTGGGACTTAAATAAATCGCAATTAATATTAATTTATGCACCGACTTGTATTACTGGAATGGTTTCACAAACAATTGTTTTTATTGTTGGGTGCTCGCCGCACCCGCGAAGGCCAAAGAATGTGCGTAGCCTTCAGAAACCACAATGACAATCTTGCTAAACCACATGACTTACCGATGGCTGGTGAAACCTGTTAATTTAAATAAAACATTATTGTAAAGCTACGTTTCTTTTATTTATAGGATACAATCGAATCCCTGAAACACGAAGTCGCCGAGAGTAGGGCGCGTCTACACGCGCACAGCGAAATCGAGCGCACGTTACGCGCGCAACTGGAGGCGGCGCGGGCGGAGATCGAGCAGAGCAAGTCGTACAACACGTCAGTGATGTCGGCCAACACGTCGACTGACACGTCGGTGGACACGTCGTGGGACAAGTCGTGTAACATGTGCGACGCGGCTTGCGACCCCGTGTGCTGCGAGGCGGAAGATTGCGAGCTGCGATTAGCTGCGAATGAGGAATTGAGCACAGATGCCAACGAGTTGGCAGCTGAGGTTAGTACTACCAACTGAAGCTATTAATAAAGCAGTTATAATTATTATGGAGCCATTGAAATAAAATATAGGGATGCCGTTCATTATAATTATTAGTGTAGATAGAATCAGATGAAAACTTAGGAAGATTATAATACCTTACGCTTGGTATTTTTGTTACTTATAGGTACGATCACTCCGCGCGGTGATCGAGCTGAAGCAGGCGGAGGTAGCATCTTTGCGTGATTCGCGATCAGAACTCGCGGCAGAACGAGAGCGGCGCGCGGCGTGCGAGAGGGAGGCGCGAGCCGCGCGTCACGCCGCCGAGGAGCTGCGCGAACGCGCGGCCGCTCGGCAGCGCGACACCGACCGGTTGCGCGACGACAACAGGCGTCTGCGCGACGCCGCCGCGCGCGATCGCGACCATGCCGCGCGACTTGCCGCGCTCAATGAGGAGCTCCGATACAAGCTTAGACAGAAGTCACAGGTGGGTGTGTTTTCTAAATTACTCGTACCGTTACTGCATTCGGAATTATGTGTCACGATGATATTCCTGGAACTTTGGTTTCTAAGCTGTTTTAGTAGGTACCTATCGGTTTATTTACTGTAACTCTCTGAGCTGGTTTGGTAAACTTTTCACTGTGAGTGTGATGTGATGAGATCACCCGATGATAAATATTGAATATCAAATCAACTTTGTGGAAACGATATGATTTCTCCGTTTAAGTTATTCCTATGTTATGACACTTCAACATCATATCATCAGTTCAGCCTTTTTTTACTTTGTCTTTTGCATTTGATGGAAAATCATACACATCGTCAGGTTCAAAATCACCAATTTATTTATTTAGTTAGGTTGGTTTATTCAAGTTCAATTTTATTTTATTTTCGATTATTCACGCAGGTGGTGTCTCTGCTAGCGGGAGGCGGCTACATCGAGCGGCCGCCACTGCGCGCGCGCACGTCGTCGGGCGACTCCGGGCGCTCGGCGTCGCCCGCGCCCGACTCGCCCCCGTCGCCCGCCGCCTCGCCCGCGCCCGACACGCCCCCCCTGCCGGCCGTCAAGGGCGTCGTCGAAAAACACGACTCCGTTAGCTGGGTGCTGGAGATTGAAGAGACGCCTGAGGAGGTGGCTTCTAGGTAAAGTATTATTTAAGTCTATTGCCTTGTAGATGAAACCTAGGGGCCGACTCCACGAGCGAGAGAATCGAGACGAGTTGACGTTTTTTCACTAGTAAAATCGCCGTGGACACGTTCATAGAGTAATTATAGAATTACGTGGCACGATGATAATATCGCCGCGATTCTCACACTCGTGGAGACAGGTTAGGGATACGCAGGCCCTTGATAGACTGTTTCTTTTTCAGGGGTGACACATATTTAGACCATCGGAATCTAGTTGATGTGCGATGACAGTTTCACTATCGTTCCCTATAGCTTGTGATTCCTACTAACCAATATTGGTTTTGCGCAGGTTGGCCCGACGGTCGTCGTTCCGTACGGCCGCGTCGCCCAGCGGCGTGAAGCGACGCGGCGGCGGCTCGCCCGGCAGCGGCTCGCCGGCGCCCGCGTCACCCGCGCCCAACGCCTCCAAGCTGTTCCGCCCGGGCGAGCTGGACTTCCCGCCGCCCCCGCTCAAGGAGTCCGCCGGGGAGGCTATCTACATCTACGACGATCGCCAGTATTGACGTGGACTATGGACTTTGTGCTCGTGACCGACTAGTCTGCCCCGCGTGCGCCGCGGGTGCGTGTTGTCCGGATCATGTTCTTGCCGGAGATAAGTTAGCACCGTATGGAGGAGTAGGTTAAATGAAACTGGGACCCAACCGGAGTGACTTCTCTGTATGAATTGAATACGTATGTACCTTTTAAGGAAATGGTGAATGAAAATAATAAAACTAAACTCACACGATACCTATGGTCTAAAGCTCCTAGCTCTGGAACACCATTTTAATGGACTTTGCAAATAATTTATGAGCTTCAAATGTTATTTTACGTAGATTTAATACGAGTTTGCTCTTTCTCAATAGAATTTAGCTTGAAGTGATAATGATATGTTATTCTCATAAACGATATTAAAACAATACCTTAGATATCTCATAGTAATCCTAGCTGAAGGGTTTTACCTATTTATCTTATTTCAATTTTTATCGACTTCTACATGTTTCTACCATTAGTGGATAAATTAAATGAAATAAGGTAAGGAGTAGCTCCAGACTCACTTATTAATATAAGAATTTGCTTTTCTCAACATTCGGGCCTCGGAACGGTTTACTCGAATTGGGCTGCATTTGAAGGAAAGTGTTTATGTACCTGTGGATTGCGCCAATCAATAAAAGGTATACTTAGTGAACTGTACTAACTACGAATACTTCTTGTCTATACTTCTTTTCATTTCCATTTATTATACTTTATTTATAATCTGTTTCACGTCTCTCTTACGTCTCAGTAACGTTTATTTTATTTTACTTTTTAACCCAATTTCCCCTTTTATTTATTGGTGCAATTATTCTTGTTTCTGATTGTTTAATAATAAAGGAAAATATGTGCTTTGATAATGTGTTAAGTATCCTGTTCAGGCATGTCATGTCAGTACTAGCAGGTTGTTATCTGTATTACTTAGCAATAGATTGATTGTATAATTAGGTATTTATATTGTTTTTGTATTGTATTTTTAACTTAATTATGATATTTTATCACACTCGTTGAATTATTTTGTACAAATAACAATTTTAATGATGAAAAAATTAACATAGTTGTAAGTGAAGGTGTAGTTATGACGTTTTTATCTGTCTATCGGAGTTTGACGCTTTCATTTGATTAGGGCTGAAATCTTTCTTCTATTGTGAATGTTAATTTCCCATTAATTTTTATGTTTCTTTTTAGATTAATATAGTCCGCTATTCTAGAAGAAACAGAGAAACCAAAGAGTCGCGTTCATCTAAACTCTTTGCCATGTTCCTTAATTTCAACACGTCTGTCATCGTGATGCATGATGGATAACATTGTAAATTCAGTTAATATGATTTTTATTTATTTTTAAGCTTATCGTTATATTACATTAAATACCATTCCAAAATTAAACTGTAATCATAAATATTATAACGTGATTGCGAAGGATATTAATATAAATAATAAAATAGTATGTTAAAGACATGGTGGTTTGATTTCCTTTTCCTTTGGCATTCCGTCAATTACCTAAGATCAGAGAATGTGATAAGTGGCCGCTCAATTAGAAGAATTACTCCCTGACAAGGTTAACTTGGCGAGCGCTAGTCAGTCTTGAAAAGAAGTAGATTGTTTAATTGGAGGGTGTATTTGGTCTTGTTCTAGTAACTAGATCATGTTGCGCTGACTGATTTTTAAACGACTTCTTCAAAAAGGAGGAGGTTCTATGTTCGTTTTTTAAGTATTTTCACCGATTTCTCCGCCAATTCTAGACCGATTTTAAAAATTATTTTTTATTCGGAAGCCTATACTCCTGAGGTGGTCTCATTGTCACCAAGTTAGAATCTGATGATGGGATTCCATGAAAATCGAGGGAAACCCTCAAATTTTATAAGCACATACAATGTTTTTCATAAAATTTCTAACGCAATTCAGATATTTTTGCCTGGTAATCATCGTCTCATGTTGCTGAGCTGATAATGGAAGGTATAAGTCAGGATCTGATGATGGGATCTCACGAAAAATGTTTGTTTGGCGATATTTTCACCTATTGTTAACCGATTTAGATGATTCTTTTTTGTTTGGAAGAGTATTTTCTCAGACTGAACCCATTTAAATTTGGTGAAGATCTGATGAAGAAATTCAGAGGTAGGCAATGGAACTTTTCAATAAATGATAGCAAATGGATCGGGATCTCTGAAATCGCATGTCTGTTGATTGTTTACACCAGTTCATAACATAACATCACGCCGGACCGCTGTGTTTGTGGTTTCACTTTTTAGTGGTTCCTGCGTACTGTTAAAAAGTGAAAAAAATATAACAAAATTAAAACCGACTTCCAAAAACAAAACAAGAAGTCAGTTTTATTTTTTGTTAAATAATTTTTTTTTTAGGGTTCCGGACCCAAAGGGTAACCAACGGAACTCTATTACTTAGCCTCCGCTATCCCTCCGTCCGTCCATCCGTCCGTGTGTCAGCGAGCTTGAAATTTTCGCAGTAACAAAAAATAAAAATAAAATCAAATTGAAGAGGGCTCCCTAAAAGAAACGTGTTTTCTTCGTTTTATGATACGGAACCCTTCGTGTGAGAGTTCGACTCGAACTTGGGCGTTTTTTTTGGGTTCCTTTCCCAAAGGGTATCCAACGGAACCCTATTAGTAAGCCTCCGCTGTCCGTCCGTCCGTCCCTCCATTTATTTATTTATTTATATATTTAAACTCCATGTACAATAGTGGTACATAGGAGGACTTACTGCAACGAGGCATTCTCTACCAGTCAACCTTTGGGTTAAAAAGCCTTCTGTCTGACAGCGGGCTGTATCTCAGGAACCGTAATATGTAGACAATTGAAATTTTCACAGATTGTCTATTTCTATTGCCGCTATAACAACAAATAATAAAGAATAAGGTTTTTGGTACGGAACCCTTCGTGTGCGAGTCTGACTCGCTCTTGGCCGGTTTTTTTACCGATGGTAAGCGATGATGTGGTCGAAGATGGAAAACGCTTGCCTAGAAGTAACCTATTAGTATTTTTGTAGCTATCAGGAAACACAGACTAGCAGAGAACTCCACTCCATAGCTGTACTCGTATGTGCAATGAATGTTATCCCAAAACGTTTTGTGAGGTGGGGTATCTACCATGTAAGTCCACAAAGAAAGTAGAGCTATCTAAACAAAGAAAATACCGGTCTTCATGGATCGACAATGTGGTTCCAAACCAAATAAGTCAGCATTATGGGATTCAAACTCGTTTAAAATAATAATAATATTCCACACCACTATCACACAACGCCATCTAGTCCCAAGCTAAGCAGAGCTTGTGTTATGGGTACTAGACAACTGATAAACATACTTATATATTTCTAAATACATACATATTATAGATAAACTACACCCAGATACAGAACAAATGATCATGCTCATCACACAAACATTTGTCCTGAGTGGGAATCGAACCCACAACCTCTGGCATAGCAGTCAGGGTCACTAACCACTAGACCAACAGGTCAGTCAAGTTAAAAGCCATGAGAAGATAAAACAAACATTGCATTGCATTCAATGCAATAACTTGGTTATTTCTAATGTCGTTCATTACTCCTTTGCTTACGACTAGCCTAACCATTAAATAAATCAGACCTGATCTGTCAACTACTATTTACCATTATGTAGGTCAGTATGGGCGATGCAGGAGATGAGACAAATGAAGATATTGTATTCCTGCTACAGAACTTCGCCCCCTCCCAAAAAAACACGTTCTGCAAAAGACCAAGCTTCCAATTATATTCGTGCCCGAGTAATGTGCGCTGAGCACAAGTTTCAGCGGTCAAATTTTTAAGTCACAATAGTCACGGTCCCGGGTCCATCAATTTCCTTGAGCAGATAATGGTGACACTCACTGACACGCTTGTATGGAAAGATCTGACTGCATTCTCTGGTAGTGGCTGGGGAGGCGGCTCTGTTCTTTGTGATTCAAACTAGGATTGGAAATCATCAAATGACTCGTTCCATTTTGGGCGGAGCGGAAGTGAGTGCCACACTCTTAGGCACTTGTCTCACCGCCGGCGACCAGCGAGTAGCGACTGAAAAGTTTCGATAGTTTTGACGCTCGGCTTTCAGCGAGTGCTTTTGTACGACGGGTTTTTACTCGTAATAGTCGCTCCGGCCCGCACTACAGATATAAATGACCGCTGTTTGGTGAGTTCCGACCGCCAAGCGAGTATTGCCGAGCGAGTGTCGCTGAGCGAGTAAAATCTTTGATAGCTCTTGTCACTGGGATCAACTTGGTAATAGCCGTTCGCCGGCAGTGTGAACAGCCAGCTATCAACTATGAATGTATGTGTCTCTTTTACTCAACGAGATCTATATCTTTTGTCCCTTTCCTCAGCGAGAAAATGGTTGATAGCGACTTGCTACCTCGCCGGCGGTGAGACAAGTGCCTTGCTGAGTACAACGCAGCCGTGTTTCTCTTAATGCTCTTTTCGTTCCACCGCCGCGGCTGCGGTGACTCTTTCGAACAACTTAACAACAAAGTATGCCTGTTATTATCAAGTTTCAAATTAACTATGTTATAGTTACCTATCTACAAAACATCCTTGGACTCAATTGTTATCATTTTACTTTTATAGTTCAATTTCTTGGCCCAGTTGTATGTAAATTACGAGTACCTACCAATTTGAATCACTCTCTCACACCTAAAGTTAGTAGATAACCGCAAAGCGTCCACTCCCTATAAGTCTGACTCAGACCAAACGCAGAAGAAAGTGCAGTGCGCTGTGAGTTTTGCAAATAAGTATGAAATGGGTTACATGACGTCACCCACGGTGTCTGCCGGACCTGTCACAAGCACATGGGTAATCCCAACGTGACGTAAACACGACCAGATGCATAGTCAGACGAAGTAACGACTCCCGCAGACAGCACGCAGCGCAACACGCCGTCCTCACTTCGTGTAGGTGCAATATTTTATTAATATTTTTGTGGTTTTTTGTGGTGGTAAGGTACCTATAGGTATATGTTATGTTATGGGTCTTTGTTAGGTAAATATTTGTATATAGTTTTTGATCGCACTTAGCTTGGAGCTCGTGGCTAGATAAAAACAGCCGCTCGGGATATCTGCAAGGTTAAGCAACGCTTGCCAAAGTTGGACTGTGGATGGGTAACTTACCGAGATTCCTCCGTGCCTCGGAAAGCACGTTAAGCCGTTGGTCCCGGCTGTCATTTGAAGATCTTTGGCAGTCGTTACGGATAGTCAGAAGCCAGTAAATCTGACTCCAGTCTTGCCATGAAGTACCGTGTTTCCCAGTCAATGGGTTGTGGAGGTCTGTTAGGCAGCCGCACCTCGTAAAATACTGGTATACTAAATCGGGCTTGACTGGTAGACGACCCCAATATAATTGGGAAAAGGCTAGGCAGATAATGAGATTTTGATCGCACTTATCTAAGCATTCCGAAGCAGATTTTGGAGTAAGGTTTGGAGGGAGGTGATAGTCATAGCTGCTTTCCATACTTCAAGTTCTGCTTTGACGACAGATGTAATTCTTTCGGCCAGCACTGCCGAATATATACGAATTGACTCTCCAATTTCAGAACAGGTCGCATTTGAAGGTAAAAAACCAGATAGTGCCTGTACTATATATTTTACGGTGGCTCTCAATCAATTGTAGGATTGTAAACCTCACGCCCATGAGCCTAGGTATCTCCGGTTATCTTTAATCAAAATCAACAAAAACAAAACATTACCTACAGAACAAAATAATGGTGGTCATATTCAAACAAAGAAACAAAGAACTTATTTTCGTACATTAAATGAATAAACAATACAAACCAATAGTCCTAAAAGTAAAAGAACAATTTTCTTGTGTTTTAATTTCCACCCTATGTAAGGTTTTCTTCATCTATCTTTCTTTACCCGCTACATCTCCATTACTAACATAATAAAGAGTATTCTATTTGTAGTAAAATAGTCTATGGATGCACTAAGTAAATCTTTCATATAAACTCAAACAGTAAATCAAAAACTTTTTATACAAAAAAAAAATACAACCGACTTCCAAATAAAATAACACTACAAAGTAAAAAATAACTTAGATTCAGAAGTTAGTGTTTTTGGTAGTTTTTTCGTATTACATTAGGTATTTGGAAGTCGGTTGTATTTTTTGAAAAAAAAAAAAAATCCAGTGGTGTTGTTATCCACTATAACAACACCACTGGAAAATCGCAGGAAAGCAAAATACGCAAAGCGAATTCCAGCTACATAAGTAGTTTGATATAAAAGCCAAACTTCGATTTTGATAAAATTTCTAACACAAAAAAAATAGTCAAATCGGTCAATAAATGACGGAGTTATGAGATAAAAGACAAAAAAAAAACATCCAAATTGAGAACCTTCTCCTTATTCTGAAGTCGGTTAAAAAATTATTGATCTTTCTCAAAAAGTATCGCCATTTCTACCAATTTTTCGCATTTCTTATCTCATAATTATTTCTTTCTATATTGCGAAAAATCCATTCTGCGAAAGAGGCATTGTGATAAAGCTAACTTTTGAGAAAGAGTCATTCTGCGAGAGCAACATTATGAGAAAGAGACATTTTGCGCCCAGTAGACATTTTGCGAAAGCGACATTTTGCGACTAAGCCCTTAATCTTAGCCCAGGTACTAGCATGCAAGTTGAATTACATTGCGGGGAATTATCGAGCGATTGTACCTCGGTAGCCCACAATGTATTAGAACTTGCGTGCGAGCTACTTGAAGATGGAAAAGTGGCCTTCCGCCTTATTATATCCAGTAAGTAAGTAGCTTATTTCCTACTAGTTGTGGAATTTGTTCGAAAGAGGCACTGAGGCCCTTAAACGCAAACGGCATTAGGATGGGTTTTAGTCAGTAAGAGTCTACCACTCCCTTCCGCTCCGCCCAGAGCGGAAAGGGTCATCTGATGATTTCCTAACCTTAAAAAAAGCCGATATCCTACATACCACTTTCTCACATCCACACAATTCTGTTTTCTGCTAGCACGGGTTCTTTCGGCAGGGGTCGAGCTCATCTCTTCACCTTAGCCTTGGTCTGTGGCGATGTCTTCATAAGGAAACATTCGCAGCTTATTGCAGTTACTTTTACTCCGTGATTACCAAGGTTCTCATACGTAGAAATACATTGACGTGCGAGATACTGAGAACCGTAAAGAAAGATGCTAAAGACCCAAAACGCTGGTTATTCCTGATATAAATCAAGGTTCCGCTATTCGAACATACCACTACTGATAGAGACAAGGACTCAGCCTTGACCTTAGGCGCCATTCGTTAACCACATGACATTATCACGGCACAGTTATTTAGCAATTAGGCCTGCAACCTTAATTAGGCTAATTTATTGACGCAAAGCGATTATTTGTGTGTTTTAGTATCTTTTGTTGCCACCTATATGCAATTATTTTCAGGAACCATAGATATCTATAATATGAAAATTAAATATATTTAAAACTTTTACAACACACTGCACACTGCTCAAGAAATGCACTTACGTAGCCTGTATACATAGTTCAAAAGTTCAAAATTACGCATCATACAATGCCGTGTGATGTCGGTCGGTGCCGTATGGTGCCGTAAAAGAATAATTCCATCCCATCACTTTCCGTGGGTGTCGTAAGAGGAGACTAAGGGACTCACCAGCGAATGAGCAGCAGCTTTCTCTGTAAAACGCAACACCATACACTGCGAACGCCAACCCGCCTGCCAAGCAAGGCGATTATGGCAAACCCCCCTTTTAGGGAAGGACTATGTGCAGCAGTGGACGTCTTTCGGCTGTTATGATGATGATGACCATACAATGGAACGTGCGGTAAAATAGGTACTCTCACCTAAGTACCTAATTTACCGCACGCTCCATACAACGGAGCGTGCGGTAATGTAGGTACTTACGTGCTGTGCATATGCGTATCCTTTAAAAAAATATACAGGAATTCCACCAAGGATTTTCACAATTCGAGAATAAGAAAAGTTAGGTATACTTTCCAATGCTTCTTTATATTTTTCAATAATACTCAATTAATTATTAATAAAATAAAATTCAACTTTCCATGGTGGGAGAATCGCGAATACCGCAGATTAAAAATGACTGCCACTAAATAAAGCTCATTCATTTTAAGTACCTAGGTAAGATTCCACTAAATTAAAAATGGAACATCCGAAAACTAACGCTTATTCATTTCGAGTATTTTGAAGTTCAATTTAAAAAAAATTATATCATCAAAATAATAAAAGATAACAGTTAATAAGCTGAATGATCCCTAATCGATAGGGTCATCCATCTATGACCCTAATCTCTTCAAAGTTAGAGTGAACAGGCTCCTTCTGGGTAGGCTCGCTCCATCGTAGACTTTATCTCTGTCATCTCTGACATAGACTAGAGTCAAGGGCAAACCCATTACAAACAAATAAATAAATAATAATATGATGGAATCTCCTTGGAAGCTCTCTTGCACAATTTTTTGACTCCATTTAATATTAAAGAGAAAATGAGACAAAGATGATCTAATTGTAAATATGCAAATTCGTGATTCAAAATTTTTATACTACAAAGCTGGTTGCGAGTTTCCGACTGATATCTAAAAACAAGAAGTTTCTCATTACCTATTGTACTGTTTTTTCCGAAAATGTGTTGTAAAACGTTGTATGACACACGTGCAGATATTGGTATTTACAAACTCGTGACTATGGTAACACATTCGTCTACTCGTTTGTATAAACCAACCTACGGCACTAATATCATAAATAACTATTCCGTTATTGGTGATTGACCTCCCATGCCGGTCCTGCTCCACAGTCATAGCCGCTTGGGTCCATTTGTTAGGTTTTTATGTCTCAAAGAAATGCTCACCCTCTTTATTAGGTACTTTCATAATTATTATAATCACTTGTTTATTATTTTTGTTGTAAACTAAATCGTTTTTTTTTTTTTCATTTTTTGTTCATTGACGACCATAGTTTTTTGTAATATTGAACCATTTTTTCACACATTATGTGATTAGTTATAGTTTTACTTATTGGACATGAACGATCATGGTAGTTGAGAGCATGTCATACTCACTCAAATGTCTCACTGATGGTGGCGCGTGGGTTGGATCATTCGGTTCTCTTCAAAATGGTTGAGCTGAATGATGCCGATACACGCGTCATGTTCGTGAACGAGCGCCGTCATTTGAGACTGGTCATCTATTAACTGCCATAAGCTTATTTAAATCTTTATATTTTAAATTCTTGTAGTAAGTTTTTTTCCTTTGCATTGTCCTCACATGCAGAAGCAACAAAGAATTTTTGTAAAACATAAAATGATTTAAAAGAGTGTCCGTGGAGTTTCTTGCACGTTCTTCTCCATAGAGATCTACGCTTCGGAACGTGCAAATAGCTTCCATATTTTTGACTGACCGACCTTGACATTTCAAAAGTGCCTGTAAATGGTTTATTTGAAATAAATTGCTTTGAATCTTTGACTGAGTGACTGACAGACAATGCACAGCCGAAATTGCTGTTTGTAGTAAGCTGAGGTTCCTTGGGGAGTGTAAGGGAGCACTAAGAGAGGATTTCCCGTAAATTTTACGAAGTCGCGGGCAAAAGCTAGTCATTTAATAACAAGCTAGCTTCTGCCAGCGGGTTCGCACCCGAGAAAGTCGTTAATTGAATTGAAAAGTCGTAATTGAAAATTGAAAGTCGTAAAACGGGTAAACCATGTCCTTTCAAAGCATGGTCCACCCGTGTGTCAAGTTTCATCTGAACTCGATCAACCAAAACCAAAACCGGCCAAGAGCGAGTCGTACTCGTCCACCGAGGGCTCCGTTCAAATTTGTAGGTCCTACACATTACTTTAAATAGAGAAAATATTTTTTTTGTGATTTAATTACAAGTGTATAGTTTTTAGACTTTTCCCTAAATTTGTATTATAAGATTCATAGTTGTAGGATTCAACGGAAAATTGTGACCTAGAACCAAAAAATTCGGAGACATGTGACATCTTCCAACCCGCACTGGGCCCTCGTGGTGGATTACGGCCTACTCCCTCTCACCGAGAGGAGGCATTTGTCCCAGCAGTGGGAACATTATAGGCTGATTATGCTTTTGCTTGAGAGTGTCGACGTTTTTTGGGGCATAAACGGCCGTATCTTTTTTATGTTAACTAATAACTATGATTTTTTCACAGCTTCATGGGACCGTACACCTGAGTATATGGTTTAAATTCCAACTCGATACCTCCACGCATTCCCGAGATATTGACAGACAGGCGGTCGGACAACAAAGTGATCCTATAAGGGTTCCATTTTTTCCTTTTGAGGTACGGAACCCTAAATAAGACAAAAAAGGCAGGCACACAGAGTAACTTTCGCATTTATAATTTCAGCAGGTATGTACGATTTAACTCTAACAGTTGATCGAGTTTACAGAGACCCGACCAGCTTCCCCTGAAGTTAATACAAATAAATTGGACTTGGATTTTGAATTTCGTATAGGTGGAACCCTAAATAAGACAAAAAAGGCAGGCACACAGAGTAACTTTCGCATTTTAATTTCAGCAGGTATGTACGATTTAACTCTAACAGTTGATCGAGTCTACAGAGACCCGACCAGCTTCCCCTGAAGTTAATACAAATAAATTGGACTTGGATTTTGAATTTCGTATAGGTGGAACCCTAAATAAGACAAAAAAGGCAGGCACACAGAGTAACTTTCGCATTTATAATTTCAGCAGGTATGTACGATTTAACTCTAACAGTTGATCGAGTCTACAGAGAACCGACCAGCTTCCCCTGAAGTTAATACAAATAAATTGGACTTGGATTTTGAATTTCGTATAGGTGGAACCCTAAATAAGACAAAAAAGGCAGGCACACAGAGTAACTTTCGCATTTATAATTTCAACAGGTATGTACGATTTAACTCTAACAGTTGATCGAGTCTACAGAGACCCGACCAGCTTCCCCTAAAGTTAATACAAATAAACTGGACTTGGATTTTGAATTTCATATAGGTGTGCCTACACCTATGTTAGTACCTGATTGATGTAGACGCCAAAAAAGTATCTAAGTAAAAATAATATCGAGAAAGTAAGAAATTTATGACGACCATCGATTTATCGGGGAAACTGAATTTCAGGGAAACTCAATCAGCAAAAAATAAATACGTGCAGATCAAAGCTCTTAGTTAAATACCCCTTTTGTCGAGTGCGCATTCGGCGGAAAATAGGAAAGGCATCTGGAGACCTACTATAAAAGGAACAAAGAAAGGAATTTATATTAAATTGCTAGAGTAGGTAACTGGAACCTTTGCCTACGAGTTAAACTAGCACGCTTGCTACTTCCTATTAAATGTTTCTAAAGAGACAGACTGCAAGGAGCAAGGCACACAAAGCGATATTTTACTGTATGAAACGTTAGATTCTACATATTATGTATGTAAAGAAGTCAGTTCTTACCTATATAGGTACCTACATGTGTGTGTTCCGCAGCGGCGCTTTCTAGCTTCTGATTTCTTGGAAAAATATATTATCCGGATTGAAAACCTACATATTGTTCAATATGTTGTGAGTAGTTCTGGCAAAAGGCAAACATGTGTATACCTAATGCTTGGAAGTTGAACTAGAGAATTCTAACAAAGAAAAATACTTATCAGTACCTTTTCTGGGTTAAGTATACTTATACTTAGATTAAAAAATTAGAAAAATCATAAAACCCGGCTGCAAAAAAGTCAACCGGTACACTATTATTAAAACTAATATCTTATATACATTAGATTTGTAACCTCCATTTGATTTCCTTCATTTTGTTTTGATACTCGATAGGTTTGGTTAAAAATAAATATTAACGACTAACAATTTTGCTCCCTAAACCCACCATATTGCTTTTTTTAAACACGGACACTAAGGACACTTGGAGTTTTTAAATGAAACTAACGACACCTTAATAATCAACCTCAATTCAGCCGTTTGGAAGGTACGAGATAATAAAGAAATGTACCTACAAATAAACAAACATACATACCTACATACAAAATACGCGCGAAAAACATAACCCTAACTTGGCAGTCGGGTAAAAAAGGGCGCAAAGACAACCGAAAGTTACAACTACATGCTCAACCCTTTCTTCGTACGGCAATAGAAACAAGATATGATTCTGAATGAATATCGCGGTATCAGTGATAAATGAATAACGGTCTAAATGTTACCCCTTCTATGTGCATCAATGAAAGAGAAAGCATTATAAGATAAAGCACAACACTCCGTTAGTGTACCGAAAAATTTCTCGACGACACAACCAAGGCAATCCTTTCGAAGGATTTAGCGGCACATGAGCGTTTACACTAAAATCGTAATCAGCAACGATTATGTCAAGGAAAGTTTAAAATGGCGCAACAGGCCACCACACATCGATACCGGCCCGTATATAAAAACAATACGAAACTAACAAATGGACAATCCGTGAAAAATCCTCAAAATGTTCACAAGTGCCTGTATAGTTTTCTTTATTATTGGTGCCGCCGGTAAGCATTTACGTTCTGTTTTCATTATACACATTTTCAAGCCATGTATCCTGCCTTATGTTTTGTAGGTACTCGGGTCTTCTCAGATTTTCGATGTATTATCCAACGTGGCTCTATCTTTAGCGCTATCGTCTTCCTCCTCACTGCGTAATTCGAGTTCGTTTTCGTCTTGCTGTTTAACCAGATTCTCTTTACGTAGCAAGATGTATGAGATCACTTTATTTCCTATGTTAATAATAACGGGTTAGCTTGCCTTTAACTTTTTGATGGGAAATATTTTACGATAGGATACTAATAAGAATTAAAAAATACTATTGCACAAAAAAAAAGTGCCGGATTGAGCCTATCGAAGTTCAATACAAGGTTGACTGGTAGAGAATGCCTTGTTGCAATAAGTGCGCCCATGTACCACTATTGAACATAAATTTTAAAATATAAACAAACAAATAAATACAAGACCCGCCCCAGTATCAACATAGTTTATAGCGTGATTTGATTTAAATAATAACAGAAATCAAAAGTTTGATAAACCTGTCGAAATTTGATTATCTAATATTTATTATCGTGTTGTGAAAGTTGTTCTAAAACATAACTAAATGTCATGGTTATTATTAAAATTAAAATTCGTTAAAATATTCGCAAAAATTAGCGTGGCAGAGCGTCTAAAAAGGATTAAAACGATATCCAAAATTAAACTAAATAAAATAGAGAAAGAATATTATTTAACAAAGTTAGGGCAAGTCTTATCGCTTTAGGAGTACTTTATTTGAAATTAAACCATAGGTATACTGATAAAGTGGGTCAATGGAATATTTGGTTATGAGCCTATCTGGATAGATTAGTAGCTTGAAGTCTCGTATCTTAGGTCAACAACATCTTTTAATACGTGTCATAAATTCATTGTACTCGTAGTAAGCAATAAGCACATATTAGTAAGGAACAATAAGGCTTCCACAGACAGGTCCGACGCAACTTCACGACAACGCGGTTTCATATAAATTGTTTACTAATGGGTTTTTTTGTAGAAACTTGTTGTCGCATTGTTGCGTCTCGTTTGCCTATGTCAGTCTTTGCTCTAGTTAATACTATGTAATATCAAAGAAAAATTAAAGACTGAAAATGCATGTTGACCTGAGAACCTTCTTTTTGTAGTCGACTAAAAAGGATACATCTTTACATGGAACGCTGGTCTGAACAATGTCATTTCGGAATCGTTTTGTAGAACATACAAGGAATTACTTGTTTCTATCATTTGAATTGAAAAGATTATATTTTTTTTTTATTACACGTAAAGGCTCTACGCTTTTAGTCATTTAAGTATATGGTATACAGACTAGATACATTCTTAATAAATCAAACTGTCTAAACATTAATATTTATTATTTTTTTAAGTTCTCGGCGAAGGTGGAGATGATCAAGCTAAACTCAGGCTTTACCATGGGTAAGTTCAACACATTAAGAAAAAACAAGAGGGTTTGAGTATAAATTTTAATATAAATATTTGTTACAGAGCTTTCGAAAACTTTACCGAGGTGCGGTTTGATGATGTCCGCAGTATATTTTCCCTGTCATGGTACGACTCTAGCAAGTCGACGACAATATTTTGCCATGGATTTACAGGAAAGTATTAGGAAAATATGTATAAGTTTTACTTAACCTCATTTTCCTAGGTAACAGCTTTGCACGTGTCAGCCACTCATAATTTTCGTAAGATATTCAATAATGGTTTAAGAGGTTATATAGGTAATAAGATTGAACATTATATTTCCAAGTACAAAGACTAAGCCGAGCTCGTTATCAATTTTCTCGAAGTAATCTCCAGCTTATACTTATTTTAATAGGATTTCTTCATCTCATCCATTTTAGTTAGAATTATATAGAATTAGAATTATTAAAACTAAAGTCTAAGAAGAATCAACATTATTTTTTGGGCATTCGTTTAATAAAGAAACACTATACGAAGACTTCGCAGCCATTATTCATAGTACTTATTACGATAATCAGCTTAAGGTCAGAGCTCAGAGAGAGGAAATAATAAAAAATAATTTACAGGTTATCCCAATGGGCCCGCGGTGACTGCTCTAATAAAAGCGTATTTGGAGCAAGGACAGAGTAATGTTGCTCTTCTGAACTGGGACCGTCTAGCCGCTCCGATATATAATTCGATCCCCCACTCTTACTTAACTTGGGCTATACCCAATGCTCTTAAGGTGAGTTAAAAATCTTACTAAAACCTCTTTTTCAAAATTGCTCGCTCAACACCCGATCGATTGGGTTTCATTAAAACGAATTTAAATAGCATTCAGCTACCTAACATCCCTACATTTCACAGCTCTTTTTATTTAATCCATCTCATCTTATTCCATTACACTTTAAAGAATAAATAGGTTTCAACTTCTAATGCCAATATCCCTCCACTCTTGCTATTCTTTCCGCTCTAAATTGTATAAGTATATCTAAGTGCTGTCGACAGACTCAATGCTTCCTTTGTTTCTGCTCGAAGCCAGCGTTGGTCATGTATATGATTGTATGAATATTATGTTTGATCTTTGAAGTCTACGCCTCTGTATGTAACCTAGCTTCACACGTACCTATGTAACATTTTAAGTTTGCCACCTAAAATTTTGTTTACCCGACATCACTACATAGTATAAAATAAAGTCGCTTTCGCTGTCTGTCTGTCCCTATGAATGCTTAGATCTTTAAAACTACGCAACGGATTTTGATGCGTTTATTTAATAGATAAAGTGATTCTCGAAGAAGGTTTTAGTAGATAATTTACACCCGTGAAAAGCCGGGGCGGGGCGCTGGTTTAAAATAAAAAGAAGCCAGTTGTGATAAATTGCCAATGTAAAGCACGGGACATCTTCATTTCGGGCACTATGAATACAAACGATGGTTATAATGAGTACAACGATGTCTTACTCAGCTCGGCGCGGACTTCGCTGACGTTTTGCTGAACCTCTCCGCGGACGGCCTGGATTTGAATAAGACGCACTTAGTGGGCCATTCCCTGGGCGCGCATATTGTTGGCATCACTGGCAACAGAATGGCGAGGAAAGGAGTCCAATTGCCTTGGTAAATATTTGCTTACTTCGTCTGTTTAATATTTTAAGTACGGTTTTAGCCTAATGCAAATATTTGGATGAAAGATCTAGTGTTGGTCAATATTTGCCGTTTTAAAGGTCACTGTAGAGAATCATTATAAACGCGAATCCCTTTAACAAGGGATTCGCGTTTATAATGATTCTTTAAGCTTGATTAATAGCAAATCTTTGAGTTGGTAAATACCTACAATGAATATTAATAAAAATTTGAGATATAGTGAGTCAAATTGCAATATTATTCGTAGCGATATCGTACTCCGTAATTTCATGCTCCATAATTTGTAGCAGAAACCCCTATAATTTCTCTGTATTAAGCGTCAATAACTTCAACAGGATCACGGGTTTAGACCCTGCAGGCGTCATATTTGACGGTAAACTGCCGTTTGAGAGGTTGAACCCCAATTCTGCCGAGTTCGTCGACGTCATACATTCAGACCCGAACAGATACGGCAGCAAGAGGGAACTGGGCACTGTAGACTTCTGGCCCAACTACCGGAACTTCGGGCCTGTCGTGCAACCTGGCTGCGACAACGAATCCCACCCGAGGTTCTCACCTGAAGGTATGTTGCAATCGTTGTGTATTTTATTAACTTCATGGATTATTTCATTTACTTACATCTAAATGTAATATGGACTTTGAAGCTTCTCTTTTTTTTTTTTTTTTTTAATATACTGAAATCCTTCGTTCTCATATCGATGCTGAAATCAGATTATGTATAGGTAGGTATTTGTGTCTGTTTTTGTTAACGGTAAGATCCCGAGAACACTTGTACTTATGTGAGTGGTGATTACCACCCATGCATAATTGCTCGTGCCTTTTTAGAAAGGTCTTTTCTCGGAACTGGGTTAGAAACAGGTTGGCAATATTTGGGGCTAAAGAGTTTTCTCTTGTGCTTTCAACGTTTTCTTCTTTTAAAACACTAGGAATTTCTCCTGTATCGTGGGTGCGATTACAAACATACAAACTCACATACGCAAACAGACCCGGAACAACTATCTGTAGGCCATACAAATACTTTGTCCGTGCGGAAATCGAACCCGCGACATGCAGCGCAGGAGTCAATCGCTCAACCACTGTGTTTAGGTTATAGAAGATTATATGAGGAGCTCGTGGCTAAATATTAACAGCCGCACGGGTCGATCTTCAGGGTTAAGCAACGCTTGCCGAGGTTGGTCTGTGGATGGGTGACCATCTTAACATACCGAGACACCTCCGTGCCTCAGAAAGCTCGTTAAGTCGTTGGTCCCGGCTGTCATTTGTAGATCATGGCAGTCGTTACGGATTGTCAGAAGCCTAAATCTGAAACCAGACTTGCCAAGGAGTACCGTGTTACCAAGTTTATGGCATAATTGGTAAATGGGTAGGCAGCCGCTTCACGTAAAATACTGGTATTCAGCTGAATCCAGTTTGACTAGAAGCCGACCCCAATATAGTTGGGAAAAGGCTAGGCAGATGATGATGTATATCCAACTGAGTCGGTCCAGTAGATTCGGAGAAAATCGGCTGTGACAGACGAACAGATAGCCTAACAACCAGGTGACGTTCGGAACCTTAAAAACTCACTGTATCATTCCAGATCTGTGCAATCATCACAAATGCTGGCAGTTTCTCGTCGACTCTATCAAGTACCCAGGGTCTGTGATGGGGAGCTACGCCAAATCCTTCCGGCAATGGAAGAACTATTCGAAACCAGAACGATTCGCTACAGTACTTGAACTTGGGAAACATTACGATAGCGTGTGAGTATTACTATTTATTTTTATATGATTTGACCTCAAATTTTCTTAAAAAGAAAATGGTTTTTGATAGAATTACAACCAAAATTACCCATTACCTATAAATCTATGGATTTATAGGTAATGGGTAATTTTGGTTGTAATTAATTAAATAGTCCTTTCTGTATGCAGAAAGGACTATTTTTAGCACATGCTTCTAAAATAACTGAAAAAGGGCAAACGTATCGAGTAGCGGATGAAGTAATAACAATTAATAATAATGTGCGATGCCTCGTTTGAACGGGTCGGTTGCTGGCTATATTTTATGCGAGCCACTAACCACTGCCACTGGCGCAGCGCCGCGGCCCGCGTTAAACATTCAGCTACATAAGTGTCACTGGAATAAATACTTACCTATGTGCCTACTCTACTACGTGCTCGCTAGCTAACAAATAGCCCAACAGCCCACGACGACGGCCAGACCTTCGTTATTTTATAAAAGCTGAAAGTTTTTCTGTGCATGTCCCCTATACAGGTAAGAACGACCATCGACTATAGAGTTTGGGTTGTGGTTACTTAGGCAGGTAACAGGAAGTAAAGGTGTATAAAGTAGTACCTTAAATTCGTTAATTTTTTCGGGATAACTTTAGAATTCTCGTAATTCATTGCCGGACACTAATTTTTATACTCGAATTTTGCTTTTATACTATAACAAAAGTATTATTATAATTTATTAAAGTTTAAGGGTGTCTGGCAGGGGGTAGCAACTGTTATAAGTGTCCGGCAATGGATGACGAGATTTCTAAAGTTATCCCGAAGAAAATATAAAAAAAATGAGCTTTATACTTTAACGAATTTAAGAGACTATTTTATACACCTTTACTGCCTTTTACCTGCCCAAGTAACCACAACTTAAACTGTATATTCGCTGGTCGGTCTTACCTGTACAGGGGACATGCATAGAAAAACTTTCAGCTTTTATAAAATAACGAAGGTCTGGCCGTCGTGGGCTCTTGCTCTAAATTATTTGACACCTAAACTGGGTTTAAATACGCCAAAAAATTGTTGCTATAACTTTATGTAGTTACCAGCTTTTTCACACGGCTTCGATCCCGTAGACTATCTCACAGAAACCACCGGGATAAATAGTAGCCTATTGGACTTAGCTATGGTGTAGCTTTGTATCATTGAAAGGACTTTCCGGATTGGATCAGTATTTCTCGAGATTATTTCTACATACAAACAAAAAACATAGTTAAGATTTTGCTTGTTAAGTTAACCGTATGAAAAGTCATTTATATTTTTCAGAGCGTCTATTTTACTGATAAGTTCCCACTTGAAACGCTCAAATGGCTGATCAGTGCCTGCATAAAGTAAGTTCGAAAATATTATTGATTTCAGAGTACCTGGAAACTATTATTTCACGACGGCTGCATCGTCACCGCACGGACTGGCTGAAAACGGCTTGTAGATTAACATACATACATTTAAAATTACACTTTATGGCTGTGATCATCCATCTATGTACTTACCAAATCTTAGATCATGCATGCAATGCAGAAAATAGATTCTATCCACAAATATCAGTATTTTATGTAAAGTCTAGTGGATAAGTAGGGTCTCAAGCCCCTGCTAGCCAATTACAATGATTTTAAAAAGTCTGTCTTCGAATTAAGTATCATTATTTTAATTTGAGAGAGCACGGCAAAAAATTGTGAGTGACGAAGTCTTCAAGACACTTAGCGTTATAATATGCAAATTCAAAACTTTGGTCCCGATAATTACCGCTACTGAAGATAATGATTCATCGAATATCAAGCAAATTAATCATCCAAGATGGAGAAATTTTTGCAGAAATCATTAAAGCACTTAAAAGGCAAATGGATTCTCTGATGCGGATGCCAAATGGATTCTGAACATTTTATAGATAGGCCTGTGCCTACCTGGCCTATTGTTCCGAAGAATGCGGCAATTATAAACCAAGAGCCTACTTATATTAGGTTCTTAACGTTTGCCACTGGCATTTTGCCGTTTCCGACTAAGTTGAAAAATATCAAATGTCTTTTTATGTATAAACAAATATTTATAAGATCCTTCTGCTCGTAATTGCGTATTTAAAATATTAACTTAACGATAACTTTAAGTAGGCAATTAAAATAAAATGTGAAAAGAAAATAATGTCTTTTAATTGAGTGTTTTTTGAAAAGAAATAAAATTCTGCATAGTTTCCGTACGAATTAACCGAGGCTCTTAATTAATGTCTCGCTGCACATGTTACCGTCATCATACATTTACTATAGCGATTCCTTATTTTTATAGTTATTGCTGTATGTTTCTTTAAGGGGCACTCACGCATTTTTGTTTGGAACGCTTATGTCATGCATCAGAGAACCACAGAAAAACACATGAGTACTGTCACGTGTGAACTCAAGTGTAATAGCTACGTCAAAGCTTCACGTAAAAAGAGCGTGTATTTGGAACAGGACAGTCCATCAGAGGAACACGTGCGGAGCATTCCCCTGGGCAGGGCCGACCACAGGCTAGGCCGTATCCAGTCACACTGTTCAAATACACCTCTGAAAACGGTTTTTTAAATGCACCTCCTGAGGCTGTATGTCGCCCGCGAGCTCGATTACTGACATCTTAGATACAAGAGCATACCTAGGTACAACCTTTGATTATATTTGCGTACTAATAAGTTCTTAATAAAATAAAACTTGGTACTAACTTGACGTGAAAGCATTAAAATGCGGTACGTTAACATCAACACCGATAGAAGCCACAGCAGGAAAGTCGTTTCGAGTTTCAACATCTTTCTTATTCCTTTAAAGTAATGGAAGAAGCGTTAGAAAAGCGTTACTTAATATCTTTCCGAGAAAAATTATAAATTTCCTTCCCTACTGTAGAGTAGAATATTTTCCTCGTTGTAAAAGGGAGTGAAGAAAAACGTAGAATATCTATATCAGCTGCATTTACCCCGATTATCGTAAAAGTCAATTGAGAGGAAGGGTTATCGTTAGCCGTAGAAAGACAATGGGCTGATAACGTATAACTAGGTCCATAGTGCAAGTCTATCAATAGTACCAGCCAGCGTAAAACTATCTTATCGCTGTGAAAAGTCGTTTTGAATCAGTTCTTAAAACTTTTCTGACACCTGATCAATTATCGTAGGAGAAAACTCGGGCTTTCGAAAATTCATTCTTCATCTGACCTTCATTCTTGTTTTATCCTAATCCTAGGAGTTTAGTAGTAAGGTAGGCAGAATACTAAGCACTTTTAATTGAAGACGATAACCTAGATATTATTAACAAGGTGTGAACAACACAAGTGGTCCTGATGCATGTCATTCAGTATGACGAGTGGACGAGTGGTTAGAGAATAAGTAATGCTTTTATTTTTTATATATATTTATAAAGTAATAAAACACCAGTTAAATTCTCACAGTTATAACTTATTGATTAATTTGTGGGAATGTTTTACCTTTACCTAACAAAACGGATACACCTATTTTCTTCCAAAGCTACCTTTTAAAGCAATGACCATAAAGCCCGTTTTAAAGCTACTAGGGCGTTTCAGCAATCCAACATGTCGTAGTGCTCAAGATCTTGTCGATATTATTAAATAGTTGAGGCTGTATGTGCGGCAAGAACGAGGTTACCCTGAACAAACACGGTCAACTATTCACTGATCTTTCTGAACAAAGCTACAGCCTCCGTCCTGCCATTCTCCCCCAATGACTCTGCAAAATTCTTTACAAAGATTATATTGACTCAGCAATTAAAATGATAAACATTTGCCTATTTGTTACTTTGTTCCGAGTTTAGGGATAAATACTTACGTAGGCAGATATATAGAGCTGCGCCGGCACGACTAATTGACCTAATTTGAATAAGCTTTCAGTAAGCACATTTTCGCGAATTTAGTTTCACTTATTTTGTTAAAGGTAAAACAGATTAAGAAAGGGTGATAAGAGTGATCACGGTCTTAATAATTTAATCTGAATGTTTGTTAAAATGTTTTGATAAGATCTTGAGATCTTGTAGTTTATGCGAAATATTTTAGCTGGCTTTGAAAGCAATTTCATAATGCAATCATCATCATCATTTCAGCCGAAAGACGTCCACTACTGGACATAGGCCGCCCCCATGAGGGGGGGGGGGTTTGCCATAATCGCCACGCTTGGCAGGCGGGTTGGCGATCGCAGTGTATGGTGTTGAGTTGTACAGAGAACGCTGCTGCCCATTCTCTGGTGAGTCCCTTAGTCGCCTCTTACGACACCCACTTGAAGTAATGGGATGGTTTTGTTCTTTTACGGCACCATACACAAAAATGCAACGATGAAACTAAATAGCGTTTTTAAAAGATAATTAATATAAGTAACAGGATAATTAACTGATACATTAATGTGATTTACGGCCAATCAACAAGGTCATGTAAAATGTCGATGGAGCTAAACCGAGCACGGCAATTTTCATTGCGTTTTAACGCAGCCGGGACGCAACCAAAGTCGTTTGGTACATCTGTTTGACAATTTACGCTTTTAATAATAGCCGACACTGCCTTTGAATCGGTCGCGCACGAATTAACAACCGGCAAAATTAAAGCCTTCAAACTTTTTGCAGAGCCAGCGGACCGATAGAGCGCGCTCGCTGCTGCCCTTATTTAGCCGCGGGGGGATTTTCTCAAAATTAGAAACGTCCCAAATCGGCTTCGTTACATTGTAACTCGTTGTAATAGAGTTGTTCCTGAAAATATTGTTGCTTTTGTATCAAGTTGCTGATCAATCCATTCGCGCATAAAGTTACTGTACCATAATTAAGAAGCGAGAAACCCTGCAGAAGGGATTCATTTAATTTTGGGAGCATATTTGATTAAAGTAAAAACATTGTTTTTGATACACTTATGTAATAAAGTCGTAACACACCAAACCTTGAAAGTGTTAAAATGTCGATTAACTGTAACATTGTTACCCGCACCATACAGATATCGAAAAAATGATGAATGCTACACGTTCACGTTCGTCAGGTAAGCCCATCACGTATAATTTACGATAAGTGGCTGATATCATTATGACGATATTAATGATACAACCATTACAAATTCGACGAATGTCCCTTCCGTGGACATAAGGAACTAGCGGCAACTTTGTATTATTCATGTATATCGTACACTTGGGGCCCGAATGACAAGCGTTACATGTGTAATGCAGGTGTCGGCGTATATATGAGATGCTTCGCTTCCAGCTCAAGATTGAATGCACATTTTATCGACTTGAAAGCCTATGGAAAAATATCCGGAACACTCTCAAAAGTTATTTTGCATAGATATCACGTAAACATCGTGATATAACTTAGTTGTATAAATATGAATCTTAAGAAAACCAGTTGCTGTTTATAATAACTTTTTCCATTATTTCCACTAAGCTCATTCTGGCCTGGAGTGTAAGTAATGCGAGTGCGCCAAGCGAGTTCGCTCCTTGTAATTATAGACTAAGACCTACAAAATTATCCACTAGAACTAGTATTTTCATAATTTATGCAAGCCAAAGTGTAGGGTTGAAACAACGGGCCAAGTACCTGTGTTCAGCCAATTACCTGAATATCAAACCTGAAGTCAATTACCTGAGTACCACGGTGTGGATATACAACTTTAATGCGGATCGATATTATTTATGTCGATGTTTTATATTATTTGGAGCTTATCGAACAAAATAGTTAGTGGTGGCTAAATAAAATAAAACACGCATCATCACGGCGCTGGCTTCGTGGCAATTAGTCTGCGTGTCGCACGATATGTATTTTTTACCGTAATTGGAAATATCAAAATTCGATTGGAATTTATATTGGCAAAGAGAAAAAAAAACATTCGGTGTTATAGCTGATATAGCTCCCAATGTACAGAGTTTTGTTTATTTATTTACTATTGGATTTCGGTTAAAAGTAATTTAATTTGGAAGCCATGGAGATAAAAATGCAATTGTTCGGGGAGTTACTAGTTCCCTACGGCTTCGTTTCCACTTTTTTGTATCAATTAATTTTCTCATTGGATCCATTAGGATTTGCTTTTATTGTTTCGAATTTAACTTAATTTCATTATTTATTTCGGATATCAGTGATCCCTATGTTTATTAGGCAGTGAAAACTTACACATTACTTATCTTAGTAACTTGATTAAGTACAAATACACAGCATAGTAAAATCATCGACATTATTAAAATTCTTTAACTTATAAGATATTTGGGTACATATCTAATCTCTAACTACTGATCCGATTTGAAAAAATCTTTAATTGTTAGATAGCCCATTAATTGAGGAAGGCTATAGGCTATAAATCATCACACTAAGACCAATAGGAGCAGAGCAGTAATGAAAATTGTGACGCAGTCGAAGTTGCGCGGGTCAACTAGTTGTAAATAAGATATTTGAATGAAATTAAAATAACCAAAACAATTAAAATAATTACAATTCATCAATCATTAAAAATGAATAGGGCATGAAAGTCATCGATACACACGTCGATAAACATGCCAGATCCTCTACAGTGCCGCAGCAGCCGCATCAGCATCCTAAAAGCGTTGTTATAGTGTACGCGTATGGCGTTGATTGTCTTCTGAGTGTATTTTATTAGGACAGAAGAAATTGACGCTAAAAAAGGCTAAAATCGCAAAGCTGGATGTAGTTCTGTTTTTTTGGTATGTTGTATGAACCAGTTAGAGTTTAGACTAGTGTGAATCCTTTGCAACTCCGAAAAACTTGTGTTCGCTGTGCACAACGAAAATAAAAGAATGAAAATATAGATATATATCGGTTTAAAGAAACTTTATTCCCAATAAAGACATAAGTCACTTACTTGAGAACAATACTAAAAATATAGATTACAATATGTTTGTCATCAGTATTACAATTAGATAGTTACCCATCCAATGCATTCATTTCTCCAGAAGTGATCGATCCGCAATTATGTACTGGCTAAGTTGATTTTTGAATGCATTGTAAGAGTGTACATTTCTTATACAGAACGGTAATCTGTTATAAAGCTGTGCTCCTTCATATATATATATTTTTTTTTTCTTTTTTAAGTAGTTATTTACTTTTGTGTCAGTATCATAGAGTGTGCTACTAACAAGTGATAAATAATATTTAGTTATTATTTCATTTATTTATTCTTTACACATATAATTTTACATTTTTAAATATTTCATTAAAAAAAATAGATAAAAAAAAACATTTAAAAATATAAAAAATAGTAGCCCACCGGTATCGGGAACAGGGTCCAAGCTACCGGTGGTCAGGGCTTCTGAGAGAGGAACCTCCTAACGATGCGCGCCGTGTCCAGGAGTACTGCTTTCTGGATCAAGCCCTTGATCCATTGAATAGTTATTATTATTATTTTCTTTTTTCGTTTTAAATATTGATTACGTTGCATTGTTATTGTATAAATTCAGGTTCTTAAAACGTATCAGACAGATGTGTTGCTGGGGAGTTTGTTGGCCACTTCTTCTCCACAGCTAAAACACTAGGAAGTGGTGACGGGCGGGCGTTTTGGGGGACTGTCTTTTGTAAAACTTGACGTTCAGAAAGTGCTGGCTCTCAGCCTAATTTGAATAAACGACTTTTGATTTTGATAGACTGCGAAATTTAGGGACTTTTTAACATTTTTGGTTCTAAAGGTCAAGAACTATGCGTTTTCGACGAATAATATTCAGTATTTTATAAAGACATCTGCAACAATTTAAACCCACCGCAGCATTATGAATCTTATAAGGGGCAAGATATGGCCATACAAAGATGATATTTTTTTCTCAAAAATTGACGATTTTAAGTTTTGCTTGTACAACTTCTTATGGCATATTTTATGGTACCTGGCATCAACGGCAACGAGGTCAAAAGAAGTTGCAATTCGATCGATGATCTGCCGTCCCCATTCCTCACTTCGGCGACAGGTTGCATCGAGCATTGACTCTATCGTTGTCATTGATTAAATTTTGTGCACCTCATTTCTGCGTGATTTGGGAAGTTTCTGCAAGTATCTTGAACACGGACTTCATTCAGCTTACACTTTATAAATTGACCATCATTGAAGGGCCACGTACCTATACGTTTCATAGAGCTAGGTTGGGCTTAAATTATTGCAAATTTTGGTGTTTTCATACAAATGCTGAATGTTATTTATTAAAAAATTAATGGTTTTTGATTTTTAGAGCAAAAAGTGAATAAAGTTCCAAAATGTCGCAGTTTATCGCGTGGAGCGAGCACAAGCTTTTTGAAATTTGGATTTACATCACCCCAACTGATCTATGCAACATATAAAAAATACAGAACTACATCGAGCTTTGCGATTTTAATGTTAATTTCCACTGGGCTAATATTATAAGATTGGCAAAACGCCCGGAATAAGGTTACTTTTACAGCCCTGGAACAGCGCGCAAATCTACGAGCCAACATATTGCATCGGACTGCCAACGCCTGGCGCTCGTCAATATCCTCGTGGTCATAGAGGTGATCCACAAGCACAACCTAGTGACACCCCATCTACGAAGACGGATGGAGCGTGACCTTAATTAATATGGCCAGCTAGGTTGATTGGAACACCAAAAGCTAGCTCTTCTTTACATTTTAGCTGAGCCCATAGAGAGAGAGAATATATAGAATAGAAGTTGTCGCACAAACCTGGGACGTTCGGCTCCCCTGAGTAGAATGACGAACACGTACAATAGGATCTGCTCTAACAGCCACTACAACATTGGCATTTTCTCAGACACTCTAGCCCAATTTAAGTCGAAAATTGTGAAGTCAGATTGTTGTTCCGTAGTTCCTTTTTTTTCTCCTACTGTACCTAATTTTTGTCATTATAGTAATTGATTTCGATTTAGAGTATTTCGTCTTTTGTTTTGTGCATTATTTAATCTTAAGTTTTGTAATTTCATATTAGTTTTTAAATTTAATTTAATATTATTTTTTTAATTCTAATTTGTTTATCCTATTGACTGTTTTCTATTTCAATTTTATGATATAGTTAGTTATTTAAAATTCAATTCAATCTATAAAGATAAATTATCTTTATAATTTACAATAGTTCGGTTATTAAGTATTCTCAATTTGTTATGTTGTTTTTAATTTTATAAATTTTTAGTATTATCTTATAATAATGTCAACTAATTTGTGAAAGTTGTGCATGCCTGTAAGTGGCTTATTCACACAGGACCTTCGATGTAACCATTTATAACATTAATTTTGTAAATAAGTTGTTGGTGTGCCTTATTAATAAATAAAAATAAAATAAGCCCATTAGCCCCGACATACATTAATTATTTATTTGTTTATCTCGATATATATTTCTTATAAGATAAACTTTCTATTTATTTAAGATTACCTAGGTACGTATACCTTAATGACCTAAATGTTTGTATGTATATGTACACACTTATTTTATAATGAGTGCCTCCGTCATGCTACCCGTTTTACGATGTAAACCGTCTTAATGTAGGTAATTACCATCCTCGTATTAATGCTAATTATTTGGTAACATAATAAAGTTAATTATAACATTTACTATACATACTTACTTCACTGCGATGTGAGAGTTGTGAAAAGTTCGCTTGAACAGCATTTTGTTTTTAAATGTTTTCAGGTTTATTTCAAGGATTTTAACTATAGGCTACAGCTATTGTCTATAAAGTTAAAGGCTTATTTTTTATAAAGTATATTTAATTAATTATACACACCATATTTAACTGATTATATTACGTACCGCTGTGCTCATGCCTCGTTAGCAAAAATTTAATAAAAGGATAAAAAAATAAACATTTTTAAAAGAGAACATCCCGTGAAGAGATTCCTTAATGTCAACGTATGTAAGTTTAGGAAGTGACCAACTAAACACAGCTTGTGCTGCTCAATATCAACACAGACAACAATAACCGAGCAGCTTGTATCGTCCTACTCAGGGTAAAGGCATTTCTCATGCATAAAACAGATGAGTATTGATCACCATGCTTGACCATTGCTTGCTTGCTGACAATGACTGAATATTTAGACCACTGAAGAACATGGAGTTTGAGGGGGTCGTAGCAAAATAATAACAACCACTTGGTTCTAGGATATTTGACTGATCATACTACCATCCATCATCATCATTTGACGATGCTGAGGTGGATGAGCGGCGTAACACGATCCGATCGCACACGCAACTCTTTCATCCGAGGTAGTCTTTGAGTCCGTGACGTGGGTGAAAACCTGCAAGAGTGTCGTCTGCGATGGTATGACCACATCATGCGCCGCCCTATGGAGTACGTTGGTCGGAGATGCATGAATATGGCTTTCCTTGGGGCTAGGTCCCGTGGTCGCCCTCGCAAGCGCTGGCTGGACGTCGTCAAGTCCGACATGAAAGCCAATGGCTTGACTGAGAAGGACGTTCAAGATCGGGCAAAGTGGAGGAAGCTCAGCAGGAAGGCCGACCCTGGCAATGGCCGGGTTAATCCCGGCCATTGCCAGGGTCGGCCGCCCGGTGGAAGAAGAAGACTATCATCCATCATCCATCCATCGGTTGTGGAGGTCTGGTAGGCAGCCGCTCCTCGTAAAATACTGGTATTCAGCTAAATTTGGCTTGACTGGAAGCCGACCCCAATATAGTTGGGAAAAGGCTAGGCGGATGATGATACTACCATCCATTATCTACCTACATGGCTACATCTCAACGTGTGAACCAGAAGTGAACTGTCAATCCAAACAAGCAAAATGGAATAATAGTTCACTTCATGCTCACTCACTCACTTCTTATACGGTGAGATGTTGACGGAATAAACCGGCTGTACTGGATGAACACCGTCAATCTCAGTTTTTTTAAACAATTGTTGGGAGTTTTAAGCCTGAAAGTCCCATTTGCTCTTCTTCATTTTTGGGACAAGCCCGCCACACATTCCCAACCACTGCAACTCCTGAAAGCCAGAATCAACAGTGGCGACCACCAGAAAAACGCCGAGCCAATGAAACCCGACGAGTCCCGGAGAAACGATTCAACTGTCTTGGATCCTGCAACGAAATTAATCAGAAAAGTACAGCGGAGGAGTAGGAAAAAATATATATATATAATTTCCACTTCCCTCCGTATGAAGCAGGAGACAGAATAGAACTAGGCCAATAGGCACCAAGGGACAAATACAACTGGGTTAAGCCCAGTTGCCAAGCCCCACGGATTATATCTTACCACTTAAACTAATGGGTCCTAAATTGTGAGCTACTTTTGATTCCAGTAATAGGTATGGCAAAATCGCTTGAACGCACGGAAATTTGTTCTGGTTTCAACAAGGTCCGTATAGTAAACTACCCCAGATGTAACCTTAATACCTTAATACCTATCATCATCTACCTAGCCTTTTCCCAACTACATTGGGGTCGGCTTCCAGTCAAACCGGATTCAGCTGAATACCAGTGTTTTAAGTGGAGCGGCTGCCTACCAGACCTCCACAACCCTTTAACTGGGTAACACGGTACTTCATGGCAAGACTGGAATCAGATTTACTGGCTTCTGACAATCCGTAACGACTGCCCAAGATCTACAAATGACAGCCGGGACCAACGGCTTAACGTGCTTTCCGAGGCACGGAGGAAACTCATTATGTTAAGATGGTCACCCATCCACAGACCAACCTTGGCAAGCGTTGCTTAACCTTCAAGATCGACCCATGCGGCTGTTATTATTTAGCCACGAGCTCCTCCAGAAATTAATCAGAAAAGTACAGCGGAGGAGTAGGAAAAAAAATATATATATAATTTCCACTTCCCTCCGTATCAAGCAGGAGACAGAATAGAACTAGGCCAATAGGCACCAAGGGACAAATACAACTGGGTTAAGCCCAGTTGCCAAGCCCCACGGATTATATCTTACCACTTAAACTAATGGGTCCTAAATTGTGAGCTACTTTTGATTCCAGTAATAGGTATGGCAAAATCGCTTGAACGCACGGAAATTTGTTCTGGTTTCAACAAGGTCCGTATAGTAAACTACCCCAGATGTAACCTTAATACCTATCTAACATAATATTGCGTTCAGTTTGCCAAAGACTACACTCCCATAAGATGTGATGTGCGGATTGTTCGTATTCATGGTCAGCTGTAGAACATTGACATAAAGGCGAGGCCACAAGCTTAAAGGAAAATAATTTACTCTTAAAATTGCCATGACCTGTGAGAAATTGGGCAACACAGTGATCCACCTCCAGCCATGTCCTGTCCAGCCGCTCACGAACAGATGAAAAAAATTGGTGGAGGTGACGGCCTTTGATGGAATTTTCCCACCTACATTGCCACTCGGATAAAAATTCCTCCCAGACATCAGTCTGGGGTTTTAGTAATCTAGAGATCTTAGCACGGCCGCGTTGCGGTAAGAACTCTGGGTCCGTAATCTTTCTAGCGTAGTAGTACATTGCAGCGCGCCGCTGCACTTCTAGATCGACTGGGAGAACACCCGCCAGCACTGGTAAGGCTTCAGTACTAACCGTCCTATACGCCTTGCATAAGAATATCAAAGCCAAACGCTGGCTTTGAAGCAATTTACGTCGTACCGCACCTATGGTGGCCCTATCGGCCCAGACAGGTGCCCCGTAGCACATACAACCCAAGTAGGTAGCCCCATAAATAGTTTTTAAGGTTTGAAAAGATAGACCCCAAGTAGCTTTGGATATTCTCGTCAAGGCGTAGAAGTTATTTTTTGCTTTCTCACCTACTGTTTTTATATGATCAATAAATTAAAAGTTATTTTCTAATAGCATAACGAGATAGCACACGGATTCTTTTCTTTTAACGGGTACGTTATTAAATTTAAAACTAGGCCAGGATTTAAGGTTTCCTTTTAAAATAAGTTGATAGGTTTTATGCGGTGCAAAGGTCAGACGGTTTCGATCGCCCCACTGAGATATTAATCGTAGGCATGTGTCAGCCAAATTCTCAAAGCCAGCACGAGTACTTGCCTGAATGAGAAGCAAGCCATCGTCCGCGTAACCGGTTAATGAGCAGCCGCATGGGAGCGGAAGCGCGAGGAAATCATCGTAGCCAATATTCCAAACATAAGGACCGATAACTGAGCCCTGAGGACATCCCATGGTTAGAGACTTAGTAATGGAATGATGTCCTAGTTTGAGTTTCACGGAGCCGTTTAGAAAGTAAGAAAGAATCAGATTATAGATGTTTTTGTAACAACCACGGTTTTTCATTTTAAGTAGTAGCATCGGCCACCATGCGCTATCAAAGGTGCCAGAAATGTCGAGAAAGATTCCAACCACATATTTATGTTCCGATAAGTTAATAATTTTACGAACAGAGAGCGCCGCGTCGACGGTGGATTTACCAATAGTGAAACCAAATTGATTATTATGAAATTTAGGTCCATTCGGTAGTAAGCGCGGAACGATTTGCTCTTCTTGTCAATCGTTGTAGTTATAAGCCCGAAAGTCCCAGATGTTTTTCTTCTTTTTGACAATCGTTGCAGGTTATAAGCCCGAAAGTCCCAGATGTATTTTTTCTTTTTGACAATCGTTGTGGTTATAAGCCCGAAAGTCCCAGATGTATTTTTCTTTTTGACAATCGTTGCAGGCTATAAGCCCGAAAGTCCCAGATGTAATTTGTTCTTTTTGACAATCGTTGCGGGTTATTGGCCTGAAAGTCCTAGTTGTCATTTGCTCTTTTGGCAATCGTTGCGGGTTATAAACCCGAAAGTGTCAGTTGTCATTTGGTTCTTTTTGACAACCGTTGCAGGTTATAAGCTCGAAAGTCCAAGTTGTATTTGTTCTTTTTGACTATAATTTTTGAAACAAATTAACACAACAAATAATTCCTGAAGAGCATTGAAGCCACTTCGTGTTAATTGATTTTGGTTATTATTTCAATGAGGACAATGTCGATAATATTTTAACATTGAAAAATGCTCAGCGCTGCGCTTCACCATATGTGCGCCGGCCTTTACAAGCCCGAAAGTCCCAGTTGTCATTTGATTATTTGACAATCGTAGCGGGTTATAAGCCTGCAAGTCTGGTAACTATAGTTACCAGACTTGCAGGCTTATAACCCGCTAAGTCTGGGAGTATCAGGCTACTAAGTTGTGGAGGTCAGATAGGCTGTCGCTTCATGTAAAATATTAGTATTTAGCTACGTCTGGTTAGACTGGAACACTTAGTTATAAAAGGTTAGGCAGAATGAATGAAGAGCATGAAGTTAAAAACTGGCCAAATGCGAGTCGGACTCACGCAAGAAGAGTTTCGTACACATACCTTGTTTTTTTATTATTTGTTGTTATAGAGGCAATAGAAATAAAAAATCTGTGAAAATTTCTACTGCCTAACTATTACGGTTCTTGAGATACAGCCCGCTGACAGACAGACGGACGGACGGACGGACAGCGGTTACCCTTAGGTATGGAACCTTAAAATACTCGATTCATACCAACGACTAATTACTTCACGGTAACACGATGTTGCGATAATGATGCCATATTATTGATACCACCCGAAGAAATATACGGGCTTGCCTGTGAGTTTGTGGCGTACGCTTGTCAGCACAACTTGGCCCGTGGGAACCAACCATAAGGAGTAAACATCTTTAATTATTTTCCCATTTATTGATTCAGTACTTACAAATTAATAACATTTCTATTTGTTTGCTATATTTATGAACAGACAGAAGAAAAATAAAAGACACATTTTTGACATCGTTACCAGACGTACCTAGGCCAGACGTACTGAAATCCTGGCTCAAAAAATACAAAATAAGCTAGTGTATGAATATACAGCTGACACCCACAATATCTAGAGGATGTATTTAGATGTGAAGTAATAACAAAAGACGTGGTAAGTATTTAATTTATCTGAGATTGTACCAAGTAAACTATTTTGTGTCCACTCAGCATTAATAAGAATACATAACAATATATATTTAAGGTTTTTTGTGGTGTATTTTTTTTTTGTTCCTGTCAGCCTCGAAGTAACAATAGGTACTTCGCGATGAAAGACAAAAGACTCCACCAAATGTGAGACCACCTAACAATCAGAGAGAGTAGATTTCAAGCGATTGCTTCAGGCTAAACTGAAAAAAAGTAAGGGGTAGAATAAGTATCTACAGTCCTTATGAAAAATCAAAGCCAATGCAAGCGAAGCAAAGACAATGGCTGTAGCAAATAAAATTTTATTTTCGTTACTTAAATACAACAGCAGTAATACTAGCTTTAGCCTGCAACTTCATACGCGCATTATCCCGTTTTTCCCGTTCCCTCCTAAATGTTATTTTAGTGCTCCCCTTTTTTTTTTTTTTTTTACTATTGATAAGCAGCTTTCTATGATCAGTAGTTTTGGCTGTGCGGTGTCTTCAGTCACTCAGTCACTTAATGGTTCAATCAGTCAGTAACGGAAGAATTTTATGTATATTAATTTCCTGTTAAACTCTGTGGGGCTGTATCGCTATGTTATCAATCGAAAGATATTTTGATAGATTTTTTATTAGATGGATAGTTTGTTATGTATCAGCAAAATAAATAAGTGCTAAATCAAAATACTCAATACTTTATTGCATTCCATATTATGTACATATAGGTGGTATAAATATTGTCAAGATCAATATGGACCCTGTCGGGCACAGCAAAGTTAGGAGAGAGGACGAATTATTATTATAGGTAATTAGATGTTTAAAATGTTAATAGATGTATAAATATGTATATTTTTGTGTGGTGCATTATGTTCCATACCTACTTGAATTTATTTTTGAAATCGTTATTTTTAAATTATGTACTATGTATATTTCATTTATGTCGTTTTTTCATCCGTGTTTCTTCCCAATGCCCTGTTCCAGGGCCGAACAAATTCACACAAACTCAAGAACAAATCCCACTTATCCTGGACAAATGCATGGTTCTTGCAGGGCAGGCCACGGTAGCGAAGCCTAGTAGCTAATAAGGTAAGCTAGTAAGGAAAGCTAGTAAGGTATGATTTCAATTCAGTTGCCATAACTTTTGTAAGTAAGTAGACAAGACATTTATTAAAACATGAGTAAAGTCCGAGCTTCATTAAATTAAAATCAACGAAGTCTAGTAAAGTTTATGAAAGTGACTTTAATTAAATAAATTGCTTATACATTTTGAAACGAATTTGTTAAAAATAGATTATAGCTAAATAATAGTAGCCACCCGGCCGTGTCGAACTTCGACGTTAAGCTACGCTTGCCGATCACATACCGAGTTTCCTCCTTGCCTGGGAAATCCGTTAGCTGTCCTTTGAACTTGTTTGACAGTCGTTACGGGTAGTCAGAAGCGAGGAAAACTGACACTAGTATTGTCTAAGGATATCGTTTTATCCAGCGTACCCATAAAATGACGTAAGCGACGGATAAAATGGACAAGCTCTTCGTATTTCTTTATATTCCACTAGTTTCTGACAGCGGCTTCGTCCGCGTGGTCCCCCGGAAACATACTCCCGAGATAAAAAGTAGCCTATGTCCTTTCTCAGGCTCTAGACTATCTGTGTACCAAATTTAATTTAAATCGGTTCAGCAGTTTAGGCGTGAAAGCGCGACAGACAGACAGACAAAGTTACTTTCGCATTTATAATATTAAGTAAGGAAGTAAGGGATTAGTAAGGATGTAAGTAAGGATTAGTACTACTTTAAAACCGAGCAATACTACGGGATGCCCAATAGATCTGTGTTATTGCCATCTGGCAAAAGCTAAGCACTTACCTAAAGTTGTTGCTAACTTTCCTAAGTCCTCGTTATGACTTCGAGCTGTGTTAATACAGGTGTAAGCAGAACTTAGTGTTAAGCTCTTCCTACAGTTGTCTTAATTCGAATCTCGTTAGGTCAGCTCTACTGATATATACATTTTGGTGTCAGTTACAGGCTTTTTTATGACTTTAAGTAATATAACAGGGTTATAATTATCTCAGTTATTACTAAAGACGATATAGAGGAGTTAACAAATAAGTTTTAGCCCAATCGCAGCACTAAAGCTTTAATGGACGACGTAATACAGCTTTGAGAGTTATAATGGCGCTAGTAGCAGCAAGTATACAGCTTTAACCTTTCTGTGATACCCAAGTCTTTATAAAAGTGTTCGCCGACACTTTTTAACACTTGTTGTTGTATAGTTATTGCAAGTAACTATTTTATACCACTTAAGGTGCTATATTGACTATTATTGCAGACATAGGCTATAAAATAGAGTTTATCAAGAGTTTAGTAACACGAGAAACTAAAGGTGTCAAACAACTCCTCTATCTAGATTTAACCTGTAATAAAGGGTTTAACTAAAGCTTATTGTGTTAGGCAGTACTCTTTTGCAGAAGTTCTAAAGGTATTGGTGCCAAACAACGCAAGTATGGGTCGTTATTTACACTAACCTCACTTTTGTAAAGTTCGCCCTTGTTTAGGTAACCTAACAATTAATATTATTTCGAGTTATTCAACATTTGACTACAATATACAAAATTTCTTACATTATTTGAAGCATTCCATGAATGCCACTTAATTTTACATACCACTGCTCAGGAAGCAGGAATCAATAATAATTTAATGTGTAGCTTGAGGTACCTATTTTATTATCATAACTTTTCTTTTAAATCTTTAATAAATCCTAGGCGCGTTAAAACTGATATGAGAAACATGGTATACACTGACCGTGAAATCATAAGGGCAGTCATTTTTCACTTCACATACTTAAATAACATAATATTCCATAATATTATTCTGCTGTGTTGAATAATGGCTGACATAACACTTCCATTACGAACAGATTTAATTTTAGTAAGGTTACAGGCTTTTTCAATCTTGACGTGCGCTTTTTACCACCTGTAGTGCTCACTAACGCGGTAATACAGGTTAAAGTAGTAGCTGACGATGAATAAACGTTCTTGTGCAGCTTTTTGACACCTTACTATAGGATTTATGCAACCTGTAGCGTTTACCAACTCTATTTTACAACGGTAATATAGATTGAAGAAGTAGCTGACGATGAATAAGCGCTCTTGTGCAGCTTTAATATCTTTTTAACACCGTACTATAGGATTTATACCACCTGTAGCGTTTACCAACTCTATTTTACAACGGCAATATAGGTTAAAGTAGTAACTGACGATGAATAAACGCTCTTATGCAGCTTTAATATCTTTGTGACACCTTTCTATAACTTTTACCTGTAAAACTGTGGGCCTTTTTCGTGGTTATAAGTGAGTTAGAGCATGCTCTAACTCAGTTGCACAGGCATGCGTTAACACTTTTATACTCAAATGGAACTGATATACGAGTCTTATATAGGTTTTTTTAACGCTTTAGTGTTAGTTGGGGCGTAAATGAAGATTAAATCGAATAAGATAATACTCAAAGTACTATATTCTATTTCACATAGGCTTTTATAACATGTAAGAAACGATTGCACTATTGAAGGGGTCAGAAAAAAAAGCAACATAATTAAGTTTTCGGACTGGGCTTTTTTTCGGCCAAAGAATCAGCATTGCGATTCAACGCGGCAATGCTGCCAGTGTTCTGGGCACTTTTGCCATTGACAGCGACGTGGATTACTTTTTTGATGCCCAATGATTAATTTTGTTTCTATACGCGTTTGTACATAATTGCGTGTTAATTAGTGTACATAATTAAGTTGTTTTTTTTTTATTCATAGTACTTACGTACTATGAATTATTTAATAAGACCACTTATATCATCAGGAGTGCCGTTTACGCCAAAAAATATGTAGGTATGTTACTGCATAGGTAGCGAATTGTTTTTTTTTTTTTGTAAAAAAAAAACAATTCGCAACTCTGAACAAAGGCCTCCCTCAAGTCCTTCCAGGATTTCTTTTCTCGCGCCACCTCGTACCAGCCCTCACGATATGCATCCAGGTCGCCTCGCCACCTCTTTTCGGGCCAGCCTTGGTAGCGCCGGCCGTCTCCGGGCTCCCATTATGTGGAAACTTTTGCCCAACGGTCACAGTGCCTTCGGCTTACTTGACCCGCTCAATCCCATTTGAACCTGGCAGCCTTCTTACCCACGTCTATTATTCCAGTTTTGGAACGCAGCGTGGTTTTCGAATTCTATCCTCTCTTTTTACGCCCAGAATGTTGCGTCCCATCGCTTTTTGGCAAACTCAAAGACGGAACTTTTGCAATACCAGGTTGTAAGCGACCAGTCTTGTGCCCTGTAGGTTATGTAGGATGGGCAGCGTAAACATGTTGAAGAGTTTCAGGGAGATCGGCAGATCACCCTTCATTAGCGACTTCATGGAGCAGTAGATTTCCAGGCGTTTTCGATGCGAACATCGATTACCTCTTCTTCTTGCCTGTTTCGAAAAAAACTCACTGGCCCAAATAAAGTACTCATCTACATATTATATTTCCTGTCGATTATCACCTGGGTTTTATACCGAATCATCGCAAGTACCACCTTGAAGCTAACCGTGTTCAACTAAACTACTTCCACTCTATCTGAGAGAAATAGTTTCTGAGCAAGGAGCATTCCATAATCAGAAATTACTTATTCGTTCTAGAACACGTCGATACTACATAGTTAGACGTTTAAAAAAATACAAGTTGTAAAACCAAACACAAAATACAAATAAACCAGTAAACTTAACCATCTAATAAAAATATTTCAAAATGCCTTTCGATTGATAACATAGCGAAACACAACCCCACAGAGTTTAACAGGAAATAAAATTATAAGCCACTTGCTTCCAAGTCTAGCAAGTGAATTTCAGCTAATTACTGTCTACGCTGACTTCCAATTGATGGAAAAGGAAGAGTAGATTGACAGGTGAATGAATAAGGGCTGCGAGCACTCACTTCTTTGCTTATAGAACTAATGCACCGTCCCTAAACTTATTGACCACCGTTAGTCATTCTAATGCGGACATAAATTGCGGGTTCCGTCGCTTTATTGAACTACCACTCGTATTGCATTTCATTATTAAAAAAGTAAACTTATGAAAGGTTTTAGGGCTGTCAGTTTGGAGTTAGAATGTAGGCTCTGGTATCACTGAATTTTCCGGTATTATCTTTGATATACTTAAATTAGGTAGGTAGTGAGGAGCTCGTGGCTAAATAATAACAGCCGCACGGGTCGATCTTAAAGGTTAAGCAACGCTTGCCAAGGTTGGTCTGTGGATGGGTGACCATCTTAACATACCGAGTTTCCTCCGTGCCTCGGAAAGCACGTTAAGCCGTTGGCCCCGGCTGTCATTTGTAGATCTTTGGCAGTCGTTACGGATTGTCAGAAGCCAGTAAATCTGACTCCAGTCTTGCCAAGAAGTACCGTGTTACCCAGTTAATGGGTTGCGGAGGTCTGGTAGGCAGCCGCTCCACGTAGAACACTGGTATTCAGCTGAATCCGGTTTGACTGGAAGCCGACCCCAATATAGTTGGGACAAGGCTAGGCAGATGATGATCTTTGATATACTTAAAGTGTGTTTCCTAAGATAGTTACCTAGCTGTCGTGAACTTTGTTACTGTCACTGTGTAATTGTGTACCTGTTGTTCTAAGTTGAAATTTTTCATGTGTGCGTTCAGTATAGTGCATGTAGTGCTCCTCTTTAACTGATGAGGCACTTAAACTTAGGTATACAATGATTTGTTGTTAATGTTGTGGTGTACTCATTGTTGTGGAGCCAAATAAAATAAATAAATAAATAAAATTACAACTATAAAATATTATTTGAGTTAAAAAAAGATGCTAATAAGGCTCCGATCTTTTTAATATACCCACATCTTATCAAAACTCATGTGGGAAAAGGTCGCTAGTGTGAAAAGTAGCGTAGGTCGTATGATTTTACGTGGGTGTACCTACTTAGTTTATAAATGTCCCTTGACGACCAAACCAAAACATTAATGTTACTTACTTCTAAGTCTTTTTGACGTAGGCCGTGTCAAGCACGGGGCACTTCTTCTCAACCCTAAGCTCACCGGGCGGGTCAGCAACCGTGCGGCGCGGCGGCGCTGCCCGTCGAACCTCGTCAAATATTAAAAAGAGGACGGAATCGACTTTCGACTTTCTCATGCACATTAATATGAGTATTGCCGTATTATTTATGCATGTTATGCAAATAAAGACAACATTATTCATTAGTTAGACTTGCATTTCAATAGGTATTGATTTCAAATTCATAGAACTGGAAAGAACCGGTACACTTTTTAAAAACCAAGAATGAGATTTTCAAAAGGATTGTTATTGTTCTTATAGATAATATTTTATTGTTTTAAAAGATCATGTACTTGGCTTCATAGTTTTGAAAAACACATTTCGGTGTTTTAGCTAGCCAGGTAATTCAACGAGAAGGCAAGTAAATATCATTCACAGAAATCGGAAGAATAGAAAATTATATAAGTACTTTTTAAAATCTGGTTAAGTCAGACGCATGATATGTCAGGACTACCTAGGTACTCTTTAAAAATCCTAACTGAAAGACCCAATAACACCACCTTACTTGGAGACCATGAACCTGACCCCCCTAAACACCAGAATATAAATAAACCACTTATCTTATTTATATTCGTAACATCAATCAACATCAACTCATCTCTCGCTCTGCAATTCTTTACAATTTGACAATGGCCGCGCTGGGACGTGGTGTAATGACCAATTGGAGTGGGAGCTACGTTATAATAACAAGACTGTACAGTTGCACAGCACACGGGTCAAAATAATAAACTTTACGTTTTTATAATTTTATTATTGACCTTAAAACAATATGTAAGTGGTCACCAGTCTTGCTAAATGATAGACCGTATGCGATGCTTGGCGAAGCTGTGGAACGGTGTGTAGCGTAGCTGAGAGTCGAATTGGAGCTCTTGTCTTGCATGTAATCGGCATGTTCGCGGAAGCGGAGATTGATGGTTTTCACGCAATCATGCGCAAGCGAGGCGCTGCCACCATGCGCCGGGTACGCGCCAGCCCCAACAGCATCCTGCAAGCTATAGCGGACATGTGACTGTGGCGTAGGTAGGTAATTATATTAATTATGTTAAAATTATATAGAATGTAAGTACTAATACTTGTTTTTAAGTTTTTGTATACTATTAACCAAATAATGGACTCTGTCTGAAATATAAGATTAGATATTATTTTAATTTTATTTTATTATTCCTTGTGCCCCGCCTCCATACGGGCTACAGGTTTAATGGGTTGTAGATATTAGATCATTTGGCCATATTAAATACAGGTAGGTACCACGCTGTACAAGGTTAGACTGGAACCCGACCCCAATATAGTTGGGAAAAGGTTAGACAGATGCATTGACAGACTTACTTTAAAAAATGGGGGGAGGTTAGTGAGTTTTTGTATTCAGCGAGTTACAATTATATTTAATTGTGCCGTTTTTATTGTGTTTATTTGGCTCAGTTTGCATTTTTCTTATACAGTTTTTACTTTGCTTCAGTAGTTTTTGAGTTAGCTTCGATAATATTTTAATCTGTATGGACCCATGTTGATGATGTTGTATTTATTGTAATGTATTTACCTGTGTTCTCTTTAAATAAGACGAATAGACTGCGGTACCAGCAGTAGATAGACATTGTTCTGCTCTAGTACCATTTATATTTGATTCGAACGTGAAACTGAAACAATACCTACTTAAGTTTTATTTCTCCGCTGTTCTGTATGCTTGGTTCTGCTCGGGTTCACAGAATGTCGATGCTGAAACTCGATAGGCAAGTTATTTTCAGCAGGTCTCGATACTTACACACTTTTTATTGTACCCCTCATATCAAGTTTCATTGGGAACTCGATATGAGAGGTTTAAATATTGCGTATGCTTATGTATCTTTCACTTATCTAAGCATTTTTCAGAGTAAGATCTGCGAGTAGTTATGTGTGTATGACATATCACATAGGAAAACTATCACCGCTACCTAACTGTGATACTTTTCCGTTTTGCTTCGTTATATATACTACTAGGCATACTTTTCATAGTTATATTGGTTACTTGTTTTACTACGGAGCCCTAAAATTGCAGCAGAATAAGCAAATCAAAGGACTTCAGTAAGCTCGTATACTTCGAGATATTACTTTCTTCATCAGCAAGGATACAAATAAAATGTTTAAAACATATTGTCTATCCCGCAACTCCAGTCCTCCTGGATATTGGGTTTATAACAATTCATTTTCCCTCCAGATAGGTATTACAATTGGCATGCGACCAAAATGGAGGATTTCCCGAATTGTATTGCCAAGAAAAAATGCTGGTTTCATCTAGCTTCATTTAGGTCGTATAAGTTACTTTTTGCTGGCGTCTGTACTAATTATTAAAATTTGTTTGGAGAAAGCTTTAGTATTAATAATTCATATTTTGGTAGGTAATACCAAAATATGAATATTTTATATATCTATACTAATATATAAACCTGGAGAGTTTGTTTGTTTGTTTACTTAAACGCGCTAATCTCAGGAACTGCTGGTCCGATTTGAAAAATTATTTCAGTGTTAGATAGCCCATTTATCGAGGAAGTTGCGCGGGTCAACTAGTTTAGTATATATGACAAAATCTTTTCAGGATTTGTTTCATTTAAGTATTATACTTACCTAATTAAAATTCTTGGCGTACAAAGTCGAAGGCAATGACGACATAAATTTTCGAATGGAGCAAATTAATACTTATTCTGTCTCTCAGTTAATAAACTAAATTAATCAAAACTCAAAGAGTAATTAACACTTTCACTTGTTTAAAGTAGGTCGTTCTGTAAAGAGGTTGTTCGATTCATTGGCACGGTAAAACATAAAATTGAGTTTAGTAATACAAACTTATTTTGATGAAAGATACCTATGTGAAACCAATGGAAAGGCGAAGTTAATACGTTTTTTTTAGTCGGCTCGTAGCTGTACCACTGCTAAGGAAAGGCCTACCCAACTCAATTCACAAACGTGTTTTCTCATAATACTAGAGGAAAAATATTCAATAGGTGGAGAAGTATCTGCCTACTTTCACCCAGGAATAAAATGCAAGGCCACTGTGTACGCAACCTCTTCGAATATGTTTATCCCTTCAAAGAGAGGTCTACGGAAATACCCTTTACAAATATGAAAGCAAGTCGGCGAAATGTTTTAACGCTGTAATAAGGAACTTGTAAAGTAACTCAACAGGCGGCAGGGACGCATGCGCCCTTACTCCTGGATACGTGCGAGTTTGAAAGTTTTCAGTCGGCGCGCCACCTCAGGATCGCGCGGCGGTCGCGTCACAGCTTCCCTCCCAAGTACTTCGCCTCGGGTGCGAAAACAACCGGCAAACAATTCACAAAGTGTTGCGGGACTATGAACTATTCAATACATTTCGTGCTCCTCATACTGTGCTCAAGTTGGTATCGATTGTTCACATTATTATGTAAATGTTGTACTTGTTTCTATCAGTTTACTATTGCGTGTTGAAAGTTTGGCTCGTGTGTAATTTTCCCGTCATCCTGCCTTCTGATTGTCGGCGATTGTGCTGTGTTTTGAGTAACAATGACGCCTTTTGTTTCCACTGCTTCCATGTGTACCTACGGCAAAATTATTAAAATTCGTTTACAAAAGGCCGTGCGATGCTTTTAGATCAAATTTAAAATTCAGGAAGGGGAACACTGATTATGCCGCGATGTCGAAAATAAGTCTATAAAAAGTTTGGTAGGAGTTCGTGTAATTATTCTTATGGCGTTATTTTCATGGCGTTATTTTCATGGCTTTTAGTTTCTCATTATGCAGTATTTTTTGGAAAATCACATTGGTATAATTTAATAGATCAGATAACGACCCGACCGGCTTCGCACGGGTGCAAATTATATAACTTCCTCGAGAACCACTCTATCTATTACAAAAACCCGCATCAAAATCCGTTGCGTAGCTTTAAAGGTCTAAGTATACATAGGGACAGACAAACAGCGGAAGCGACTTTGTTTTACAATAAGTAGTGATCATCTAAAGTAGACCACACAAACTTTTTCTATCTTTGTTACATCTAGCATCTACATAGACCTGTGCATAATTAAGTAAATTTCTTGTCGCAAAGTTCTAAAACGCACGCATTCTGGACTTAACTTCAAGAATAAACAATTAACGAGTTAACAATTAAATGCAAAATCATGCAAATATCTTCATTCTCGAAGAAAGTTTCGCCTTTGGACGTGATTAAGTTGCCGACAATGTATCCATTCGGCAACTTGTGTAAGCGCTGCTTCAAAACACTGTCAAGTTCTCAAGCTGAGCTCATGATAGGTAACGTCTAACTTTTTAAATTGATAGCCAGGTCTGCTGCTTAGTTCGCTAAATAAGAGTATTTTGGGCAACAGACATGAGTACGGTTTTAACTTAAATTAATATTTATTGAGGAGCTCGTGGCTAAATAATAACAGCCGCACGGGTCGATCTTGAAGGTTAAGCAACGCTTGCCAAGGTTGGTCTGTGGATGGGTGACCATCTTAACATAACGAGTTTCCTCCGTGCCTCGGAAAGCACGTTAAGCCGTTGGTCCCGGCTGTCATTTGTAGATCTTTGGCAGTAGTTACGGATTGTCAGAAGCCAGTAAATCTGACTCCAGTCTTGCCAAGATGTAGCGTGTTACCCAGTTAATGGGTTGTGGAGGTCTGGTAGGCAGCCGCTCCACGTAAAACACTGGTATTCAGCTGAATCCGGTTTGACTGGAAGCCGACCCTAATGTAGTTGGGAAAAGGCTAGGCAGATGACATGAGTACGGTTTTAAAAGCTTAATATTGTTGGTAACACGGGGTATTTTGGGGTTTCATAATCCAATGTTTAGCGCACTGACATTTTGGACTGGAGTTACCCGGCCCGGGGTCAGGGTTTGTGTCAAAAGTTGAACTTTTATATTGTGGGTGCACCGTAGTACTCCTCTGCCTAATCCATCGACAAAAACAGGCCAAGTGCGAATCGGACCCGCGTGCAAAGGGTTCCGAACGAATTTAATTTGTTTAACATATTATTTTAACACTATAGACGTTTTATAGGTTTTCCTGTAATCTATAGGTAAAGATTAATTATCACCATTTTTTTTTTTCAAAATTTTAGGCTCAATAGTTTCGGAAATAAGGGGAGGAATGTTCATTTTTCGTCAAATTTCTTATATAACTTCAAAACGATTAATTTTAAAATTATGAAAATAATATAAGTAGAACCCTCACAGTAAGCCCTTTCATTTGATATGACCATGTCACTCAATATTGTTCAAATCTATTTTTCTAGTTTGTCCCCCAAAAGTGACCCCCATACTAAAAATTTAATGGTTTACATAACACTTCTGTCTTTGAGTCACAGAAATCCATATGTGTACAGACAGACAGACACCCGAGTGATCCTACTCGTATAAGGGTTCCGTTTTTTGTTCGGAACCCTAAAAGTACAGGCGTGATGTTGTATAATCTGGCTAAAACAACATAATATTATGTTGTTTTAGCCAGAAAAAACTTCTGTTTACACGACGTTGGTATCGCTTGCCTGTAAGCTGTGTACCCTTCAGGAAAGAATCAAGTCAGACATACTGTGCATATAAACTATACAATAGATCCGACATGTAGAATAGACGATTGTACGACAAGCAATAGGAACTGGCGCGGATTTGACGGTTAATTTCCTGTTTGGGTGACGATACCACTCGTTTCTTCTGTTTCCTGGACCTAACGTAGAAACGTAGGTACGGGAACACGAGATACAATACCGTAACTGCCCACTTCTGTGTAATACAAAGGGATTGATACGCATTCGGAAACGTTATCCGACATTGGCGTGAAATATTGAAGAGATTGCTTTGTGGCTTCCAGTCAAGCATTTTTGTTTATTGTTGCCCACAGTGACGAAGGGTCTTTACAAACGAGTACTTTCCGCTTCCCTTTCTAGATGGCAATACAAAATTAAAACCATTTACAAAAGGCACTTAAGCATCAAAGTACTCTTTTACACCGCGCGACCATTGTGCTCAGAAGACTGGTCACATTATGGCAATGCTAATGGCAGTGTAGAATGTCGCACATATTTTTTTACGGGCTTTGCTAATAAAATCTTTTACCCTTCGCCAGTGTAAGAAAACTATGATATTAATAGCCAGCTAGTGTGACATTACGACAAAGATAAAGTATATTTGTTATAAAACTATTGGGAGAAAACAAAAATAACTTTCTGTACAAAGTTACAGATCGGCTTGACGAGTTTGTCGTAAAGGCAAAAGTTTCTCATTACATACCTGAGTATATAATACTCCTCCTAATTACCTACACGACTTTTAAAAGCTTTCCTAACCTCTAAAACAACATTATATAAGCTTAGGCCGACTACCAACGAACGCTACCAACGTTTCCAGTTTTTTTTTTTAGAAATCTGGGAAATGTTATTACACTAAAGTAGTAGAAAAAAATGTTCTTCAGTCATCGTAAATATTTTTTCACAAGTCTAGCTACTTTACACAATTTCTTCATCGGACAATTTAATTGAACAATAATAAAAGAAGCTAGTTTACGATGTGCTACGTCTAGACTAACATAAAATATCTAAAATGTAATAAGGTAACTGGCAAAGTTTTATAGGAAACGCCAGGCTGTTAGATTTCAGATATCAATATCTTTTTATGATCCTTCGTTACTGAACTGGGGCGTAAACAACCCAGCGAATTGTTTCATACAATATTACAGTAAAATTGTCTATTTCACACAAGACTAGGTACTTTAACGCAAAATGAAAAACTTCAATCGGAAAACTGATTTCGTGAAGCTCTGGCAGGTACACGAGTACGTACTTGAAACAAGCAATATTGCATTTCGTCAATTTTTACAGTGGTCGCTGAAACCCTGTTCAATTTAATCCCCTGTCAAGTGATTTGATTGGTTGCTGTTATTTATGTCAACTAACCACGATATATGAGGATCGGATCACTAACTAATTGACTGAACTGAGATCTGAAACATGAACGCTCATGGGGGACAAGTAGGAACCTATGTTTATAAATATATAAGTGTTTCCTAGATCGAAAATGGGGCCTTTCCGAATTTTAAAATCAAAATAAGTTATGCTTTATTGAAACTTTACGATTTAATGTACATAACATAATTCAAGCCAGGTCCTCATTATTCCAACTCAATCGGTGCCACGTTCAAGACGTAGAAATATTAATTCGCCGTGTGTAAATAAAGATCTAAGTTAGGGCAGACTAAGTAGATTTGAACTAAGATACTACGATACAATATTGCTTCTCAAATTCCACGTAAGCGAACCCGCCGCCAAAGCCTATAACATAACAGTGATTGTAAGTCAATATCGCTTGATAAACAATATAAATCGACGGATAAACAAACATAAACTTAGTAATATGGGAGTAATAACAATCGAGGTTTCAATCTACTTGAAAGCCTATAACTACCTACGAAGCTATATATAATATTTAAGCTATATGCTGTTATGCCACATTGCATTATTCATGGACTATTTGAGAGGGATAAACTACGAAAACAATATCTAACTGTAACGTCGGTATAATAAATTCATATTGGCGTAGGGGTCTGATATTGTGAAAGAATGTCTATTCGTTTTAGGTTGAGTAAGCATCCTTGTAATGCATGCATATTGAATGGCTTGGAACATTTGTACACACATTTTTTGGAGCATTTGGTTATATTATGAGTGGTAGTTGAAGTGCTCTCATAATTGATTTATTTGTTATAAATATGACCAAGCTGTTTTTTGTTTCCATTGTCTTTGAATATTACAGTTTTCTGTTTTATTTCACCAGTAGAGGACAGCGTTAATCTGGGTTGATTTATTTATTGGTTTTTGTCGTTGGGACTCCTGTTATTGCTAAGTATTGATGTGCATTACAGACGCTATTCATCATAAGTTTATTTTTTCACTTGCACGTAGATATATTGATCAAGTTTAATAATGAAAATAAAATATATTGGATGAAGTGTATCTCTCAAATCACCACAGGTCTACATATTGTCTGTCATATTGATCAATATATATCATGTCTACAGAAAGGGAGCTAGGTATTGATAAACGGCATGCAGATGCACCAACTACCGACCGGTTACAGCTACAAGTAGGGCTAGGGGCTAGGCGGACAATGTAGCAAACTGTAGACTAACATTTCCAAGTTCCTATCAAAGTTTTCCTGGTATGGACAAAGTTCCACCGAATTCCTATTTGCGGCCGCAAGACCAGAACCAAATTAAACACGCTTATCTACTTCTGCACTTGATTGACCCAATGCCTATGTATATAAACAAACTCATTTAATATACCAAGAGTTTGCATTGTACATTCCTGTTCAAAAATGCTTTCACAGTGCGTGCAACGTGTATGAAAATGAGTGCGTTTGCGCCACGGTCACTGAAGTGAGCATTAAGAGAACGTTAAAAACAATATTTATTTTCGATACACGTCCGTGTTTGGGTTACATAAGATTATATGTATACCAAATTTCAATTGAATCAGTACAGTAGAGTCGGAGAAAATCGGCTGTGACAGACAGACAACCGAGTGATCCTATACGGGTTCCGTTTTTCCACATAGAGGTTCGGAATTCTAAAAAATAAAAAAATAAAGGGATGTAGTTGGTATTGGTTTTAAAATTGGAATTAAAATTTCGTTGAACAATTGTTAGGTTTGGAACAAGAATTGGTTACTCTTGATTATGTCATCCTTGTACCTATCTATAACAGTGTGCAGAGCACAAGTCACGATAACTGAAAACGATTTTCCTGAATAATGTTTATAAGCGTGCTCGGCTTTATTCACGTACATATTCAGGGATCCCACCCGCTAAGAGTTCCAGCCTGGCAGCGCTGAAATGTAAGGGAAACTAACATTATTCATGAAAATCTCTTTCAGTTTCCAAACCTGCTGCATATTAATTATAAATCGATATTAATAACGGAGCTTGCAACTTTCGTTACACCGTATCGTAGTCGTAGTAAATTATGAATTTAAATTATCAAAGGTAAACTGTGGAGTGTTCAGTCAATGGAAAATTTAAATTCTAAAAGTTTTTCATGTAAGTTTCTCTCAGCTTCGGGACTGAAACCAATGGGACCCTTTGTTTATGGCTATGGCATATACGCGCCGGAGAGTTGTTGCACCAACTGGCAACTATTCGGTCCACCTGAAACACCGATGAAGAGGTGAAAATTTGCCGAACCAACTCTTACTTCTGTTTTCTTTTTTGAAATTCAGAATTATATTTAAATTCATATGTTTTGTTCTTTCTTTTTTCCTAAAGTTATAAGTATTTTAATGGTGAAGTACCAACCTGATAGTTACCGATATTAATTTATTAAACTTGTATTCCCAGAAACTCGGTCAAACATTAAAAAAAGTACCACCTGTTACTTCAAAATCTACAAATGATATTCCTTCCTACACGCAGGTAATTACAACGAATACCACACAAAATATAATTGACAGTCCTTTGTGTAATACAATACCAAACAAAAATATCACGAAAGCCGGATTAACCCAAACAAATCACAAAAAAAAAAAAAATAACAGCCGTTCTTGGCAGAAAGGTTACGATAATTAATTAGCAGTGACACAAAGAAATGTATTCAGTTTTTGATCGTTGAGCTAAAAGCTAAAAAGGGGAGAATTTATTCCAGAGGAAAATAATTACCGCTCGCAAACAAAGAGATTAACTTATTCTCCGTTGCCGGCAACTGAAATACGAACGTTATTCCACAAAGGCAACATGAATCAGATTCTCTTTTATTAGGTCTGTGTTGTTCTCCCCATCAATTTGTGTCCTTACTCTCATTAAGATTAATACTTTATTCATAAACCTCTACGCCAATGTATTCGCTTGTCGATCCATTTCTTTGTGTTTTCCATTACTTTGTAATGAAGACAATAATAAAACGTAAAAATACAGCGCCTTTCGTATTATTTTACATGAAATAAATATTTAATTTACTACCTTTTAACGTGTTATGTTTTGCTCTTGACTCTAGTCTAGGTCAGAGATAACAGATACAAAGTCTACGATGGAGCGACCTACTCGTATTTAGCGATGTTACCCATCATTTAACTAGCAATTTGATTGTATCAAGTATTTGAGTTACAAATGTTAACAACTGTAGTATGTACCGAAGACAGAAAGTGCTATGTTTACTAGATACTAAAATACAATTAAATCACTTCTGATACTTTTGTATTTATTTAAAACAAATAAATAGGGTTTCGGTTTAGAAATAGAGGTATGATGGTGGTTTTCGCAGACCCATGCCAATACCAATCAGCGTCGGGCGGTCAGCCCGGTCACTACTGACCATTGGGCTCCCACTAACAGTGCGCGTCAGTGGCTAAGGGGATAATCCTCAATCAACACGCAGGCAGACGGATCAGCGATGGCAGCACGAGGTTTAGCACAAAGCTCGATGCACCAAATGCTAACTAATCATTCTAATTATAACGAAAATCTAACTACCCAAGTTCCGAGAATAACACACAAGTGCTCTATTTAAACTTCAGTACACACACTATATGATTTTACTCATACAATCTCGTGTCTTTAGAGCAGAAACAAACTACAAAGTATCTCCAACTGTATTCTCATGTTTTACTTATTCTGCCCAACGAAAAAGAAAAGATAGTAGCGAAACATAATACTATCTTTTGTATTCAGCGAACATTTAGCTGTACAGTTGTACATGGAAACGTGATTAACAGGAGGAAAGATGGATTTTTCGATATTAAACCGTATCGAACGAATTTCGTATAATGTGCTTCACATTTCTTTTACATAAGAGCCATTGAAGCAGACGATTGGGATCTACGGATCCTAATAATATATTTTTAATCTCTTTGATCTCGATGGGATCCTAGTCCGATACGGCTCTTTCATACGTGCGGGTAGCGTTTCTGCATGTCTTGTTTGATTAGAAGAGTGATTATGCATTTGATTTCGGAATGCTTGACCTCTTTTATGATGCCAGAACGTTATTCTCGGGCATCGATGTAGTAAATACAGTTGCTGTAATCAATTTATTAAATATAGTTTGATTGAGGGTCAGGTAGATGTGGAATGTTGTGGATAGTCTTTCTACTTGGTTAGCAGAGCAGTATCTGCAGTGGTTGTACTTTAGACGCGAGTATTTATTTGTGTATCCATGCTATGATTAAATCATGTAGTATAAGAGCATTTTATGGATAACAATTAACAAAACCGTTCCGTTTCTACTTTATAACATTATTGAATAAATTTCAACAGAACAATCAATCAAAATAAATTCCTGATTATGTACGCCAAATTTCCAATTTGGCCTACGTAACCAGGAATTTATTTTATAAATAATTTATTTTTCCCAGAAATTGAAATCATGTGAAAGCTGAACTTTCACATGATTTCAATTTCTGCGAAAAATAAATTGTTAAAATATCGGTACAGTGGAAATCATTTCATTGCTTTAAATAATAATTGTTTTAAATGATTTGGAAAATGACACTGTTAAGTTTCTCTCCCGGCTTAATTATTTATTAATTTTTAATTTAAACATTAAACGCATGCGTTTACATTTACATTTCAGTTTTTTAAACAAAAGTTTTATAGAATGTGTTTTCTATTACAGTAAATGTCGATCTCAGAGGGCCTAGCAAGAATGTTTTGTTTGACTTATAGTAGGTAACGATAATATAAGTGAATTTTGTGTGTAAAAAAATACAACCCCTTAGTATTTCGGTTTAATTTTACGTGACATACACAATTTGTACCTAATTTGACATTTCATTTTAATTACAGATAAAAAAGTCTAAAAATATGTTACTCAAACTCAAAACTTTTATTTCAAGTTTAAGGGGTATACCATTTAAGGTACGCCAGACGACATAGGTACGCCAACAACCACACAGCCCAAAATTCAGTAGTTTTTTGTACTTTCCTTATTATTCTATGACTTAAAAGAAATAGCTGTATACAAAAATGTAGATAATTGTCTTTGAGATTCCATTAATAATAATAGATCAACTAGCGTCCGTAGCCTGGCTGCGTTTCGGTGATCTTTTTGGAGAAACCGAAGGTTTTGTCTGTGCAATTATGGACGAAGTTATCATGACAAGGAACTACCGGAAATTTATTGTGAAGGACATGTCGGGCATGTCACTGTCCGGGAGAATCAATTCGCCACATTATCTCTGGTTGTTCTCGTCTAGCTAACGGAGAATACTTGCATAGGCACAACCTTGTAGCCAGGATTATCCATCAGCAACTTGCTCTGAAATACTCTCTTGTGGAGTCGGAGGTGCCGTACTACAGGAATGCGCCCGACCCAGTTCTCGATAGTGGCAATATCACATTGTACTGGGATCGGTCCATCATCACTGACAGGTCTATTGTTGCCAATAAGCCTGATATAGTGGTGTTGGACCGAATCGAGAGGCGTGCAATGATTGTAGACATAACCGTCCCACATGACGAGAACCTCGTGAAAGCCGAGAAAGATAAACAAATCAAGTATATTGACTTGGCTCGCGAGGATGTCGACATGTGGGATGTGGATTCCGCAATCATTGTATCGATAGTCGTATCAGCCAATGGCTTAATAGCCACGAGCCTCGACTAACACCTCAAGATCTTTCGTTAGGCTGCTGGATCAAGGGCTTGATTCAGAAAGCGGTACTTCTGGACACGGCTCGTATTGTTAGGAGGTTCCTCTCTCTGGAGCCCTGACCGCCGGTAGCTTGGACCCTGCTCCCGATACTTGTGGGCTACTATTTGTTATATTTTTAAATGTTTTTATTTTATTTTTTTCAAATATTTGAAAATGTAATTTATAGGTTAATTTATTGAATAAAGGAGATAATAATAATGGATGGAGTTTGGTGTGGACAACTGAAACTTATAAGTATTTGGGTATGTCGGAAGCGTTAGGTATCCGTCCTGGTCATAGCACAACTACAGCACTTCTTAATAATAATAATAATAATCTGTGGCTCGGCTGTCAAGCCAACTGACGTAAGAAATTTTTCATCCCGTATTTTTATCGATTTTTATTTAAATAAACCATAGAAACAATGCTTTTTATACCGAATACATCAAGAAAAAAAAAATAGAACCACACGAAAATAAAAAACTAACCAATGCGGACTAACTAATGGAAAAACAAAATGACAATATGAAAATATAATGTTGACACGACGCCGAGCACGACTACAAGCCGCACCAACACCATCTTCGGGTTCGTCGCTGAGCTCCGCCTCGCAGCCGCCGGGACCTGCGCCAGCCGCGATGCCAGAGATTCCGGTAGCTGCAGTTGCGTCGAGCTCGAGCGACGAATACTTCTCGCCGCCGACGACACCACCACCTGCGCGTCGGCGCGGACGAGGCCGACCACCGGCCAGCTTAGGACCTCGAGGCCCACCGGTCTCTGACAGGGTCCCCGCTATCGGTGGAAGTGTGCAGCGTATAAAATGGACACAAGCCATGAACGAGAATGTTATATGCTCATACTTTGGGGCTACAGAGGGGGGAACTAACCTGACTGCGTACCGTGGTCGGATGCTCTCTCTGTTTCAGGTACTTGAGCCAGCTGTCAACGTTTCAGCCCAACGATTGTCGGATCAGGTGCGGGTACGGCGTCATCCAACCGTATGTTGGATGACGCCGTACTTGATAGACTGCGTCTGGAATCACGGAGCAGCCGCGTCTCACCCACTTCGCCACTGGCCGCGGTGCAAATACAACCCAGTGCAAGTGTTTCACCGCGACCCAACTACGTCGGTGAAGATGATGATGACGGGGCCACATCCGTGAGTACCCAATGCAATGAGCGATTGAGGAGCGCTTTGGAGGATGCCTTCCGAGAGTATCGCTCCACACCGCCTGGGCTTAGACCTCGTCTACCTCGTTTGCCCATGCATAACCAAAATAGGGCGTTGGTGTGTGCTCTAGATTCGCAGCTAACAAGTTATTTTGATAGCAGCGAAGACCTTGTCGATACCCACTCGATCTTGTACTGTGCGGCTGCAGCGGCATGTCGTGTAGCTCATGTCAAATTTCCTAGTAGTGATGGAGTTACACGACCGGCTGTACCAGCTTGGCAGTGCAGGATCGAGCGTCGTATCGGTGAGGCTAGAGCACTCATTGGCAAACTAATCTGCTTCAGGGAGGGCAACACTCGCCGCAGAGTGATGCGCTTTGTGAGGCGGGCGTTCTCGGGGACTGATATTAGTCCTCGAGATTATCTGACCCGCGTCACAGAGCGTATCGACTTCCTGAAGCAGAAAGTCTATGCATGGGCAAGCCGTATACGTCGGTACAAGCGGCGAGTGGAGCGATACACTCAGAATCGCACATTCCAAAGCAATGAGAGGTGGGTTTATAGGGCTTGGGAGCGACCAGACCAAGGTGTGACTGATACGCGCCTACCAGATGATGATGCCATGTGTTCATTCTGGCGCAGCATCTGGTCGGTGCCTGTCAGTCATACCGAGGGCGATTGGACTCGGGAGGTCGAGCCCGCGTGCGATCCGATACCAGAAATGGGGGCAATTAACATCAGCCCCCAAGACGTAGCTCGTGCAGTCCGTCCGTTGCCTAACTGGAAATCTCCGGGACCGGACGGGCTGCACAACTTTTGGATTAAATGGTTCAAAAGATCGCACGCTCGCTTGGCATCTCAATTCCAGTCTGCGTTAGAGTCAGGGTCGCTGCCCCAGTTCCTGACTACAGGAATAACCCACCTGCTCCATAAATCAGGTAGTACCACGGAGCCAAAAAATTATAGACCGATCACGTGTTTACCGACGGTCTATAAAGTTCTTACATCCATTTTGAGAGGAAAGATTAACCATCATATTGATAGTAATTCAATAATGTCTTCTTCTCAAAATGGATGTAGGAACGGGTCCCGTGGTACTAAGGAGCTGCTCCTCATCGACATAGCCATTAGCCAACAGGTTCGACGTTCCCGAAGGGATCTGTCGACATGCTGGATAGATTATAAGAAGGCCTATGACTCAGTGCCACATACATGGCTCATGAGGGTGCTGGAACTGTACAAAGTTGATACAGTTTTACGCACCTTCCTGATGTCGTGTATGGGGCAGTGGAGGACGGTTCTTCACTATCCAGGGTGTCGACAGACCCAGGCGAACAGCGAACCGATAAGGATCGAGCGTGGCATATTTCAGGGTGACAGTCTGAGTCCACTGTGGTTTTGTCTGGCCCTCAACCCTCTCAGTACATTGTTGGAGGGTTCGGGCCAAGGCTAACGGTTGAGAAGAGGTGGTCAGGTCATATCGCACCTCCTTTACATGGATGACTTAAAACTGTTTGCTCCTAACGACTTGCAACTGATGAAGCTACTGAAGGTAACAGAAACCTTCAGTGGCGCCATCAGGATGGAATTTGGTTTGGACAAATGTGCGGTCATGCATGTAAAGCGAGGGGAGATTATGGAATCCGAGGGAACACCACTCTCGGATTCCATAGACCTTAGGTCCCTCTCCTCAACCGAAACTTACAAGTATTTGGGTGTGTCGGAAGCGTTAGGCATCAGTGCTACTGACATGAAACAATCGTTGAAGGAGCGCTTCTTTGGCCGCCTGAACAAAGTACTTAACAGTCTTTTATCAGGCGGAAACAAGGTGCGCGCCTTCAACGGTTGGGTCATGCCGGTTTTGATGTATTCTTTCGGCATACTCAAATGGACTCAGACAGAACTTGACGCCCTGGATAGGAGGGTACGTTCACTGCTTACTGCAAATCGGATGCATCACCCACGGTCATCGGTGATGAGGCTGTATATCCCGCGGAAGTGCGGGGGTCGTGGCTTCTTAAATGCTAAGACCCTGCACAACCGCGAGGTATGCAGCCTTAGGGAATACTTCCTAGAGGCCGACGTGGGTATGCATCGAGATGTGGTAGCGGTGGACAAAGGCCTTACCGCGCTCTCCTTGGCTAACGAGAACTGGCGCAAACCTGTGGTATTAGATACTAACGACCGCAGGGAGGTATGGCAGAGCAAGGAGCTTCACGGACGCTTTTATCGGGTCCTACATGGGCCCGATGTAGACTTCTTAGCGTCCGTAGCCTGGCTTCGTTTTGGTGACCTCTTCGGGGAAACCGAAGGTTTTGTCTGTGCAATTATGGACGAAGTTATGATGACTAATAATTACCGGAAATACATTGTGAAGGACGGTACGGTTGACATATGTCGGGCATGTCACCGGCCCGGGGAATCTATCCGTCACATTATTTCCGGTTGTTCTAGTCTGGCTAACGGAGACTATTTGCACAGGCACAACCTTGTAGCCAGGATTATCCACCAGCAACTTGCTCTTAAATACAATCTTGTGGAATCGGAAGTACCGTACTATAGGTATGTGCCCGATCCAGTTCTCGAAAGTGGTAGTTGCACATTGTATTGGGATCGGTCTATCATCACTGACAGGACTATTGTTGCCAATAAGCCTGATATAGTGGTGATAGACCGACTAGAGCGTCGCGCAATGATTGTTGATATAGCAGTCCCTCATGACGAGAACCTCGTGAAGTCAGAAAAAGATAAACAAACGAAGTATCTTGACTTGGCTCGCGAGGTTGTCGACATGTGGGATGTGAACACAGCAGTCATTGTGCGATAGTCGTGACGGCCAATGGTATTATTGCCAATAGCCTCGACCAACATCTCAAGAGGCTCTCGTTGGGCAGCTGGATCAAGGGCTTGATCCAGAAAGCAGTACTCCTGGACACGGCGCGCATTCTTAGGAGGTTCCTCTCTCAGGAGCCCTGACCACCGGTAGCTTATGGACCCTGTTCCCGATACCGGTGGGCTACTATTTTTTATATTTTTAAATGTTTTTTGTATTTTTATAGAAATATTTAAAAATGTATTGAATATGTATATAAATGAATAAATGGAATAATAATAATAATTTCTTTATTTGTCAGATCAGTACAATCCAATATTTCTTAATATTACGGAGGATATTAGGTCAGCTATGGAAATGGGTAATTTAACGGTTTTGGCTCTACTGGATTTCAGTAATGCGTTTAATACTGTGGATTTTTGGGGTGGTTTGGGATCTACCTCCTCGCGGTCCACCCCGGGCAACGGCACCACAGGCTTGCCTGTGGTACGGCAGAACGATCCCACTTAAAGCGGTGGTAGGCTCCGCAAGGAGCCGCCTGGCTCGCGACCACCATCCCGCCGAAGTCCGGCGCCAAGCAGCTTGCTGTGTTCCGTCGGTGTGCGGGAGTGCCAGTGCCTTTGGGAGAGAAGGAGATTGTCAGTTGCTCTGCTCAGAACCGGTCTTGGTCACTGGGCTGGGCTTTCCGGGTAACTCATTTTGGAGGGTAGCGGGATCCGAAGCACGGTGCCAGCCGTTGGCCGACCGCAGTTAGTAGGGGGCCCAAGTAGCACGCCAGCCACGTGTGAAAGGCTGCCCCGCCAACTAGCGAAAAATCCCGGTATGCTCCACCGTGCCAGCCGGCGACTGGATGGGAGGACCCGGTGGCCATATCCGGGGGGGTTCGGGCGTCCCCGCAGTCTCCAAATGAGTTCCCCATAGGTTAGTTTAGCTTTTGTGTTCCACTTGGTTCACTGAGCAGAGCCTCGACAATTCGACTTTTCTCCCCGAAGACTCAAAAAAAAAAAAAAAAAATGACAAAAGCAAAAAGGAAAAAAGGTAAACAACGGCTGCACTTCCTCCCACTCAAAGTGCACCTCACCAACATCAGAGGGTTACACTCAAATCTCGATCCGGTCCATCACCACCTTGAGACCGAGAAGCCGCATCTGTTTTTCCTAACGGAGACGAAGATAACAACCCCGTCGGACGTGGCGTACCTCAACTACCCGGGCTACTCTCTGGAACATAAGTTCAAGAAGCAGGCTGGGGTCTGTGTGTACGTCCGCGATGACATTTGTTGTCGTCGTCTCCGTTGCTTTGAGAAATCGGGTTTTTCTGCTATTTGGCTACTTGTGGATACTGGCGTGGAAAAATTTATCTACATCGGCGTATACCGATCGCACAGCGGTGACCAGGAGACAACAGCGCTGTTTAATTTCCTCGTGGAGTCGACCGACGTAGCTCAGCAACGGTACCCAACAGCGAAGCTCAATTTTCTGGGGGACTTTAACGCCCACCATAAAGAGTGGTTGTTCCCGTACCAGAGAACTGACCATGCCGGGTTAGAGGCGCGCAAGTTTGCAGTAACGCTAGATCTAACCCAGCTGGTGAATGTGGCAACGCGGGTACCGGATGTTGACGCCCATACACCCAATTGCTTGGACCTTCTGCTGACAACTGATCCGGGCAGTCAATCAGTATCAGTCTCAGCCCCGCTGGGAACGTCTGACCACTGCCTGGTGAAATCCGTGTTGGCCTGCTCTCCTCCTGATAAGAGTCCTAGAGGCACGAGACGAGTATGGCGATACGAGTCAGCTGATTGGGATGAGATGCGACACTTTTTTGCGTCATATCCTTGGCGGCAAGTGTGCTTCTCCTCGGGTGACCCTTCGTGCTGCGCTGATGTGATTGCGGACGTGATTCGGCAGGGGATGGAGTATTTTATTCCATTCTCCGACATCCCGCTCGGTCACAAATCCCGGCCTTGGTATAATGCAGAATGCGCCCACGCTGAGGCACGTAAAGAATCTGCTTACCAAGCCTGGATCAAGGCCCGCGACCGAAAGGATAAAGCACGTAGGGTTCGCGCGAGGAAAAAAGCCTTTAATTCTGCCGCAAGATTCTGCAAGCGGGTTTTTCGTAGGGCACGTTTTGACCATGTCGGACGTATTGGGGCCAAACTAGCATCGCACCCTCCGGGTAGTAAGCAGTTTTGGTCCCTGTCGAAAGCGGTCGAAACGAATTTCTGTCGACCCACTTTGCCTCCAATGCTGAAACCTGATGGTTCGCTGGCTCACTCTGCAAGAGAGAAAGCAAATTTATTTGCAACTCTCTTTGCGGGCAATTCGCGTCTGGACGCTGGCTCCAAGCAACCACCAACTTTACCTCGTTGTGACTCTTCGATGCCGGAGATCAAAGTTCATAATAAAGAGGTTTGTAGAGTATTATGCAGTTTAGATGTGAATAAGGCCAGTGGACCTGACGGCATTCCAGCAAGAGTGTTGAGGCAATGTGCACCTGAGTTGTCTCCTGTGTTGACACGCCTGTACCGCCTCTCTCTTGAAAAAAGAACGGTGCCAAGATCATGGAAGCTTGCGAATGTGCAACCGGTGCCCAAAAAGGGAGACCGTGCTGACCCTGCGCATTACCGTCCGATCGCCATTACCTCCATCCTATGCAAGGTTATGGAAAGGGTTCTGAACAGTAAGCTGCTGACCTACCTTGAAGACAACAATCTCCTCAGTGACCGTCAATATGGCTTTCGCCGGGGACGGTCAACTGGCGATCTTCTTGTGTATGTCACGCACTGCTGGGGCGAAGCCATTGAGAGACACGGCGAAGCACTTGCCGTGTCGCTTGATATCTCGAAGGCTTTTGACAGGGTCTGGCACGCAGGTCTACTCAGCAAGCTTCCTGCTTATGGCATCCCAGCTGGTTTTTGCAGCTGGATATCAGACTTCCTGAGTGAACGGTCGATCCGAGTGGTCATTGACGGCTGCTCCTCTGACCTCATGGCTATTGATGCCGGAGTTCCTCAAGGGTCTGTTCTCTCTGCAACTCTTTTCCTGCTGCACATCAATGACCTACTTCAGCCTGGTCTTGTTGGGTACGCAGATGACAGTACGGTTTCAGAGAGATACTTGTCCAGCGCAACAACCAGTGGGGCTGAAGTTTGTTCCTTGAGAGAGGCCATGGTAGAGCGGACAAATTTGACCTTAAGCGTTGTCTCCCAATGGGGTGATGACAATTTGGTCACTTTTAACGCCACCAAAACACAGGCGTGTCTTTTTACCGCAAAAAGGAGTCGTTTTGACCAAGCTCCTACTTTTCGGGGTGCATCTGTTCCTGTGACTGATCGGCTCGAGCTCCTAGGCATGGAGTTGACATCCAGTCTCAACTTCGGCGCCACCATCGAGTACAAAGCCCAAACTGCTGCCAAAAAGCTGGGCATCCTAAATAGGGTGAAGCGATACTTTAGGCCTGGACAGCTTTTAACACTATACAAAGCGCAAGTCCGATCCTGCATGGAGTATTGTAGCCACCTTTGGGATGGCTCAGCTAAGTATCAGCTTGCCGCGCTTGACTCGGTGGAACGCAGAGCTAAGAGGCTCATCGGCGACGTAAAACTGGTGGATGCCAAGCTACATAGCTTGGCTCATCGCCGTAAGGTTGCCTGCTTGTCGGTCTTCTACAGATTGTACTTCGGTGAGTGTGCCCAAGAACTCCACGACCTCATCCCACCGGCCCCCTTCTACCATCGGACATCCAGACGCACTGCATCTTACCATCCCTACCTTGTGGCTATTCCACCAATTCGCACTAAGCGTTTTCAAACGTCTTTTATAATGCGCACAGCAAAGGAGTGGAACTCTCTGCCAGCGTCTGTGTTTCCGAAAGCTTACAACCCTAATCTCTTCAAAGTTAGAGTGAACAGGCTCCTTCTGGGTAGGCTCGCTCCATCGTAGACTTTGTCTCTGTCATTTCTGACATAGACTAGAGTCAAGAGCAAACCCATTACAAATAAAAAAAAAAAAAAAAAAGGATTACGATGTTCTGCTTAGCATTCTTAGCTCTCTTAACATATCTCCGTCGGTAATTGACTGGTTTCGTAGTTACCTGTTCGGTCGTCGGCAACGTATTTGCATCGGAGAGACCTTGTCTTCCTGGTGTAGTACTACTGCTGGGGTACCACAGGGTGGCGTTTTGTCTCCTTTACTTTTCGCAGTGTTCATTAACTCTATCTCCAACGAATTAACTTTTTCCTACCACCTTTATGCAGATGATCTTCAGATTTACACACGAGCTCCTCTTGGAAGTCTGTCTGAGGCTATCTTGACCCTAAACCGTGATCTAGCCCGTATATGCGACTGGAGCAAGAGGCACGGACTTACGGTGAACCCTATAAAGACCCAGGTTTTAGTGGTGGGCAGTTCAAGGACGGTCTCAAGGATTGACTGGACGACTTTACCCCAAGTATTTTTTGACAAATCTCTTATTCCTTTTAGTGAGAAAGTGCTGGGTGCAAACTCCCCGATTCCACGCCTGTGTAGAATGCTTAACGGTTGCAGTGATCTTGTAGATATACATCACGACAAACTGAGCAAATTTCACAAAGTAATTGTCCAGCGCTATTCCAATAGGTAATTTCTTTGAAGATATAAGAATGTAAAATTTTACAATTTAATTTATTTTATCCGAATGAATTTATTTGAATGTTTTAATGATGACAGACTTAATTTAACTTATTAATTTTATGTTTTAATCTGTTTTAATTTATTTATTTTTAATGATTTTGATTTTTATTTATTTGAATGCTTTTAATTTTATTTTATTTTTTCTGTTAAACCAATTTCATATTATTTATATGAACATGTTATTATTATTAATTTGTAATCGTTGTAATTAATTTATTTATAGTTTAATGTTTTTTTTTACCGTAAATTAATGTTATGAATTATTTTAATCGCTTAGCCAAAAAATTGTGTACGTGGTGTTAGCCTGTAAGTAATTGTTGCACTTAATAATGTATCTATACAATTAAACTAAGTGTAAGTCTTGTGTAAACAATTGTTGGCTAACCAAATGAATAAATAAATAAATAAAAGTAAAGAATTTGGGGATTTTTATTGACAAGAACTTCTCGTGGACTGCCCAGCTACAGGAAGTAAGCCGCAAGCTATTCGCATCTGCTGCATTTTTGGGAAGACTGCGTAATTTTCTACCGACTGCCACCAAGATTGCGCTTGCGCAAACTCTTCTTCTTCCCATTCTTGATTATGCAGCTGTCAGCTATCTTGACCTTACTGAAGTGCAACTTGATAAACTTGAACGCCTCCAAAATGTTTGCATCCGGTTCGTATTTGGTTTGCGCAAATACGACCATGTTTCCGAATTCCGAGTTAAACTCAAGTGGTTGCCAATTCGCCTTCGCCGGAATTCTCATGTACTATCCTTATTATATAATCTGCTCTTTTCTCCTTCCACTCCTCCAGTCGCAAAGAAACTGAAATCGTTCCTTCAGGTAAAGGAACGATTTCAGTTTCTTTGCGACTCTCACACGAAATTTCTTAGGTCATCGGATAACTTGAAACTGAAAATGCCAATGCATTCCACTACCTTCTTGGACAAGTCTTTTTCAGTCCAAGCTGCCCGTTTGTGGAATGCATTGCCAGTGTTAATTAAGCGCGCGCAATCGCTGCCTGTTTTTAAGAGACTTGTTAGGGAACACTACTTGTCGCTGTGATTACTTTTTCGATGTTAATTTTTAAAAAATGACACTTATTTTCTTTTAATCAATCAATCAATCAATCAATCAAATTATTTATTACTACATGAACACACACAACATAACTATCACCGCTTCAGCATCACAGCTGAGATACTGGGGCAATGATTAACAGTACTGCAGTCCAGCCTGTCAGCAATCATACCCAGGATGCTGTTGGAACTGGCTCGCACCCTGCACACCAAGGACGCACATCTTTTACGCATTAATGCATAAAAGCAATCAACACGCATTTCCGCAAACATCCCTGATGCGCTACAGAAGCGAGGCAGTCCCATCAACACCCTGAATGCGTTATTGTACTGAACGCGAAGGGCACTGTACGATCTTCGCGTAAAATGTACCCACAGGCTACAGGTGTAAAACGAGGAACAGAAGGTTCTAAACAGTGTTTTTTTAACCTCCGTTCATTTGTGTATCTATTTTAGTATTTTGTATTGCTTTTTTTCTATAAGAATTTTTTACTTAAACTTTATATTTGCACCAAGTGCAACCCCATTTCTTGTCCAGGCTATCCCTATCCATTCCAGGTTGCCTGGAAGAGATCGCGGAATGCGATAAGGCCGCCAATTGTATTTGTTTAAGTTTAAAGTTTCCTTCATATGTTTTAATTTGGTGTAGGTACAATAAAGTATATATAAATAAAAATAAAAAACATTTAAAGTAACTGACTTGAAGCAATCGTTGACGGAGCGTTTCTTTGGCCGCCTGAAGAAGGTATTTAATAACCTTCTATCAGGCCGAAACAAGGTGCGCGCCTTCAACGGTTGCCAGTATTGATATACTCTTCGGCGTACTCAAATGGATTCAAAAGGAACTTGACGCCCTAGATAGGCGGGTCCGCACACTGCTTACTGCATATCGAATGCATCATCCACGGTCATCGGTAATGAGACTGTTTATCCCGCGAAATTGTAGAGGTCGAGGCTTTTTAAATGCTAAGGCTCTCCACAATTGCGAGATATGCAGTCTCAGGGAATATTTCCTAGCTGTCGATATGGCTATGCATCGAAATGTATTGGCGATGGACAAGAGACTCACCCCGCTCTCCTTGGCAAATGAGAACTGGCGCAAACCTGCGGTGCTTGACACTAAGGATCGCAGGGCCGTTAGGCAGAGTAAGGAGCTTCACGGACGCTTTTCCGGGCCCTACATGGGCCCGACGTAGACCAGTGTCCGTAGCCTATCTGTGTTTTGGTGATCTTTTTGGAGAAACCGAAGGTTTTGTTTGTGCAATTATGGACGAAGTTATCATAACGAATAACTACCGGAGATCTATTGTGAAAGACGGTACTGTCGACATATATGTCGGGTATGTCACCGTCCGGGAGAATCAATTCGCCGCATTATTTCTGGTTGTTCTTGACTAGCTAACGGAGAATACTTGCTCTGAAATACTCTCTTGTGGAGTCGGAGGTGCCGTATTATAGGTATGCACCCGACCCAATTCTCGATTATGGCAATATCACATTGTATTGGGATCGGTCAATCATCACTGATAGGACGATTGTTGCCAATAAGCCTGGTGGACCGAATTGTGAGGCGTGCAATGATTGTAGACATAACCGTCCCGTATGACGAGAACCTCGTGAAAGCCGAGAAAGACAAACAAATCAAGTATTGACTTGGCTCGCGAGGTTGTCGACATGTGGGAAGTGGACTCCGCAATCATTGTACCTAACTTTACAAATTAATTACACTATTTTGAATGATAAACTCAAAATTTTCATAGATCAAATTATTATGATAATAGTTTCTTTAATGTAACATATATTTATTCCAAAAAATTACGACTAGCTGTTTAGACGTGATTCTCATTTTAAAATCAGCTACTGAGCTGTTTGCCTTAAAGGCACTTTTGAATTGTCGAGGTGGGTCAGTCAAAAAGTGCGATAAAATTGGGGAGGGGTAGAACTCATTGGACATCGAAAATTCGTCTGCATCGCTATCAATTGGAATAGTGTCTAAAACATAGGGGGCATTGCCACGTTGCATGGCAGATATTTTTCCGTCAGAAAAAAAATCCAGCCCTTTTTTTTAGCCTTACCTGTATTTGGGTTCGGCATCCGCTAACGTAAGCTAACGTAACGTAACTTACACCAGTGTGAAATGAATTTGTCGTCGCTCAACGAGTCCGTCTATCCTTTAACTGTATAATAGTGATACCTAATTGTGTTCCACTCAACTAGGCGAGCTCGACACAAAGGATCGATCGATGAGCTTTCGACTATTCCACAATCTTCACTAATCAAAAACCTTCGTTTCAGTTAAGGGTTTATTGAACTGTTTCATGTGAAGTTAAACTGTTTAATATCGATTAAATTTTAATGCCTTCAAAAAAAGCCATTTTGTTCGTATTTTACTTTGTAATTTCAGTGATAGAGGCTAATGAGGAGGGGACGTCAACGATGACAACTCGTCAAAGCCGTTTGTTTGTTTACATTACCGTCCATCAAATGGAATAATATGTCGACTACCCACACAATTAAAAAAAAATAACAATACATTTTCATTGGAGTTTTAATTCAACGTAGCAGATCTGTACGCTATTAACAGATCGGTTAATTGTTCACTATGCATGTTAATTTTAATAGATAGACTTAATGAATTATCGACATAGTGTTATAGTATGGTAATCGTGCTCATTATACTCGCAATTACAGGAGGTAAATGGTAATGAAATTATACATAACATTAATTTGAATGCAACACAAACGTAAACAGTCGGTGTAACGCATCTGCTTTCCATTCCATTCAATAAGAAATATTTTCACGCTGCGCTGAAAATACACTTTACTGCTCAAGAACTTGGCACAATTATTATTATCTATTTATTTATTAGACAGCAAAAGGTCCACATTGGCAAAACACAAAACATAAATACTTAAAAGATGTTAGTAACAATGTGGCTTATGATCTATGTTAGTACCTACTTATATTCAACGACAGAGATTGTTGTTTTAATGAGATGCCCCATTATGGTGCTCTCACCAAGCCTGTCAGCTATCACCTTCAAGAGGCTGTTGCCACTGCCACGCAATCTGGTGAGCAGAGACGCACTTTTCTTCCGTACGATAGCTGAGAAGCTGTCGACTCAGGCTTTTGCGAACATCTCTGACGCACTGCAGTAACGCGGCAGCCACACCAGCGTCCTGCAGGCGTTAATATATTCGACGCGCAACGCACTGACGGCACGTTTGGACAGACGAAATACGACAAAAATATATAAATATTTTATAAGAATAAATGATTATAGAAGCCGCTGGTATACTAGAGCTATCTATATATTTGACTGTCACAAATCTTCGGGTGAGCTTAAACTGTCATAACGAGATATAACCCAAAGCCTTGTGTGCGCATATAATCCATTGAAGAGACGAGATTACTGTCAGAATACACCCCTTTAAAAATGTATCTGTCGATGTCAGGCGGTCTGAACCCAAAATATATAATAAATGTAAGATTTACATATTTTAAGACACAAATGTAAGTACCAATGCTACGTACTTACTTTGAAGTGAAGAAAAACAGTAGGTAAACGTGTTCGAAAGAAGATTTTTTTTCGTTAAAGAGATACATATTTATGCTCGTCTTAATATTGTTAAGATTTGGTAACTTCAAACGGTTCGACTAAAAATAAAATCAAGTATATTGTCAACAAGGTGGGCTTTTACGAACATAATTCGGCAATCTTAAGCAGAAAGATTTATCGTTGTTGGAAGATTACAAAGTGAACAATGAAATCTAATTAGATGAATAAAAACTTATTTCTAAGGGTTAGTCCATTACAGCGGAGCGAGGCAGCGGAGCGGAGAAACGGAGAAAAGATAACCAATGAAATTGCATAAAATCTGCGCACCATGTGAGTCACTGACATTTTGTCTGACATGTTTGGTTAATATTTATCCGTTTCTCCGCTCCGCTGCCTCACTCCGCGCAAATGGACAGGTACCCACGGACTACGGGCTCGATGCTAAATTCGACAATGATGCGACGACTATTTCTAGAGAACCACGTCGTGTCCTGTCTGTCTACCTTTACAGTTGCCTGCGAGCCTTTAAGATTTTCCTGGTCACGTCTCTAATTACTTTGATCGCGGCAGTAGGTCGTGATGATGTAAATTAAAGGAGTATTTTTCATATTAATTGTTCACAGAATGTATTGCAGTGAACATAAGACGCATGGACGTGCCAGCCCTAGTGGAGTTAGGCACGGAGTCAGTGATCCTGGACTGCGACTACAGCACCGGTGAGACCCCAGGTCCCGGCCTGGTCATCAAGTGGTTCTTCAACGGCTCCACCGGCCTCGTCTACCAGTGGATACCACCGCTTCGACCTCAAGTTATTGGACTTTTAAAAGGAAAGGTCGATATGAGCTTTAAAATTTCGGGTAAGTGTATATACATAGGTGAATTTATTAGAGCTCTTTTAGTAGTATTTGTTAGACGAATACTGAAATTACGAAAAAAAAAACAGCTGTTCCTCGGTTTCCACAAATTTTGTCAAGTTTTGCGAAAATTAACGTAGTGAACAGCAGTTTTATCGGGTTCCGTACCTCAAAAGGAAAGACAGCGAAACTTTTATAGAAATACTTCGTTGACCGTCAGTCTGTCAGGTGAATCAAAATTTTTAGGGCACGTTCCTACCATATTGGAACAAAACAGTGTCACAGTAAAAGCAGCTAAAGGTATCTTAATTTTTGGTTAGTCACATTAAAAAAATGCGATTAGACACTTACATTTACGGTTGGAGAATTGCCTTGTCGTAAATCGATGCATGGGGGAACATATTTTTATCCAACTACAAAGTTAAATGTGTCCTTCTCTTAACCGAATGATTTCGTCGGAAAAAATACGGTGGTACGGAACCATTCCTTTGCGAGACCGACTCGTACTTGGTCTTTTTTTCTATTTTAAGAATTTTTCCCGTCGTTAAGGTTGTTAATACTTGTTAATATTCATGAGCAAGTACTTCCAACCCCTGAAAGATTGTCAATGACTTAAGATTCATCCTGTTGTGGTCTTTCAAGTGTTGTCATTCCAAACCAGCATCTTCTTCCCTGCTCTGTAAGAAGTGGCTATGTTTCAGTTTGAACAATTCCGGAGTTGTTACTCCGGAATTTTACAAACTACATGCTACATGAGACCTTTTGAATTTGTCTTTAGAATGACACCACTGTCCGTACGAATTATGATTTAAAAAAAAATTCGAACTATAAGTTACGAGTATAAGGTGTCTATTAGAGCCAAGAATCATTTCTCATTTGGTGTGCCACGAAGTGCTACAATAGGATTAAATTTAAGTATCTATACGTAATAAATAAAATGATAAATTCAGTCAAGTTCCGACTTCATTGCCCTAAATAATCCAGGTGAGTGAAATAGTGAGGCTATCAGGATATCTCATACTCGTAGACGTAAACATTACGCAGAAAACTTTTCTGAAGCTTTCCTGTTATTCGACATGTCCCAAATAGGATTCAGTAGTAATATTATTATACGAGTTCAGTGAACTTTTATACATGCTAAAATTCTTAATTAAGAGAATCGACAATGTTGTAACTGTAGTCAGAATTTTATTTCAGTACAGGTATTGTCAACATTTTGTTTGGGATCCATTATAAGCAGCTCGTCAAGTGATAGTACTAAACGAAGGTACGTAGTCAATAGGTATTTACTTATTACGTACCTAGTTTTAGTACTACCGCTATCCTACTGACTGGCTAGTATTTTACAACATTAATTGACATTGTAACGGACCTATGTATATTATATATATATATATGTTACAGTTAAAAACTCACCGTTCTCAGTTACAGCACCTTTTATCTAGTTAAAACTAGTTTTCACTAAATGCCTTTGTAACAACTAGAATTTCCTAGTTATAACTAGAACTTACTGCTGCTACATACTTAAATTTCAGTTAAAACTACTAGTTCTAACTTTGGACCTTATTTAAAACTGGTGTTAAGGAAACTTGTTGAGGATTATTTTGGATTTTTTTGCACGACGGGACGTACAAGTTGCTGGGTTGGAGGGCTGAAAGGCGACAAGACACTTTCACTGTGAAGAAGGTGCTACCACGTGGGATATACTTAAATAAAAATACTTTTTCCTCAGTAGATAGTAGCGAGTAGGGTCCCTGCTGAGCCAAGCCCTTTGTCTCGCGGTAGATAGAAAGGACTCTATGAAGACACTGAAGGCGCTGATGTATGGAGAGGAACTGACACGTTTTGGCCGGTCTTTTATAAGGCTCTTTGGCGTCAGTTTCACCCCGGTTGGTGGGGGTAGAACGGTACTCGCTACGGTTTTTTATTTATATAATAATGAAAACAAGGGATTTTAACTGTTGCCATACAAGGGATCTTTAACTATAGGTAATAACTTAAAAATGACAATGTGACCCAAACTTTTTTAAAGCGTCGAACTGTCCCCTCACATCTGACTGCTTTCTAAAAATATGTAACCAATTTAATTACTTAAAATTAACCCATACCTAACTCTTAAACTCTAAACCTAATACTATGTAGGTATGCGGCTGTCCTGCACAAATTAGGACATTGTTTATTAATTTATTTATAAAAATTCGGGTGTGTCGAGGTTGGGGCGTAAACCTGTAAGACCGTCAACGAATGTCTTGACGACATTCTGAGTATAAAGTACGCCACCCTGGTGGACATACTCCTGATCTTCTCCAAATTGGACACAAGGGACCTGTGAACGATAAACACGACACCATCTTGGGACTTCTGGTCACCCTCCCGAAAACAGAGCAGCTAGTCTAATCTGTAAGTAACCATTTCGATATCGAGCTTCACCTGAGTGAGATAGCTCACAAAGTGAACTTTATTGCACACAACATAAAGGTGTTACGTTTATACTCACCTCGGATTCCGCTCTCGAGACACGAAAATGTTGTTACAGAATAGCACTACAGATTTCCAGATTTGAGAATGATCGTGTCCTACCCCTCTCTTCGGACTTCAGACAACCCCACAATACTCCATCGTGACTTGTTCAACTCCTCCTCAAGTTCGGTGATCAGTGTTACCAGGTCCAGTCGTCGGTCTGTGTAGGGGTAGCTGGATCCACTCCGAGGATGCTTAGCACCCCTTGCCTTGCCGTGATCTTGACCGCTACCGGAGTCAAGGATAGATAGAAGGACTGCCAGGCACTAGGTATCATTTTTTTTTGTGCCTATCATATTCGGGGGATTTGTTATAATCGCAACGCTTGGCAGGCGGTGTGGCCATTGGTGTAGCTGTTGCAATGTACAGAGAATACTGCTGCGGTGAGTCCCTTAGTCGCTTCGTTCGCTTAGTTCGCTTCTAAGGTCACTTACTGAAACCCATAGAAAGTGATTATTTTACGTCCGATACCATATAATCTGAAATCAGATGACGACTCTCGACCAATCATAATAAAGCACGATGAACTTTGACCTCAGTTTAAACAGTTTTAACTGAATCTTTCAACAAAACGCGTTTTGTCTAGTTAGAACTAGTTTTATCTGATAGTCATTTTTAGCAGCAGTTAATTCTAGTTGTAGCTGTAAAAGCCTTTTAGTGAAAACTAGTTTTATCTAGAGAAAACGCATTGTAACAAAAACGGATTCTAACTGCAACATACATTATGTTTATTTGAATTTAAATTTGAATACGTAGGAAAGCAAATCTACAGACTTAGGGTATAGTGTCACAACCGAAACCGCTGAGAATCTTGGGATGGATTTGCGTCTGGATTTTCTCAATAGCAGCTCGAAGTAGGTATTTATGTCCGGTTGATGGCAATCGGCTTGCGCCCAGTAACGTGGGCCTTTAGCTGGAAAAGTTAGCAAGTTATAGTTTATGTAGGTACCACTCTGCCTAATCCTTCGAATAAAACAGTTGTCATCTTTATTTTTTAATTTAGTTCTTTATTTTCTAGTTCTCATAAAATAAACTACATTAACATAAATATAGGAATATACCTTTTACAATAAATTGAAACATTAAACTACCGCACACGAAATGACGGCGTCGTGTTTCGCTGACTGGTGTCGTGTAGTTGGCCGCGGAAACATCGATACACGACACTTTTCGACCAAAACTCTACTTTGAGGAACATCTCGAGCGGAAGAGTTAGAAATCGACTTGAAAACCTATCGATTTTTTCCTTATTTTCAGATGAGCCGCTGCAAGCCTACCGTGCCATTAAAATAATAAACCCTGGGACACACCTGAGCGGTAACTACACTTGTGTGGTGTCCACCTTTATAGCGGAAGATAGCCAGACGAGATCCATGTTAGTGTACAGTAAGTAATTAACAGTCAATTAACACTTAATTAATGTTATGTGCTTAGTATGTAATTGCATGCTACAATATTATAATCGGAGGTTATATATAATTATACTTACATCGGGGTTATTGAGTTATTGGAGCTCTTATTTAGTCCAGTCAAATTACGCTGAAAATTAGGCTACTTTGCTGTAATTGTTATCTATGATTTTTTGGCTTTAACGCATAGCGTATAGGCAGGGAAGTACGAGTATGTTAAAATGTATCCCGCGAAAAGTTAAACCCTCCTCTACTTTTTTATGAAACATTTGATTTTAATAATAAATCGATGGAAAAAAAAATTATCTGGCATGTTGGTTAGGAGAATTTGGGTTTTGTTTTAATTTAGTTTTATTGGCATTGCCTGACTTGAAATAAATTAAATATATGCATCGATTCAATTTTCAAAATTCGTTGTTATTTTTATAACGACACATCTGGGGGTTAAAATGTTTAATTCTAACAAAATAGCTTGGCCTTATTTAAATAAACTAATTGTAAGGTTAATATTGCGAAACATCATCATCATCATATCAGCCGAAAGACGTCCACTGCTGGACATAGGCCTCCCCCAAGCGTCGCCACAACGACGGCGGTCGCGCATTCGCATTGTAAATCGCTCGCTTTTGGTAATAGGCACATTAACAGCAGTATCTGTCAAATTATTTAACAACGTACCCAGTTTGTTGAAATATTTAATAAACTAAACACGTAAGCTCAGTAAAATACTGAAACGACTTTTAATATCATGTTTTCTAACAAAATGACTAGACTAGACGAACTTAACCTTAGCCTTTAAAATAAGTTATTAAATATGTAGACATCCCGAATCCATAAAAACCAACCTTTGTTTTTATTAAAAACCCAAACAATAAACTTAGTAACTACAGTAATGTGACTTTTAAACCTTTTTCGACTAAAAACTTGAAAAAAAGATGATATTGAAAAACGATACTTTGTAGATGGTGTAAATTAACTCGGCTGTCAACGAGAAATGTCTCGAACGAAGAGATATTTTGCTGAGAAATAGTTATTAAGTTGACTTCTCAGTGTTTCCACGTTTCACTTCTATTTCGTAATAGGAATACTCTTTTAGCGTTTGGTAAAAACAAAGCCAGGCTTAGATTTTGTAACAAACGCTTTATTTACTGGAAAAAATATCGCCCGGTCACAAATTAAATGCAAGTCAAGGGACGGGGTTGGCTGTTGAAAATTAATTCAAATAAATCACAACTAGGAAACAAAAATATTGTGATGACTTCTATTCGATTAACTGGACCTAAGGCTTGCGTTTGGCCACTACCTCATTTAATAGTAACTGTTGATGTGATGACCTGCGTATGATGATGACCACCGGGGTCATTAAACAGCTATCAAGAATATCAGTCTCTGGCAGGGAGATTTTAAATACTGTTTTTCAGTAAATAAACAAGAAATAATCCCAAAGGCTGACCGGTAGAAAAAGCCCTGCGGCATAAATCTGCCTATGTACATTAAGTTCAAATAAGTAAGTATGCAAAATATCAGAGCAATTCAATACACACTTACATTCGTATGAAGAAAGGTAGCAGTTTTGCAACAAATAGGTAATTTTCCATAATGAGTGTAAATAGCCCCAAAGCACCATAATTAGTTGAATTAAAATAGTAGATACAAACGGGGTAATAATGTTACAATTACCAATCCCAATGGGTTATGATTTCATGAACCTACCGAAATATAGATTTTAATCGCTCATGAATAAATATTGGTTTGTTTAATAGAATGTAAATAATATTCAGCAGCGCTGTTTATACTGGAAGTGTTTATATTATTGTGTGTCAGCGATAGGGAATTATAATAAGGTGCCGACTAAATACGATAATATATGCATAATCTCGCGAACCGAACGGAGCGCTCGTGGCTACAACGACTGAGATAGCTACTAGGATATAGCTAATATTACAGCCTATGATAGTGATCCATTTCGAGAAGCTCGTGGCTAAATAATAACAGCCGCACAGGTCGATCTTGCAGGTTAAGCAACGCTTGCCAAAGTTGGTCTGTGGATGGGTGACCAACGTACCGAGTTTCCTCCGTGCCTCGGAAAGCACGTTAAGCCGTTGGTCCCGGCTGTCATTTGTAGATCTTTGGCAGTCGTTACGGATTGTCAGAAGCCAGTACATCTAACTCCAGTCTTGTCAAGATGTACCATGTTACCAAGTTAATGGGTTGTGGAGGTCTGGTAGGCAGCCGCTCCACGTAAAACACTGATATGCAGCTGAATCCGGTTTGACTAGAAGCCGACCCCAATATAGTTGGGAAAAAGGCTAGGCAGATGATGATGATAGTGATCAATTTCGAGATGCTTCATTTACCTACAAGATACCTATCTGAGTTTATCTATAAATCAATTTGACTAGTTTTTTCCTAACTATTTTTCCTCTTGACTCCCCGAAACGACTGTCATAGATGTTCATATGGACATGATAAATAGATGGATAAAACATTTATTCGGTACAAGAATAGAAAACACAACACACAAAAGCATAGTTACATCTATACTTTATATATAAAGCTGAAGAGTGTGTTTGTTTACACTACAAAAAAAAATTGTAGGGTTAGATAGCCCATTTACCGAGGAAGGCTATAGGCTACGCTAAGACCAATAGGAGCGGATGAAGTTGCGCGGGTCTACTAGTAGTAGTAATCATAAGACTAATAAAATAGAACCTAGTAAATACAAATATTATATAGAAAAAAAAAACTTTAAAAGACGGAACACTATCTTTTGGCAGTTTATGGTAGAAGTGCCAAACTACCTACTAAAAATATATTAGAACATGAAAAAAAATTTTGGTATCATCTCTAAGTTGCAACAAATGGGAGTCCAGCGCACCATGTGCCGAGAATATATTCCTAGCGCTGATATTCTGCTCACCCATCTACCCATTCACGGATCGACTTCAGCAAGTTCAAGCGGTGCGGCTATTATCTACCCACCTATTTAAATATTCAAAATATTTTAGAAACTTTTCCACTAGACTAAGTTTGGGCTTGGTTGGTGAAATATGTTTTGCAGGTGTGTGGGTACTAGCTTCCAACCGCATCATCGTCCGAGTGGACGTCAACCTTTAAGACATATTCTATGGCATTTGGCAGTTGTGTAGCTTTCAATCCGATCCGAATATACTCAAATCCTAATTTCAAATCAATATCTACTTCTAGCTTTTGATATACAATAGCTAGAAGTTTAAAATAAACTCTTAAACGGTACCCTTCCATATTACGAGCGAGGTTCCTGTCTTTATGTCGAACAAAACAATTTTTTTTCAACTTAAAAAAAGTATAAAAAATTATAATAATAAAAAAAGTAAAAACAAATTGTGTGTGTAAACTATGTATATACACTTAAAATAGAAAATAAAACTCCTAACTATAAGTACGCGTCAGATAATTTCTCCGCATCGCTGTCGACTGGAAGTGAACCCAAAAGACTGGCATATTCACGTTTTTGTATGGCAAATAAAAAAAAACTCTGACCTAGACTAGCGTCAAGAACAAACCCATAATAAAAAAAAAACTTCCATTTCTTTCTAATATGTATATACATGGTTAGTACCTATTCCCTGTCTTGATTTCTGTGGCCCAAGGCAGTAATCACATATTAATTTCAGGTCAGGTAAGCTGTCAGAGCATGACAAACTAGATTACTCCAGGCTAAACATATAGATGACTTCAAACTATACAACTATATTGTAATCATTGGGATACATAACGCCTTTAGGTAATCCTATATCATAGGCGCTATGTAGCAAGTTATACGTATTCAAATTAAATAGTAATCAAGGATTGGAAAATCAATAAAAAACATGTAAATCGGAAAACGGAGCTGTCTGTCAGAAGCTGCAAGTTTTCCGGTTTACTGAATACCTAATAAGATAATACTGGACATAAAAAGTGAACACTAAAAGATTTTGAAATCCCCTCAAGGGGTTTTGAATAGGGGATGCAAGTTTGTATGAAAGTTCGTAATCTCTGCCGTTGAGATATCCCACCCGGCAATTGACTTCGGCATGCCTTAAAAACTGAAGAAAAGTGACATTTTAGAAAATACCTAGCAATAGCGATAAATTTGTGGAACAGTCTCATGATTACGTTGTGAAAGATGGATCTATACAGAACGAATAGCACTATCCATTTTTATGGTTCCGTACCCGAAGGGTAACCAATGGAACCCTATTACTAGCCTCCGCCAACCGTCCGTCCATCTGTCTGTCTACGGGCTGTATCTCAATAACTGTAATAAGTAGACAGTCGAAATTTTCAGTGTGTATTTCTATTGCCGATATAACAAAAAATAAACGGTTAAAAAATAAGGGGGCTCCATACAAGGAACGTGTTTTTTTTTCGGTTTATGGCCCGTAGTCTTCGTGTAAGATGCAGACTCGCACTTGCTGGTTTTAAAAAAACCTAGCCATGATGGCATTGTCACGTTATAGTAGACGGGCAGATAGCGAGTTTGAATGCTGTTTAACAATTTTGTAGGTATTTTAGCCTACACTTGCTACCTATTCATTCAGAGCCACGAAACCTGTATCACACAGATTCAGTTCAAAATGCATATTAACATAGTTAGCTTGCACCCATTCAAAAACGAATGGGCTGGCTTTAGGGCTGCGCCTATGTTAATCTAGTTTATAGGGACGCATAATGGACCTATGGACGAATTAGTTCTACGCAGGGCACACCAATTTGCCCTAAAATCGAGTTTGGCTTTGTGTCTTTTCCGTTTAGTCGGTCGTTTCGTTCATATGAATATTCAGGTGAGATAGTGGTAGGCAAACGTATGCCTTATCAATAGTAAAAAAAAAACAATATATCCTAGACTTTAGTATATTCTAGTCGTGTTTGACTAACACCTAATGGTTGGTCCGAGTCAGATTTTCTTTGGTTTTCGTAAGTCGTGTTCAACATTTACCTAAGTTAGTTACTCTGTAATAAGAGGTTTCGTACAAAAGGAAAATGGGCCTAAAAAACCCAAGCCTAAGTTAATATTTAAGACACTGAGAAGACCTCGTCTGAATCCTACAATAAATTATAAGAACTGACCTAATACAGGCAGAAATAAATTTAAGAAAACGTGCTCCGGTTTTGTAAACTAAATTGTTTTCATTAGATTACTTAAATTCATATTTATTGAGGAGCTCGTGGCTAAATAATACGAGCCGCACGGGTCGATCTTTAAGGTTAAGCAACGCTTGCCAAGGTTGGTCTGTGGATGGGTGATCATCTTAATATAACGAGTTTCCTCTGAGCCTCAGAAAGCACGTTAAGCCGTTGGTCCCGGCTTTCATTTGTAGATCTTTGGAAGTCGTTACGGATTGTCAGAAACCAGTAAATCTGACTCCAGTCTTGCTAAGAAGTACCGTGTTACCCAGTTAACGAGTTGTGGAGGTCTGGTAGGCAGCCGCTCCACGTAAAACAACTGGTATTCAGCTGAATCCGGTTTGACTGGAAGTCGACCCCAATATAATTGGGAAAAGGCTAGGCAGATGATGACTTAAATTAATATTTATTACAAAACAAATTGTTCAGTGTAATTCACAGTTATTTTACCCCACAGGTCCGGGGAACAGTTTTCATTTCGATCAAGAGAAGAAATATGTATTTTTAGTAACATTAAAATGTGTAGCGGAATACTTGTATCCAAGACCAGTGATGACGATATTATCTAAGGGGTGAGTACTAAAATAATTTGGTATTTATTTAGGTCACGTGTGTTTCGCGCGATTAGTACCTCATACTGTGCGATCAAACGTCCGAGCGGGAGCTAATAGCATTGGTAACAATTGAATCCACTCCGGAGAGGCATGTGCCGGGATTAACGTAGTTGACACACGTACTGACATATTACGGGCCCATCACACATGAGCTGCGCAGATATATATATACACGTCGTAGTAACGGATGCTCCACGTGATACCCGGAACTTAATAATAGATCACAGCTCCTATTTGTGTCATAAAAGGCTCTTTAGGGATTCCATCAAGTGAATGCGCTGCATTTATTCTTGGAATAATCTGATTGTGCGGAACGGACGATCCGAAAATCTGTTCATCAATCCCAAGCCAGCTTAGCAACATACCGAAAATTAAAAATAAATCTTGTAAAAGGTAATAAAAAAGTTAATTATGAAGACTAATAAAAGAAGGTATAAAGTATTTATACAGAAAGTGAACAGGGCGGAAAAATATATAAAAATTGTGAGACGGGCAGACGGCAATTTTATGGGTAATTCATGAGTGAGATAAGGTCAAGTGATCTTGTAATACGAATCTTGATGTAATATTGATGATCTTGTCGTACGAGTTTTACGCATTTATGACCAGAACAGATGCAAGTTACAGACATCTAACATTAAATATTTTCCTATTATTTTGTAAACTTACCAAAAACATGTTTTTTTACTTTCTTAACAATGTTTGGTCGCTTGTTCAGGCTGATTGCTTGCTCCTGATTTTTCAAGTCGTACTTTTGATGAACTGTATTTTATTGCTCGTTATGGGAATAAAATATGATGTTATCGCATTTTGTTCCAATTTATAACGGAACTAGTGAACAAACTCTACCGCGCTCGAGGGCAATTTCTAAGTGATGTGTCTCACCCGACGTGCTTTAGTTTTTCTTGTTTGATTCCCTCAAGACACAGTAAAATTTTATAGCTATAAACTTTCTGAAAGATTAAACTTTTAAATGGCGAAATGCTGGGATTAAAGCCAGCCTTCAGACAAATATAGGCAGACGTATTTTTGCAGTAATTCTTGGTCGTAAGGTAGAAATAAGGTTAATGTGCCAGTACTATCTCAAAGACAATACTTCTTCAGGTTTTTGACATTTACTTTTATTCGAATGTTATTTAGAGAACCGTTGGTATTTTCTTTTCGACCTGGTGACTGTACAAACCTATTTGAGAAAAATATTAGTTACTTCATAAGTCCAGTTACTCCTTTTTCCCGCTCTGGGCGGAGCGGCTGGGTTCGTTCTAAAACTCCAAGAAGAAATGGTGGGGTCAGTCTGCTCTTAATGAATAAAACCAACCCGTGTTACTTTAAATGTCTTTTGCGTACCAGGGCCGCGGTTACTCTTTCGAAGATCCAGTTACTCTAGCTTGTATCTTTTTAGCATGCCGCTGGAGCGAGCAGTCACAGACATGAGGATGGACTCGTGGGGCATGTACTCCGTGGAGACGACGGCACTGGTCCACGACGATGACGTCACCAGCCCCTGGGAGGAGTTCGTCTGTCTCCTGAGCCTGCCCTTAGCTAATTATACTAATAATAGAACCACTATTTATTATCCTGGTAAGTCTGTTTGTTATTTAGAATTTTTAACAATAAAAAACAGGTTAAAACAGGTTATATATCACAGTATGCTGTACTGTACTAGGCTAAAGACCGCATTTCCACGTCTTTGCGCATATCATAAAATGCCCGTTGCACTTTTAGTGCATTTTTACTAAGGCATTCAGTCTTCTAAACAATATGAGGCATATATAATATGCCTCATATTGTTTAGAGACGATGTATCGAGCTTGTTCTAACTCAAGCTAGGTGGAACGACGATCTTTATGAGTCAGCTGGTAGCAGTAGGATGGCCAAGTTAAATGGCGAGGAATGTAAGAAGTCTATGACCAGTACATGGTTGTCCGACGCTGGTCATACTAATGCTGCTAATATCGTAGAATTTAACGATTACGGTATACTGGCCATAAAATCTTTCGGAAGACTGGATGTTTTGCTCACGATTAGGACGTGTAACGACACCCAATACATCGGGTAGCCTATCCTACCGTTGAGCCTATTAGAGCGGGATTAGATTGGGTTCGATAATATGGCCGTTCACCCTTCCTGCTTCGTGTCTTCTATATCTTCTCAAAAAGCACGTCCTTTTCTCTTTTATGTAAGGTCAACTTGTTATCACTCTAAAATCAGTTTTTTTTTCCGGTCGTGAAGTTATGCTACCCCTTTTTAATTTTGTATTTTGTAACAAAACTCAATTAAGTATCCCTTTCCACAATTTTAAATACTCTTTAATTATTCACATGTACCGTTACTGCACTTTTAAGATAGGGATGAATCATTTGTTAAACTAATTGATCACTTTCAGGTCTCATGCCAACGCATAGCGCTAGCATAGAAGTGAAGAAGCCGATGGAACACCAAGCCAGCAGTAAGATTATTTATAACACTTTCTATAAAGGCTATTTTTAAATGAAAAGTTTTAACTGGTATTCGCTGGCTATTGATTAATTAAACAAATTCTCCGACCATTTGGTAAAGACTCAATTAAACCAGACAGACTTATTCTCACCATAAACCCTTATGGTGAGAATAAGTCTGTCTGGTTTATTTGTCTGGTTTTTTACCATCCAAAAACCCTAAAAATTACCGAAAGTAGATAGCCGCGGATTAACAGAATTCCCGCCAAAGTAAATTCAATGTCCCAAACCGCGAAGCCAACACTAAATGAAACAAGCCTCCAATAAAACTGAGCTGATATTCAGCAACAATCATTTTAATTAATTAAAAAGTTCCCGTTTTAATTACTGTTCACAATTTTATTTTCAGATAGCCCGCCGTTCGCGAGGTGTACTTTATTATTTAATGTATTAATAAGCATTCACATTACTTTTTAATAAACTAAGTAACGCTGTACATACTGATCTAGGCTAGAGTCTATGATTTTATAAAAGACGTAGTCTTTACGTTCATTAAGATTGTTTGCTTCTTGTAAAGGTTCATGTTTTAGACTGAAAACGTTTTATATTTTTGCTAACTACTACCGAGTAGTTTGGATGTAGTCATAAGTAGTTATGTATATTTATTGCTTTCTAGTTTGAAATTAAAATGTTGTTTTAGAACGTTTACAAAATCTGTGATAATTTAGTTTAATATTGTCATAAAGACAAAGGTACTTTTATGAAGCTATTCATTTCCATTGTTTTATGATGAAGGATAAAATGTTACCGTAATTATTTTAATGTGACCGTATCATAAAAAAAAAACGAAGTTACCGTCGACATTACCAGTACTGATTGTAGCTTTTTGATATTATACAAACTGTAAATAAAACGCTTAATGTACTTTCATGTTTCTCTTTGTTTTATAAAACGACCGCCTTTTAAATAAAAAACAGGCATTATTTTAATAGTGCCCAAACAGAAAACACTTTTTATACACGCCATCTGACGTTCCTAACCCAACAATTTCCTTTCCCTGAAAATCAACATGTTGGTACGTTTTTTATACTACATTCGTTTGTAAGTATTTCATACTTTTTAGGTTTATTTTCGAGATCACTGACTTTGGTTAAAAAACAACATTTTGAGGAAACCTATCTGCTTTAACGCACCAATGCCGTCACGATTTCGCTGTGAGATAAAGACTGAAGTATTCAAAACGCATAGCACTATCTCTAATTCACAACGTATTTATGATGGCAATGATACGACATAGTAGGCTGGTCTCATGAGGAAATGCAATGAGAAGTACGACATTGCTGACCACCAATGTGCAAGTATAGTGATTGGTCTGTTTGAAAAGAGGACTTTTCCCAGCAGTGGGACAGTAATTAATAGGTATCATTGTAGTAGATAAGAGTAGGTACCTATGTTTTAGAAAAAGGTAACTTTCTTCTATAACATAAAATAGTACCTAAATTAGATTGTGTTTTCTCACACCCGTCACTGGCCAATGGAAAACACATTTTCTTTTACAAGAAAATAAGAAAAACTTGGTGTAAACACGTTCTCTTGAGGGAACGTCAGCTCGACGGAGCTCATGTGATTTTCGTACGAATAAAAAGGTCATAAAAAGGCTTTTTTATATGTTTATAAGCCATCTTCCATCAGTTACAGTACGTAAATAATCTTTTAAGCTATAATTTCTCGTAGAGACTCGACAGAGATACGTTTCGCGGAAGGTACGCTACTTCGATTTTTGTGTGTCAAAAGACGTTTGTATTTTATCCGAGAAACTTTTATATCCCGACATGGAGCAGTATTTACTCGTCATTTACATATGCAGACATAAATGTACTAAGAATTGTCACTGAGCTAACATAGCCTCTGTTACTCAGGGATAAAGTAGTATTCCAATTAGTGAAAGATTTTTTGAAATCAGTCCAGTAGTTTTCAGTAGTTTCCTCTTTATATTATAGTGTAGATTAGGCCGGTTTTTCCTAGCTGAGTACAAAGAGAAGAAACTCCGAAAGAAACTCAACTCACCTCATACAACATAAAATCAATCTCGTATTGTGCCATTTGTTTTAATTTCCTTAATATGTTTTATCAGTACCTACCTACACCTATCAGAACAGAATAATCAACGTAGGTAAGTTGCATTGCATGCGAATTTTTCAGTGAATGAAACAGGCCACTGCAAATTAGTCCTCGCGCAATAGAAGAGTCCGCAGAACAAATATAATATAATACAGTAAGTTTTATTGTTACGTCTCAACACATGAAAGTCATACTATTGCATCGGTTTCATCAAAACACGATCAGTTCGCAGAAACCATAGGCTTTTAGAAACGGATTAAATCGTGACTATAACATGTTTTTTGAAGGTTTTTGCGAAACACACTTTTATATTTTTTTGCTGTCACACGTGTAGCGTCCCAAACCTCGATTACTGTAAAACCGCTAAATTATAAATGATACAGCGAAACAGTGACGTGTTTTGTTCTATGCGGCACGAATATTTTTTTGGAGAACATGAAACATGGAAATCTTCTGAGGGAACAAAACATGTTTCTCAAACTTAAGATTCGGAGAACCCATTTCCATAAAATATTGACAATAAGTAAGACTTAGTTGAAAGGGAAAAAATAAGGCTGTTTGACCGTTTAACGGAAGCTCAGTCCCACGTACAAGTCTGATAGATTGTAGTCCGTGAAACAGAAAAAGTAAATCGAACTTAATAAATAGAACTTAGACACTGTAATATAATCCTGCTTCAGATAATGAAATTGTCCCTGGAGAGTTAAAATGTCGTATCTACCAAATGTATTGATTGAATCCGAGACAACTCGCTACGAAATAGGAGTAATAATGAATTCCAACCAAGGTTGGTTTTTATTTCCATATTTGTTGATTTCAATCTGAGGAAATTGGCTATATCTAAAGTTGTGAATTTATAGCACGGTGGGAAGATTTTTCATAATTAGATTACACGGAACAAGGATGTATGTCGTCTGAAATTGTTCCAGCAGTTGTTAGATAAATGTCTGTAGATACTCACTTGTATGTGTGTCCATGGGAAGCTTAATACACTCATATACGTATGTAGGTAAGGAGGTTACTCGGGATAGAAATATTACAACCGTGGATAAAGAGAAAAGTGAGCACGGCTAAGTAGGTACCTACTCTCTTGCTGCAGTAATTTGAGAGAATTCCTCGGAGAGCCTGCGCTATATGTCTGCCTGAGTGCGTGGCTCCGTTAGCATTACCATAACTGTGCCATCGCTGTTTCCTCTTGGTCAAATCCCAAGGAAGTATTCTGTACGACAAGGAAACTAAATGAAAAGTCTGCAATTTAGTTTCTATGTCAGCTCCCGTTTAAAATACTTGAGAATATTGAAGTTTCTAGCGAGCTTATTAACCTCAATATCGTTAAGCTTTTTGGACTTACTTCTTCATATCAATAAAGTTTATTACGTATTCTGATGTATGAATTTGGGCAAGTGTAGTTAGTAACATTTGCAAAACAAATTGCTCGTTCAGTGATGATTGTCCTCAGCGGACAGCTTTCGTTTACTGCCTTGAAGGATAACTCAGTTGTGTAGTTCAAAGCGCAAACAGCACTTCTAGTAATATCTGACTCCGCGGCGGTAAGTGCTAAGTTGCCTCTGTATCTCTGGCGATAAGTTCCTAATTGCACTTCACTGTGCGGAAATGGGGTAAAGCGGGCAACGTCGGGCGAACACGTACACGCGTACGTGTTCTGAAATGTACTACGCTTTAATGCGTATGACACGCGGCTTGATGTTATGTCGAGCACTTCGATTTTATGTATTTCAATTCGATATGGAGGCCTATCACGACTCCGGACGAATGGAAGAAAAAAGTTTTAAGGTGATCTCGGTGACGCGTGGATTACGCTCACCTTATCTACGACGGAAAATGTTAAGCTGTCGTTACCCGACGTATGAACCCCGCCGGCATGCAGACTAGCTTATTACTCCAATTTGTATCTATCTTTCAAGGAACGTGTGCGTTAACTCGGAGTAAGTCTTTTATATAAATATGCTGGCAACTGGAGCGTACAATTAGTGGACTCATACAATTAGTTCAAATGACAGAGACAAACATTTTGTTAGTGCCTCGTGAGGAGTAAACAAAAAGCCGCAAACGAAAAAAGTTTGTTTGTGGCTTATCAAGTTTGAAACACTACGCCAATCTTTTGTTCTTCCTTATCCGTGTGTAAATAGTAGAATTAACTTTTAAACTAGTGGAGTGATCTTTTCGCGAAACCCTGATTGCTTTAAGGAAGTCGGAGGCAGTTACAAATCTTATCTTATTCGTAGTTCATACACTACTACGTCTATAAAATCTAATGTTACGGTAGTAGGGGAAGTGAAATACAAATTATTTGCTTATAATAAACTTGTACTAGTGCTGCATGTGACGCTGTCCGCATTCAAATAGGATTTTTAAGGAAATACAAAAATAAAGGGATAATAAAGTTGTGTTATGTGCGATACATGCAGATAACATCCGATATGATTATATTATACGGCAGCTGTAATAAATAGTTGTCGTAAATATCCGTGTTCGAGCTTTCAGTTCAACAACTTAATATTCATCCATATAAAAGCAAATATCTACAAATAGGTAGGTAAGTTAGTTTACGATGCATAAAGCAAATTTTTTGTACAAGTAAAACTCGTTGGTTTGTTTCGTAATTATTCCCATACAGTCACAATACGCCTGAATTAATTAAATTACCACACGCCACTGCCCCAACTACTAACTAGGTTTAAAAGGTTTCTTACTAAATCAAAGCTAGCGCCTGAGAAGTGGAAGAAACATTTTTAATTAATATTACGTACTGAGTCTGCACCTTGTGCCATCGTTATACTAATTAATTTCATTAAAGGACATGTTTTAGTGAAACTTAATTACTTTAGTTTACATGTAAATATAATATTTTTACTTTGTCAGTCTGGTCTGTACCTACCCTTTGTAAATGATAATTTTAAGTAGTCTTTGTTAGTCAGGTTTTAATTAATTTCTCTGTCGATTTAGATTCCGTATTCCACGAATATTATTTTAGGAATTTCCTAATATAACTGCTATAAGCTGTTATTTTCGCCTACGCAGTCACTGTCTAACCTTTTCATTCAATATCGGCAAGTAATTTTTTGAAAAACACTTATCGCTCTTGACGGGGTCAGATTGGTGATCCCTATCAAGTGAAGTGATATCAACATAATAATATAATGAATACCTACCACCAAATACACGATTCTCAGAACATCTCGTTTTGAGGGCGCTTTACATAGGAAAAGACTTTCCGCAAACGAGGATCGTTAAAAATACCTACCTACTTGATTCTTTCATAGATTTTGTATAGGTTTATGCGAACGTCGAGAGTACCTATTCAAAGAAAGAAAAGTTAGGAAGTACTTGGAATCCAAACTAATTTAATAAAGAGGTGAAATAGTTTGCTTATACATGTTAGGGTTAACTCTGAAAGTAGGTTCTTGCTATAAAATTACACTAATTTAATCGGTTTCCATGAGACCGGACAAAGTAGTGAAGCTGCGTGAAAACGTTAGTATCTAATAATATAAATACTTCAACAACATACAGGCGCCCTAAGATTTGTTTAGGTTTACTGGGCTGATTCAAAATAAGGACCTACCAAATAATTAAATCCCCTCACGACAAAATACCAGGTATTCATGGTGAAACAACAGAGCTCCCGTTCGTCCCGAGGGCTCTCGTTAATTTAATTTTCATCAATCAATATGACAAATTATCAATATACACAGATCTAAATAGACACTCATATACGGCAATATTTCATTCCACAAATGGTAGTCGGTGATCCGAAAAGTCGGACGGTGCTCGTGACAGCTCAAAATAGGAGTAATATTGAGTTATTTTGCTAAACAACGACCCATGTCTATGTTACGGGTAGGTAGGTATGTTACGTAATTTTTCTTTCTGAAAAAGTAACAACACCCGCCGTCGTATCGAATAGTCTTTTTGTAGTTTATTATTTTCAGTATTTAAAGCTTTGTTTTTCGATTTATTCATAACAAGTTCCATTGTTCCGTTAGAGCCTAAAGCATTCTAATTAGCCGTTAAGCGTGTTTTAGTAGCTCAAAAGCTTAATGGAAACGTTATCTAGTAAATTAGATTAAAGGTAAAGAAATGTACATTGAGCTAAGGTTCCTTATTTCATGAGTTGATACGTATCTGTGTATCTTTGAATTCTTTCGTTCAAGGCACCGTGAAATTGCATGGTGAGTGCCGTATTCTCGTCGAAATAACAAAAAAAAAAACGGATATAGGAATAATGAGTTCTGTCTGATAGGAATAGGATAGGATTGGATGCCTTTGTTGGTGATTCCCAAAATGTTTATTATATTTTAAAATACCTTTACAAAGCAATAGGTTGCTTTTGTAAGGAACGTTGGTTGATTTTCTTAGTAAGGATAAACGAACTTCACCTGAGTCTCGATTAAGTTTGGTATGACCTCATTCATGAGAAATCCTTAGGATTTTATTAAAAATATATAGGATAAGACACCAGATTACAAGACCAGCCCCAAATAAGTAGTAGGTGTGTTATGTACCCCCTGGCAGGGTTATGGAATTTGTTCGAAAGAGTCTGACACTTCTTTCTGCTCCGCGTAAAGCGAGAGAAGTCATTTGATGGTCTTTAAACAAGAAGGTGTTATATGTGTGTGTGGGTCTCGTGGTAGCAAGTGCGACTGTTGAGCGATTCAATTCATGGGTCTCGCAAAAGGTTCTTGGGTATTTTCATAAGACATTTCTCAGTAACAGCCCGGAGTTCGGATGATGGTGGTGTGAAAACCGCGTATCTACGCCATTGTTCCTGGTATTAATTGTTGCTCTCCTCGATCGTGTCGGATTGACGTTTCATCGGACTATGAGATAGAAGGAAGAGTGGACTTGTCCACTTGTAAAGCTAGAAACAGAACTGGTCATACGCAACGCTTTTGTATCGAATCGTATGTTGCGTTGCATACGATAAGTTTGTCTCTATTGCATAGTTTTTCAGTAAAGTAATAGTCCAGATGTCATAATACGTTGCATACGTTACGTACGTGAGACCAGTTAGTTTCTAGCTTAAGTCTTGTACACTGACTACCGAGACCAATATTCGGTCGAGTGTTTTAACTTTAATAAATAGTGTCTACCTACATAGATACCTAAGAAAAGTTGTAACTGTAAGATTTACCTACTTTCCTCCTTTCCAACAAGAATTAAGCTCAAAATATTCGAGATATATTCACAATCCGTACCGAAATTACAATTTCAATAGCTGTAGAGGATATTAAATATTAATAACACTTTTAGTTCGATAACTCAATAATAATGTTCTGAGAATCCTTTTAGAATTTGTGAGGAGGTCTGAAATACTTCTGAGCCTGATGCTTCCTACAATATTGATTAAGAATACTAAACTACTTGTTACTACTCTGTTAAATGATAGTTTAAGTGATCCTGTCACTGGACAAAATATTATCAAAACGATTGTTAGAAGCTTTACTCGTGGAAGCTATTCAAAGTTTTAAATACTACCTACTTATTGAAAGTTCCTACTAAACATTGGTTTTCATAGAAAGTATTTTATGATATATATACTATTCCTATATAACAACTGCAGGTACTAATGAGGCACCTAATAATTAACCTAATTTATGTTCTGAAACAACTATTAAAACTGATATCACGGGTTTGAAAATGAATATGAATGAATAGACTCTACAATAATGTGAAAATGATGGTTACAATGCTATTGATAATATTAATGATATTCAAATCAACACCAAATAATAAATGTTTTGTGTAATATGTTAATATAATGAGTGATGTTCCGATTTTGTGCTCACAAAGCACATAATATTTTATCGTAAATAAATTACAGCTTATAACATTAAATAAATGAATACTTACCTGGAAACATATATTCATTTATTTTACGTTACTCGAAAGTGGATCCCAAACACATCCACCAACATTGTTGACATTTTTAATTATTACCTTTTTCATTTATTTATTTATTTTATTATTTATGTACACACAGAAAAATAGTGAAATTTAACATTATAAATATTAGTACAAAGATACTGCTTATATCTAATGAAATTTCCTCCAGCAGACCTGCGACAGGAGAAATGTAGACAAAAGTAAGAACAAGACAAGAAGAGTGTGTAAAGCCTTAAAATTAAATTAACAGATAAAAAATATACATAAAACATATCCAAAATTCAAATTCAAATTCAAATTCAAAGCATTTTATTTCAAATAAACCATTCACAGGCACTTTTGAAACGTCAAGGTCGGTCAGTCAAAAACATGGAAGCTATTTGCACGTTCCAAAGCGTAGATCTCTATGGAGAAGAACGTGCAAGAAACTCCACGGACACTCTTTTAAATCATGTTCTGGTTTTACAAAATTTCAAGTTACATATACTTGTTGCTTCTGCATGTGAGGACAATGCAAAGGAAAAAAAAAAGGCTTATTATAAGAATTTTAAATATAAAGATTAAAATAAGCCAATGGCAGTTAAGAGATGACCAGTCTCTACCGACGTCGCCTGTTCACGAACATGACGCGTGAATCGGCACCCTTCAGCTCAACCATTTCGAAGGGAACCGAATGATCAAACCCACGCGCCGCCATCAGCGAGACATTTGAGTGAGCATGACATGCTCTCAACCACCATGCTCGTTCATGTCCAACAAGTAAAACTATAACTACGCACATAAAATGTAAATGGTTTCATGGTACTCACATTTACAAAATTTGAAAAATATGCTTCTACTTTACACAAAACTATGGTTGTCAATGACCAAATAATGAAAAATAAATCAATAAAGAGAACGATTAAGACATCAAAAAGAATAAATAAGTAATTAATATAATAATATAATTTGTATGTATATAAGAATAAATAAACGAAATAATGTAAGAACCTCTAAAAGGAGCGAGCATCTCTTCCAAATATAAAAAACATAGAAACCTAAAAAGTGGACAGCTGTGACTGTGGAGCAGGACCAGCATTTAGCCAAGCGTTTTTATCGAGGATATAATCTTCCAGTTTATAATACGCTTGTCTACATAGTGTGCGTTTTATGCATGCTTTAAATTTTCTCTCATTCAGTTCGAGAATATCAACTGGTATTTTATTATAAAATTTAATACAGTACCCCATAAAAGAAGTGTGTACTTTGGCCAATCTGAATCGGGGTTGATCTAATTTGTTCCTATTTCTAGTATTAAAATTATGCCTGTCACCAATCTTGCTAAAGAGATGAAGATTTTTCCGAACATACATAATATTTTCGTAAATGTATTGACAAGGTACCGTCATGATGTTGATATCCTTAAACAGTTCTCTTAGGGAATCACGCCGACGGAGATTGTAAATGGCTCTGATGGCTCTTTTCTGCAGGATAAATATAGACTCGATGTCTGCAGCACGTCCCCATAATAAGATACCGTAAGACATGATACTATGAAAGTAACTAAAATAGACCAGCCTCGCGGTATCTATATACCTATACCGAACACAATATTATAAATATATATATATATATATACATATACATATATAACTATCATAGTTGAGAGGAAAGATAGTGCTCTTTAAGACGATTCTTAAAAGAGAAATAGATTGTAAATCTCGAATGCTAGGCGGAAGTGAGTTCCACAACCTAACTGCATGGACAGAGAAAGAGTAAGAATAGTAGCTGGATTTATGAGGATGGGTGTTAAGGATAGATCTGAGGTGTGATCTGCACGCAGCGTCACTAGGCCGAGCGTAAGAAATACGCTCACGCAGGTAAGAGGGATAAGAAGGATTATGAAGGATGTTGAGAAGGAGACAAAGAATCCGAGTGTTCCTGCGAAGACGGATAGGCAGCCACTTGAGTTATTTGCGAAGGTGAAAAACATGATCATACTTGCGTAGACCAAACACAAAAAGAATGCATAAATTTTGCAGTCGCTCAAGCTTGTTTAATAGCTCCTCAGTAGCATCCAGGTAGCAGGCGTCGGCATAATCTATAATCGGCTGAATAAGAGTTTGGGTCAAAGAGCTTTTTATTATTATTGTGATTTTAAATATTAATTTAATTGAGATGATGATTTTTTTTTCAATATTTTAATTAATCGATTTGATCTTTTCTTAATTGTTTACTTAACTGTTTTTCTGTTTTTTTTTTATTGAATTGAATAATTTAAAAAAAAGCGAATGTCCACTGATCCACTTTCGAGTTTATTTGCATGCCATGTTTTCCGTTAGGCCGTCACGCACTGGTAGGTGGCTTGTTTAGTACATAGAGCCTGGTGAGTCGCCTGAAGAGTGGAACCAAGCAACCAGCTAAGTAGAACTAACGTTTTACAATGTACGCGTACAGTGCGGCAGTTGAGCAAGAGGCCTGTCAGTGCGTTTTTGGCCTTGACAACAGAAAATCTCTACGGTCGGACAAATGCACTATAAACACTACAAAACAATCATAGGTATAGGGGTATATCCTGATAAGTATTCTGTTATCTTAATTTAAAAACAATCAGTTATGGGAAAATAACTCCCGTTTGTGTTCCAAAGTGAGAAACTTCTCGTTCTCGTTACACACTGTACCTACATTTAGTATACATGTAAGTAATTAGGTGGTAGTAAATTAACAGCACTGAGGCAGAAGGTAAAGTAACGTTCAAGTTTCCGCCATCGTTGCTCAAACTAGCTCAACTCTACTCATAAAATCCTTATAGAATACCGTCACTAGTTAAGTCCTTAAATATATCCCTTTTCTGGCATATTGACCTTAATTCAGCAAAATAAAGGGTCAGGCATTAACTGATTAAACTGATACCCACCCTTCTCAAAGGGTCTTGTCTGAAGACAGCAAAAAGTCAATCCGCAGAGGTTTACGATAAAATATTGATCATAAAACATATTATGTATGTAACTTTCTAATATATTATACAGATTAATAAAATAAGTTTCCGTTTCGTGCATAAATTGGACAATCCTGATTTATTTTTATCGGTAGGCAATATTGATTTCAATTATTTGGTATTCCAAACACGTTGATATTTGCTTCCAAGGGTCGTTAAGAGACAAAGCAGAAAAATGTGTATATTTATTAGATTACCTACTTCGTTTAAACCTACTACTATTTTAAAGATAGGTATATATTTTATTCCGAGCTGAGATTACACACTTAAATCTTCATTTGTGGGTGTCGTACCAAGTAAGCAAGGTGTTAAATCAAATAAATAAGCAGTTCTTCCTTAGATCCTTCCATCTGCTGAAAATAATGGTAACGATAATTTCTCAATCACCTATCAGTCGGCAAATAGGGTTGATTATTATAGAGTGAAGTAAAAGTTGAATAAGCCAAATAGTTTTTTTTTTACTGCAAGATTGTCCGTTGTAACAGCATATTATTATTTTTTTAACTATTAATAGGCATACGTTTGACCACTATCTCACCTGATATTAAGTTGGTAGTAAATACTATATAGGTACCCACAGACGTATTCACATATTCTACATACGTATTCATTATAATTTCTGGTCCATAGACCACACAGAGAAATACGACAATTTATGACAGAGAAAACTAAAAGAAAATATTTGGATTCTGGTAAGCTAGCCAACTGTCACTTAATTGAAACAAATGACTTACGTGACGTCAACCTTTCTAGCCGCGATCAATTTTATTGCTAGGCCGGTTTATATAAAATACGATAGATCGCTGCCCGGGCCTAGTAACTAATTTCCCAACAGTAGCTCTCTAAGATGAAAATCACCCGATAAGATCTTGATACACCCTCATTTGATTAACGTTGCCAGGATCCTGACTGGATATCAAATCCATTATCTTGTTACGAAGGTTGTGCCTAGAATAAGTGGGCAAGGTTTTAAGCAAAAAATCGAATCGATGCCTACTTCTAAATTCTCATCAATAATGGATAAGTACAGGTATTTAAATCGTACTTTCAGTTCTGAGTTGTAAGTGTTGTAACCTAGTGAAAATCCGAATAGGAGGTACTCCTATTCGGATTTTCACTTTATTATTTTTTTCGTAACGGACGATTTTATGAAAGTTCTAATAACGCATATTCAAAAGAACTAATTGAAATAAAATCTGTTTTTTTTTTCCGTCACTGTTAATGTTGTCCGTTGCTGTTAATCGTAAAGTTGCCTTACAATTTGTGATGTGTGTTTAAACTTTAGTTTATATGTATAATAAGGTTATATTGGTATTGTTTTGATATTGTAAATTGTTTTCTGTTGAATTCAAGAATTTAATGCGGGAAACTGTTATTATTCGTGTACTTATAATATAACTATTGAGTGTTACTATTTTAGTGGCACTAAAACAAGTTAATAGATTAATATTTGTATGCCATTAAATGGCAGAATGTGTCTTTGCACTAAATATATTATTGTAACATCTATTTCTACCACATTTTATACAAATAAATGGAATTATTATTCCATAAATTTTAGGTAAGATACCTACAATATATTCACAGCAATGATTGAAATACGAGTTGGTATATTCCCATTATTATTTTCCATGAGTAGTTTATCAGCGCCATCTGTCTTAAATGGTCGTCACCGCTACCAGTGTTCGTAACGCTATGTCTGCTCAGACTATGCTCGTTTTTCTGTGAAAACGGCTAGCCGCCAGTATGTAGAGCCGCGGAGTGGTTTTAATAACATTTGATAGGTGGCGGGTGCGTAGATGTTTTGCTTCATCAGATGGCCTAGCACGAACTGTACGAATGTATTGGCGTATAGAAACGTTCTTTATCGTTAACGTAATAGAATTTAACTTATAAAAACTACAACACTATAGTATTTTGGTTTAATATTAGGCAGACAATTTATATCATACAAAAATATGAATGTAATATCCAATTCAAATAAATTTGATGTGTGAAACGAGTATTATATTATAGATAAAAAATACGTTACGGTACTATACGTCAAAAGCATTCGTGCTAAGACCGCTAGGTTTTTTCTGATAGCAATAGTAGTATCATCCAAAGGCTGCAAGTAATTCATTAAGTACCGAGACGGCGCCAATAGTTCGAGGGACTAAATAAGTCTTTCACCCGAGGTAAACACTGTGCTTTACATTACGAATACGAGGAAAGTAAAAATTAAAACAAGCCTAGCTAAAAAAAAACCCAAATCTGAATCTGATGAACCCATCATGTACAAATGTCAGCTATACAAAAGTATGAACAAAACTCTTGCCATTTTCATCATTGAAAAAATGGTAAATGTTTTGCACAAATCTCTGTTAAAAGTAAATTATAATAAAAAAAAAACAAAATGAGCCTTTATTGCTGTTACTTAGTTATTTGACCAAAGTTACTTAAAATAAAAATTATAATTGAGTCATTTAAAAAATATAATCTTTATTAACGTATGTTATTTCAATTTCACATTGCGCTGTAATTGAGTGACTGTATAGAAAGTTGGGACATGTCTTCAGGGCTTGCCATGAAGTAGGTACCGTGTTTTCCAGGTAATGGGTTGAGGAGGTCTGGTAGGCAGCCGCTCCTCGTAAAATACTGGTATTCAGCTAAATCCGGTTTGACTGGAAGCCGACCCCAATATAGTTGGGAAAAGGCAAGGCAGATGATGATAGAAAGTTGGGACATGGTTCAATATAAATGTGAAAATAAAACAAGTTTTTTTTTAATAATTTGACGGCTGTCAGTTGAAAACTATTCACCCTAGGGCTAAAAAGTACGCCCGGGTGTCAACACTGCGAGGATCGCCCGGAGGACACGGTGGAGCATACGGTTGAGGTCTGCCCTGCTTGGGCGGAGCACCGCCGTGTCCTCGCCGAGGCGATCGGCGGCGGCGATCTCTCGCGTCCGGCCCTGGTTCAAGCTATGGTCCGAAGCGGGGAGACATGGGAAGCGGTCACCTCCTTCTGCGAAGCAGTAATGCTAGCAAAGGAGGAAGCCGAACGTGTGAGAGAAAGGGAAACCTCACGCCCCAGCCGCCGCAACAGAAGAAGACGCCCCGGGCGTCGGGACTCGCAGGGCGATTTTCGGCCACCGTAAGCGCGAGCCTGCGGACGGCGTGCATTGGGTGGCTCGCCGTCTGATCAGAACCAGGCCCGGGTGGACGGCGCGCTGTGTTTCACGCGTGCCTCAAAGAGCTGTCAGCAAAAAAGACGGGGCCCGCTAGGGCCAGTGCCTGCTGGGGCTGCGGACTTCGTTCGAAAGAGGCACCGTACCCTGGAACGCAAAGGTCACTGGGAGAAACGCGGATGGGTTTTAGTCAGTAAGAGTCTGACACTCCCTTACTCCCTTCTGCTTCACCCAAAGCGGGAGGAGTCATTTGATGATTTCCCATCCTTAAAAATAAAAAAAAGGGCTGAAAGTAATACTTTCAACCCGGTCCTCAGGCAACTTTAGGCTTACTTTCCGAGTATGAGTAATGAAAAAGCTGAAAAGGTTACGTTGTAGCTGGAGAGAAAATGGTTTTTATTTACCGAAGAAGGATTTTTTTTGTTGTTTATAGCTTTACCTACTATTATACGTGTTTTGTAAACAGGAATACTACATTCCCTTCTTCGTACGTACTTGTATTAATATTTAAACTAGCTTCTGTTAGCCATTCTCCCGCGTGGAAGTTGAACATGATTTCCAGAGAATAAACTTTTGGGATAAATAGTGTCATACATACGCGTGTGCCAAATTTCATCCAAATCCGGTCAGCCGTTAAGTCGCGAATTATTACTAAACGAACAGACACACAGACAGACAAACCCATATACAGAGTTACCCATTGATAACCTTGTTTGGAAGTAGGCATTGTTTTTTTTTGGTCTGCAGTTAAAATAAAAACAAATTAACCGTAGACTAAACGAGAATTTGCATATTTTAGTAGTCATCAGTAATTAAAAAAATAATGTTTTTGCATCGAAAACCGGTTTTGAGCGCAATATAAAATAAACACTTTCACTATGGAGGATTGACCCAGTTAGTTTATATAAAAAACAAAATAAAAAGTGCTCCTACTGGTTTTGCGAGATATCTACTTTTTATAATTATCTTGACAGACTAGTTTATAACTGCGTTACTGTATATATTACCTACGTATTGTTCTACATCGCTTTTATTGTTTAGTGCAAGGAGCTCCACCCGGTAATACTAACAGGATTTAGCTGGTAGGTAACTTATTATTGTCTGAACTAATAGGTATTTACCTATGAAATTGCCGTTTTGTATGAAAAAAATTAAACGAATTTTTTTTCATGTATTTTTTATTTGTATTAATCGAAGTAATCACCCATGCAATCAATGCATCTTTTCCAACGCAGTGGCAGTCTATTGATGCCCTTCTTAAAGAAATCAGCTGGACGGGAGGCAACAAATTCTTCAAAGGCATTTTGTACTGCCTCTCGGGTATTGATTTTTTTTCCCGCCAAGAAGTTATCCAAATTCTGGAAAAAGTAGTAGTCTCTAGGCGCAAGGTCTGGTGAGTAGGGCGGATGACGGAGAGCTTCCAACCCCAGTTCTTGCAACTTGGAGACCGTCTGCTGTGCAGTATGAGGTCGCGCGTTGTCGTGCAGGAGCAGCGGAGACGAGCGATTGACCAATGCTGGTTGGAGATGTGCCAGCTTCTCCATCATTGTGTTCAGTTCTTCACAGTACACATCTGCAGTAATGCTCACCCCGTTTGGTAAGAAGCTGTGATGAATCACACCGGCGCTAGACCACCAAACAGTGACCATCACTTTTCTAGGGGTAAGTTTTCGTTTAGGGCATTGTTTAGGTGCTGAACCAGGATCCAACCAACTTGCTGAGCGCTTGCGGTTATCAAACACAATCCATTTTTCATCGCAGGTAACAATGCGGTTCAAAATTCCTTCATTTGTGTGTCTGTTGAGCAGTGCAAGGCACGTCTCGACGCGTACTTCGCGCTGGCGATCATTGAGTTCGTGGGGCACCCATTTGTCAAGCTTTTTTACCTTGCCAATTTGACGCAAATGGACCAATATTGTTTTGACGCTAACGTCGAAAGCTGTTGCTAATTCAGCCGTAGATTGTGTATCATCAGCTTCCACAATCGCCTTTAATTCGTCATTGTCGACCAAAGTCTTCGGACGACCGCGAGGTTCATTTTTCAGGTCGAAATTTCCAGAACGGAAGCGAGCAAACCAATAACAGGTGGTGCGTTGGTTTGTAGTGTTAGCTCCATAAACGTCGTTGATGTTGCGTGCCGCTTGTGCCGCGTTGCTGCCACGACGGTATTCATATTCCATAATTACTCGAATTTTTAACGATTCTTATGTCACCGGAAAATTGCAAAAGCCATAAGATTGTAAAATATCGCGTGAAATTGTATATTATTTTTTCTTAATAAAACACGGATATATTGGAAAGTATTGAATTCGGGTGGGATTTATTGTATACAAAACGATTATAATCTAGTACAGGTTTTTTATGATCTGGCGAATTTTCCGGGTGATTGATAATTGACTGCGTTTCCTCAAATGGGATGCTCTAGAGCTAATTTTAATTAGATTGTGACCAAAATGGGTTGTTTTCTATTTTCGAAGTATTTTTAGAAGTTTCTGCCTCACAACCAAAAACTGCAAATGGTGACCAGTCCAGGTCAAGTGATTCTTTTTGGATAGCTAGAATACTGTAATTTTTACATCAAGTACCATACATTTATTTCGAGTAAACTGCCTCAATATCGAAGAGACGTTTCAACAAATTTTCATAGTTTGAACTTAACGACGTTTCATTTCCAAAGATATTGTTATTTTTTTTATAAAAAATTATTTGAGGGATTTATTCGTTTATGAGCGATCCGAAAAGTATCACTTGACTCTAGGGTGGATAGGGTGGTTAAGATTTCTCACCATTTGCTTGTTTTTGGTCGTGAGGCAGTAAATTAAAAACGTCCTGAAAACTTAGAACACAACCCAATTCGGGCCCCACGTTGCTGGGGTCAAAATCGTTGTAAATTAGCTGTAGAACATCCTATTTGACGGAACACACTCAATTCACAATCACCCTGTATGTTAAAACGGAATCTCTTCAAAAACTTATCGATTCAATTCTCCTCAATCTTTCCAAAAAAAATGACGGTTCCTGTAGGACTGAGCTGCGAATGAAAATGGTATACATTTATTAGGGTTCCGTAACCGAAGCATAACCAACGGAACCCTGAATTACTAAGTCTCCGCTGTCCGTTTGTCCGTCTGTAAGCGGGTTACATCTAAAAAACCGTAACAGAGTTAATTTTTTTAAAAAGGTGTGTATTACTGGCGTGTGCATTAATTGCCGCCAAAACAACAAACGCTGAATGGCCATTGATTTGCTTCTATTTAAGTTGACCACGGATGTCTGACTCTGATACTTGAAATATAAAGGTGAATTAATCTTAGTTGGCCTGTCCGTATAGATAGCAGTAATAAACAATCCAAATCGACACCATCTAGGCAAGCATAATGTTATTACCAAAATGTTAGGTATTACAAAAATAACTTACTGCAGAAGTAATTTGCTAGAACCACTTTTTTCTGAAAGTACATTACATCGAATACTTATGGGAAAACAAAAACAACCTACACGACTGAGAACAGGAATGTAACGATAAAAAGAGATGATTTACACACTGCGAGTAACAAGTAGCTGGGAGTGTTCGGGTTGACGGCCCAGTCGGTATTCCAGTGTACACATCCTTGAAAACAATAATTTCACCACGCACTTTTAAAGTATAAAAATAACTGAACCGGTTGAACCTCAACTTACTTTTGAAAATAAAATAAAAAAGTAACCGTTAACATTTTTAAATTCCTGTGCGACCTGTGCAGGCCTACAGGGTGTTCGGGTTCCAGAAGTGCGTGGTCATTTCAGGATTTTGTTGGGTACCTAGCTGATACCAATACATTAAGGATAAAATGGTCAGATAAAATGGCAGAACAGATGGTCGGTGGGGCCGAAAAGTTCTGGAGTGGCGACCGCGTACCGGAAGACGCAAGGTTGGAAGGCCTTTTTTTTAAACGGAGGGAAATCCTCATGAATGTCCTTCACCCTGGGGCAGGCGGAGGGGTCTGTCAGACTCTTACTGACTAAAACCACCCCGGTGCTCCATCTCTCACCAACCGGGGATCGCGAGAACTAACTTCATCATTATTTCAGCCGATAGACGTCCACTGCTCGACATTGCCTCCTTCAAGCGCGTCCATTGGCATGGGCATTCAAGGTATTGGTCAAGTCTCGCATCCATTGGCTACCCGAAACCTTCCAGGTTACCAGGTACCAGGTCATCGGTCCCCCTTGATTCTGAAAAGTAATTTAAACGTAAAAAATTGCTTGAAAAGTCATTTCTTCGGAACTTTTTAGTCGTATTTTCTGTTGCTATTTTTTCCTTAATGTATATCAGCTACCCAACATCACCCTTAAAATGTGAGCATGCTCTTCTGGAACATCCTGTATATGGCAAGATTTTGCACGCCGAAGGACAGCCTACATGGAGGTTCTTAAAATTCAACACACGAAACAGTTGGCCTCTGACATTTCTAGCATTTCCAGCCAATAATATCGAAAAAGTTCCGGATTATAGCAACTGAAATATATCTCCTATTACCAAAACTTATTTACATTGGTTATCTTTTACTCAAATAAAAGAAAGCAAGAAAAGTTTTGTCATTTTTTTCTTTTTAAATAATAAGACAAGTTTTTTTAGATATTATTTTACGCAGATGTTTCTGCAGATTTAAATATGCTTAAACCGGGTTGGTACTGAGGTATTCTACGCTATCTACTTTCCAATGTAATATTTTCACCATTGCCAAACACACTACAATATTAAAACTCGCATAATCAACATAGGTATATAGGTATAAGTTAAGGACAGCGAAATGTGAATTTTTAATTCTATATCATGAGCAGACTAGGTACCGTCTGGCAGAGCATTTTGTTTCGTTACGAAAACTCTTGCTCAAAATATGGTAAGTATATCTACATTGTAATGTTTATGAAACTAGATTATAATATTGTGTCACATTTTCTGCACCTTAAATATTAATTGCAGCATAACGCTAGGCGTAAGCAAATTAAGAGACCACTTACGTACGTAATCAACAGCTAGTATATTCTGTAAATAACCATTTCGATATCGAGCTTCACCTGAGTGACATACCTCATAAAGTGAGCTTTATTGCACACAACATTTGACGTAATTTGATACTCACTTCGGATTCCGCTGTCGAGACACAAAAATGTTGTTACAGAATAGGGGTACTGATCTTGTTCACCATGTCATGTTATGGTGTAAGTGTATCATGATCATGGGCATTCATGGGGTATTGGACAATAGCTCTGTACTTATCAACATTGTTTCTTCTGTTTCTTCATATTCGATATTGAAACCTAAAAGATTAGTATAACAAATGGCGCTAGAAATACAGCGCACGCCAATTGAAAACCGTAGACCTACCACCTTATAAAAACATTGTGATCTTTGTATGTACCTATGTATATCTACATAGATATTGATATCCTACTTTTACTTCTCAAATCTATGCTAAGCAGCTTAAATATGAGAGATAATAAATCACCAAATATATCTATAATACGTCAATATATCCACATCACCGTTACTTGGTCTTTTAAACACATAGTAGAGTTTCCTTACAGAATATTTTATCTAATTATTTTCTCGTAAATGGCCATAACTTCCTATGAATAATTGGAAGGCACACCTGCACAGATATCTTCGTTCTTTGTGATGTACGTGCGATGCCCTGTAACGGAATAGCTTGGCAAATGGTTTGTCGTGTATTTAACTATAAGATATACACTCGTATTTGTTCTCCTTTGTTAGTACCTACTTAACGGGATCACTCCTTTCAACGGCTGTACAATGTTGTACAGTCATCAACATTCACTCTTCGATCATTGGCTATGAAGTAAGTACCTACTTCTAATAATTTCGAGTGCACAATTTATTAATAGATTTGTGAGTTAGACTTAGATGATTTTCTAAATACAGTTTCTATAGCATATTTTACTTTGCTGTGCCAAATACACAAACCGCAAGAAGCAGAATCATTAGTTCTTACAGAGTTTTTCTAACTGGCTGATAATATCGAAAATAAATTTCTTCGACCACTCTTTTCATGTTAACCCGAGGAATCGTGACTGAACCTAAGGTACTTCTTGTAGCTATGTAGCAATAGCATATTATTCCATTTCAGATTGCAAAAAGAAACTCTACGTGTTCACACTTATGAAGTCTTAATGCAGTTGTGCAGTTGAGTGTTGACCCTGAATTACACAAGCTCTGCTCCACATTGACAAATTGTTAAGAATGAAAAAATATGTTAAAATTAGTCATTAAAAAAAACGGAAATTCCGAAACGAATCATGTTTTTTTAACATGCTTCTATGTAACTAAAGACTTAAAGTAAACTTTATCTAATAATCTAATAAAAGTTATCTACATGCAACGAATGTAAATAAATTTTCTTATTTCATTTCATTTGTATTGTAACCTCAGTAGTTTCGGAAATTAAAGGGGGTGACCGGTACATTTTCTCTAAGTAAGCCCTTTTGTTTGATACGTCACTCTGAATAATTAGAAGCCGTTTCTATTCAGTTTTTTTTCCTCCAAAAGTGGACCCCATACTTACTCATGTCAAGTTATTCCACACGGGTGATCCTATAAGGATTAAGACGCACGGAACCCTAAAAATATTGAAATTTCTCTTCATTGTTTCGTTAGTACAGAGAAATACAATTTTGTGAATACCAGCTGCTCCTTTGAGTATAAGTAACAAACGCTTTAAGTAGATATTATTTAATATTTTAACACTCAGATAAAACGAACATTTAACGAACAAATGACCGTTAAGACCATACCTGTTTAAAGGACTTGGTAAATGCTTGAGTTCTTGTTGATATTGGTCATTATGTCAAACTAGCGGTATACTCGTATTCAAGTGCGCGGTCAAGGCGAGCGCTGCGCAAACGCACTCTTTCCACTCCGAAGAATGCTCCGCTATCATTCCTCGAGCATTCTCAGCAGGCGCAGGACGTGCTGGTCACACAACATTAAGGAATTCAGAATCGTATATTTGTTTTAGTTAGTTTTTAATTTTAAGGTGAGTGACGTATTTAATTTATTTTCAATCATGAATATCGGTTTTTATAATTATTTCCTTATCGAAAAATATTCGGACTTAATAATAATCTTCTTTGTGTTTATAAAAAAATACTAATTTAAATAACAACACAAAATGCTTTGCATTAATATGATTATATGAATACTTGAAATTCCAAAACAATTTATAAACCCATTAGCATAAATTGTTGCTAACTTTTTACCGCAAATTGAACGCAAACTGTCACTTATCAAAACATGCCATCTAACTTTAACCGTTGTTTGAAGAAAGCTCAGTAAAGTGCAAAGTTAACAACTGTGTATTGTTATAATTAATTGAACTAGTTAATTTAACTTGTATAAGCACGAAGTGCATAACCAAGTTACCACTTAAGTTTGACTTCATTTAAATACATAGAGAGTTTATATTTTGGTCCACCAGCCAAGGTTTATAAATTATTGAAACAACAATTTGTTTGTTGTCTTCACGATTGCAACAAGAATATTGTGGTTTTCAGTTTCAGTGTAATCTGTTCTGTTGAAGCGATAATTCAATTTTAATTTGCGATTAACCAAATAGTATTAAGAAGTGGATATTGAATAAGGCTACAAACTTTACATTTAATAAAAGTAGTCAATTATTTTTTACGTCTGATAAAGAGAATCATCATCAGTAATTGCGAAATAATCGGATGTTTTGAACAATTAATCATCTTCGTTCGTTTAACTTAACATGCACAAGCTAAAAAACAAACAAAGTTACAAGAATAGTTCAGTCGTACTCAGGAGAAGCATCTATGAGCTTTAAAGGTAGGTTGAGGATTAAATTATCCTTCGATTGTGTTTAAAATAATTATAATAAAATTTATTTATTAGGGCACTAAGTCCCAATATTACAATTAAATTAAATTAAAACAAAACATTAATAAATATAAAATTACAAAATTAAAACTTAAAAATTACAAAATCTTTAGTCCAATTAAGATACTAATAAAATAAAATATTCATTAAAGTTAAAATCATAATCAAAATAAAAATAAAAATTAAAATACTAACTTACTTTCGCGATTCATACGAGTAACATCAGCCAACAGTCAAGTACCTTTTGTCTTAATCGTCTGATATTTTGAAACATCAAGATACTTATGATGAAAATCTGCAATCTATGTGGGATGTCAATTATCAAAAACATGTAAATTGTATTGCTTCAAGAGATTTATAGACTAAAAATTAGAACAGACAATTCGCGGTATTAAACAAACGTCGATGCGCCACCGGTACATGGTGGACATCCCACCCACACGCACAAAAGGTTTTGGGAACACATTCATAATGCGTACAGCTAAGGAGTGGAATTCCCTGCCGGAGTCTGTGTTTCCTGATAGCTACAACCTGGGAGTCTTTAAGTCAAGAGTGAATAGGTTACTTTTAGGCAAGCGTGCTCCATCTTCGACCACATCATCGCTTACCATCAAGTGAGATGGTGGTCAAGCGCGAGCCTATCAAAAGTAAAAAAAAAAAAAATATCAAACATTCCCCGTTCTCCCGCCGCGGCCATGTTTATTCGTATCATGCGTGATCCGTATCCAACACCATCGCGATTGGTACAGTTGTCATCATTATGCCACGTGCGTGACCGATACATGGATTTTAGGATTTTGTCGTGTCAACCAACCATACGGTCGCCAATTCACATGGTAGCACGAACTTCGTTAAAGTTTACATTGCTGTGCACGAGCTTGTTCGTATTGCTGGCAATGGCATAACATTAATTCAAATTATTACTGGTATTGAGAAGTAATCCGGAATAAGGAACCGACTCCAATTAACTTGGCAAATGGCTAGGGATCCTTTTTAGCTTTCATTGTAGTCCGCTCCACTGTTGATTCTGGATTTCAGGAGTAGCAAGGGTGGGTGCAATAATGTGCTGGTCTTATCTAAATATAATCTCATATTTTCGCAAAAAGTGCGTTCCGAAATTCCACAATCAGTTTGCTTGAAAAATACATTCGAGATTTACTTACATCGTTAATTAATTTAGACTGATTTGTTTGAAGAGGAACAAAGACGGAATTTATTACTAATGCATTCTCTATCAGACAGTCAAGGATAGGGAAGAGATAACATAGCATTGTTATAGCCTGGTGGGGTTGTTGTTGTGACCAATGGCCCACACTAACACTCCATTAATAATACCTAGTTGTCTACCATCTAATCCCATCAAAAACCATGAATATCAGTGTTTTATGGGAAAGAGTTTTAATTTTTAGGGTTCCGTACCCAAAGGTAACCAACGGAACCATATTACTAAGCCTACGCTGTCCATCCATCCATCCGTCCATGCGTCCGTCTGTCAGTCAGCGGGCTGTATCTCAAGAACCGTAGTACCTAGACAGGTGTATTTTCACAGATTGTGTATTTCTATTGCCGCTATAATAAAAATTAAGGTTTATGGTACGGAACCCTTCGTGTGCGAGTCCTACTCGCACTTGGCCGGTTTTTTCTGGAATCCCACGTTTACAAGCATTTTATTAACACGATGCTCTTAGTGTTATTTTTTATTTCAATTAGATTAATACAAAGCTAAGCACTTATGTAAGGTTTTGTAAGGTTTACAAGAAAAAAATATCAAATCTTGTCGCCCTTCCAAAAGTTAGTTCCGTATGGAGAAGAATGGGCAGGAAACTCCATTGTGAGGTACGCTTTATAAGACACGTTTTACAATATTTTGTTTACTTTAATGACATAATTATCTTTTGTGTAGACCATGTGAAGTGATGTGAAGGCAACCTAGAATAAAATGAAAAAACTACAATGGGTATCTCGCTCTTATTAAATTTTTTAATATATATATTTTTTAATCTTTATTTATTTAAGGGCATTTGTCTCCATGGATATGAGAGCCCCAAGGTATCCTAAACTAAATAATATCCTTAATTTATAAAAGAAAAGGAAAGGGCAGGACTCACTGCTGCGAAATTATATTTTCAACAAATGATTTTGCTGTGTCAGATTTTGGTTCTGCTAATATGGTTAGGAATGCGCCTTGATCGTATTTGTTTACATTATATTTTTGCATCAAGCCTCCCTCCTATTCCAATACTTATCTATCAAACTCTACAAGAATTTGTTGTACATCATCTAACTTATCACACAAATCATAATTTGGGGAATCAACCTTTTTTATTAAAAAAACAAACTTCTTTGAAGGATAATGACCAGACCGTAATCTATCTAATGTAACAATGTAGGATCTATTTAACTTACTATTGTAAAACCAAGGTACTCGAGGAGGCTGACGTTGTATATTTTTAAACCATATTTTTATATTTAAATTTTTAAACCATATTTTTATATTTAAATTTTTGGTACTAAAAACCCTGTTTCATATGGAATGTAATTTATAGGTACCAATATGATTAGGTATGTGTACCTACCCATAAGTAATTGTAATAGAACCAACAGGTACGAACTTGTATGTTAAATGAAAACATATCTACTGTAATTTAATGTTATTGCTATTTTATGTACATTTCGTGTTTTTTTTTCTCTTTCTCCATTTAGTCACTATGCCTGATCTCTGTATTTTATTAATTGTTTAGTTGCAATTTCATTTTTATTGACCACCGTAGCTGCTTGGGCGTGGTCGACCTATTATTTTGTTACCTATATAACCACAGGCTTTTGTTCTTGTTACCAAGTATTTCATAAATAAACGTTTAGTAGCACCTCCATAAACATACACTAGTCTTGTAATCTTAATCATAAATCTTTCTGTTTTTCAGACACTATGAGGCTAAAAACACTTTTGATATTGCTTATAATATCACCACTTTCGCTGACTCTTGCCGAAGACGAAAGAGACTCCAGAGAAGGTCGGATACTATGGCCGTATCCCCTGACTAAAAATGAGACTGAAAGAGGCAAGGACTCAAATGTTCTGAAGGCCATAGAAGAGCTGCTAAAAGGAGATGACGTAGAAAGACAAAGGCGTTACCTGACCTTTCCGCCTCTTCGTTCGCAAAGTGTTGTGACGGACACCATGATGAATATAATGTCCAACTACAAACCAACCAACATTAAAGATCCTCTGGACTTCTTGCGAGATCCCTATCCTCTACCACAAGGTAACACATGTTTTCCATCTTCTCCTATCATCATCTTCTATCTACCTATCTAAATATCTATGCTTATAAAATCGTTTGTACCGACTGACTATCCATACAGCCAAAATGGTCGAGAATGTTGCAATCTTGAATATAGGTTTATTTTTAAAAGTTATCATCCACTCATAAAAAAATAATTAAACTTTCAATATAGGTTTATTTTATATATTATGTTCAAAATTTTGACTTATCTAATAGTTTTAGCTGTGGCTTTTGTGCAAAGAAAGGTTGTTGAGGAAAAATATCAAGTTTAAGGAATTTGGAGGTAATGCTATAACTAATAAAAATATATATGAGAGAGGGTAAATATGTAATTTGTACCCGTGCAAAGCCGGGCTAAGTTGCTAGTTTACAAATAAGCTAGATTCTTTATAATGGTATCTGATGAATAGAGACCGTAGTTTTGCAATGTATCGCCAAAATGATCAGGTACCGTATCTCATTGTTCTCGTTGTTTTATTTTCGCACTCAGATCTAAAGTTTTAATTACATTATTGTTAACTTGAAGGTTGCGACAGAAACTTGACACTTAGAAGATCCCTTCCAGCGACAAGTAGCGCGTTTTTTAAGTAAAGCTGTCATGATAAATATTTTAAACATTTTTTTAATTCTGAGAGCGTTATTTTGCAACACAGATCAGTTATTGTACATGGTTAAAGTAAATAAACGCGAAACTCCGCAAGCGTGATGGCTATCAATATCCATCGACGATAAACTACAGAAAATTAAATATTCTTAACTCTTAATTTCAAGTCACAAGCGATCGTTGACCCCATAGCAGGTAGCAGCATAACATTTTATTTTGTTTTATTTTATTCTATTTATAAGTCTCTGTGAAATTAAAAGTTATGAATTTATAATTTCATCGTCTTTTGATATCGACACCTGACACGTCTGCGAAATTTCTCTAATTTGATTTGATCCGGTATCAGAATAAAATGTTTTTCTAATGACAACATTTTAACTTTTTATTATTTTTTTATGTGTTTATCAAACTCTGAGCTTTTGGCCATCATGTTTGTAATTATTTATTTTTTGTTTGCATGTAATGAAATAATTTTGTTTTTTGCGGATAATTACTACCATCGTATCAAGTTTATTTTTAAAGTTTACCTTTTTCTGTATCGAAATAGTTTCAATAAAACTGTAGTTACTAACACGTACATAAATGTCTTCTTTTCCAGGATTAAAATACCCGCTCGACGAATACGACTATGTTATCGTCGGAGGCGGAACAGCGGGTTCCGTACTGGCTTCGCGACTAACTGAAGATAAGCCAAAAGCTATGGTGCTTGTCATTGAAGCAGGAAAGCCAGAGAGTCTCCCCAACGACGTGCCGGCTTTGGTATCGAATATGCAACTGACAGACTACGTGGAACCATACACGATGGAACATCAGCCTGGAATCTGTTTAGGTAAGCCAAAAGTGCCGTATGGTGCCGTAAAAGAATAATACCATTCCATCACTTTCCGTGTGTGTCGTAAGAGGCGACTAAGGGACTCACTCAAGAATGGGCAAGAGCGTTCTCTGTAAAACGCAAAACCATACACTGCGATCGCCAACCCGCCTGCCAAGCGTGGCGATTATGGCAAACCCCCTCTTTGAGGGAGCCCTGGTACACCGAGCGATGACTAACATGCACTTACTTATACCGAGTGATTATTCAACAAAACTTGTAACAATCTTTCAAAGGTGTTAAGTTCCCATTAATATGAACCAATTTTGGTTTTAGACCAACTCCGAAAAACAGTCACCTATTCTGGTACCACTATACGACATAAGCAAATGCCATCATGATTCCGGTCCGTGAAAGGGTAAGGGCTATTCGTCGTGTATAGCTCCGTCTCTCTTTCTTATACACCGGAATCATGATGGTTCTAGGCCGACATAGTAGGGCCACTTCTCCCTATATTTTGTCGAGTTATGCGATCTTTCACGTGTATTTTTGCATAATGTCCGTCCGTCCGTTTGTCTGTCAAGACCCTTTATCTCGGGAACGCGTGGAGGTATCGAGTTGAAATTAAAACCATATACTTACCCAGGTCTACAGTCCCTTGAACCTGTGAAAAAATCAACCTTCTAAGTTTACTTGAAAAAAGAGACGATCGTTTATGCCGCAATAAAACGTATATTTCGACACTCTCAAGGGAATCAAAATTTATAGGATAGGTACTTATTTTTCGTTGACCTAGAACTATTAAATTTGGCAAGTAATACCGTCTTACACTACAAGTATAGGGACAAATCTGAAAACTATACATTTGTAAAGAAATCTTAAAAGTATATCTTTTATTTAAAGTAATATGTACCTACAAATTTGTACGGAACCCTCGGTGGGCGAGTTCGACTCGCACTTGTCAGGTCTTTTATCAGTATAAAACAAGAGCAATGTTATTAGGTATTGCTCAATAAGTATCTACGGGGTCAAAAATGAAACTGGAATTGCTGCAGGCGTAAAATGCTAAAAGTAGTTTTCCTTGAAAACTCGCATTGTTGTACGATAGTAAATTCAGTTTAAATTAATGTTTTATCTCCACATCATTTTGAACTGCTGCTCGTCGGTAACTCACTTCTTTCTGTGTCAATAGAGCATAGCTATATCGTAGAGTACGAGATAGTACCTAAACTACGGTTTCTCGAAGAAAATATGGAGTGATGATATGGCTTGATAAATTTGGTACATTTTTACCAAGCCAGATGACGTCACGCGTATCTTTAACTCGCTAATCCTCTTTATTATTTATTTACGTGAAAATAGAAAAAATACGTGTCCAATATTTTTTGAAAATATATCAGACGGACTAATTGGACTTTTTCAGTAAAATACCCCATTGGCTGTTGAAAAAAAATCACAGATAGACATCGCACGTTTGACAGTTTGCCAAAATATTTTTGTGACCATTTTCGTGTCTTTAGTGAGTGAGTATGTGAGTGGGTAGTTGCGTGATAATTTAATGAGAGCACTAGCTCAAACCTTAGTAGGTAACAAGATTACCTGGTCATTAAGATGAGAATGGCTGACTGACTACGCAATAAGTCTGTCAGAACACCAGTATTGGGTACTCGTTTATTGCATACTGTTGGTATATCTACTTTATCTACATAACCAGTAAAACATGTCACCAGCTTAAAATAACATTATCTATTCTGTTACACATCTAATTATTATAGGATATGGAATGAGGAAGTCCTCTTAAGTGTCATTATGTCGGTGTGTTTACAGTATTATGTTGTATTTCTTAACGATCTATAAAAGTCCGTAATTATGCTAATTAAGGTGAATAGTAGGTACAAATAAAAATGCAAACTGGTTGAGAATCTCACAATATATTTTTATATCCTTCCAAAAGATGGCACAAACAATACATAAACCTTAACTTTACGTTATTATACTGACTCATACCTTAATATTTTAATGTTAATGATTTTTTAGCTATAATTGTAGCAATAAAGTTAATAAAACTTTCATTTTTTGACACTGAGTGACTGAGGTCACTGTCCTCGAACGAGGATTTTGTAGGCTTTCATAGTTAAGTATTGTGACAACATAACATATTTATTCTAAATACTTTATTTGTTTCTCCGTTATCAGGTCTGAGTAAAGAGTGACGATTTCGGGCTTAGGTTTAAATAACACTACTGGGTTGTTCAACTCCGTACTCATCCATCACCTTTTCTTCTCTTGTACTTATGTACACTTTATGTACAGTAGTTGTAGGTACATAGGATCTCGTGGCTAGATAATAACAGCCGCACGGTCTTCAAGGTTAAGCAACGCTTGCCAAGGTGGGTCTGTGGATGGGTGGCCATCTTAACATAGCGAGTTTCCTCCGTGCCTCGGAAAGCACGTTAAGCCGTTGGTCCCGGCTGTCATTTGTAGATCTTTGGCAGTCGTTACGAATAGTAAGAAGCCAGTAAATCTGACTCCAGTCTTGCCATGAAGTACCGTGTTACCCAGTTAATGGGTTGTGAGGTCTGGTAGGCAGCCGCTCCGCGTAAAATACTGTTATTCAGCTAAAATCCGGTTTGACTGGAAGCCGACCCCAATGTAGTTGGGAGAAGGCTAGGCAGATGATGATGATGAGTTGTAGGTACATAGGCCGATTTAATGCAACAAGGCATTCTCCAATAGAAACCCGTTTATATTACCTAATCTATTCTCGTACTTATAGTTCACGCAATAGTAAAAATATGTGCCAATCTAGAAAGCAGATTTGTCTAGGGTCTCTTCGCCGCTTCTTTGCAAGCTACAGGTATCTGAAATTAAAATAACATCTTCTTAATTGCAGCAAGCAGAAACGAGCGTTGCTACTGGCCTCGAGGCAAGGCGCTGGGTGGTACCAGCGTCATTAACTACATGTTGTACACCAGGGGTCGCCCGCAGGATTGGGACAGGATCGCTGCTGACGGAAACTATGGATGGTAAAAAAATAAAATTAGGATAATAATAACATTTACAATTCATCTATCTTAATCAAATAATTGTATAGAAAATTAAGTTATTTTCTAAAGAAAAAGTAAATAATGATGTTTGTGCTAGTATTATCTGTGTCAGAGACACCGGCTTCTTCAAACTATGAGTTATAGCTAAGCCTCAACAATGAGTTTTAATAATTTCAAATAACACGCAGACAGATTTAGGTACAATTTCGTTTATCTTACTTAAATTAATAAAACTTAAAATAATACACTAGACTTGACTAGAGAAACAAACGCCACCCCGAAAGTCCTTTTAGGTCGGCTATTCCTGAGTCACCTTGTTGAACTGCCTGGAAAAGGGTAGACAGCCGATCTCTTCCGGGCATCTCGGCAAACCGTACTTCCTCGGACACCTTTCGTGAGAGCAAAAGTTCCCTACTCAAACCGCTGAAGTGATCTCCCGAATCCTCGTCTTTCATAAAACTATTTTTCCAATATGGCGAGGTTCCCCCGAGATGTGCCAAAGTTTGAGTAGATGTCCCTATTCTGTTAAATGTATCTACTACCGGATTTCCCGGAGTCCTCGTGCACTTTGTCGAGCACAGAGGGTTAAGTCAACAGCCGACCGCTATTCCTAGAAATACTCACATAAGTTTTATGTATGTGTTATAGTGAAAAATCGATATGCAGTCTCTTCCTGGTATGACTAGTTTATCCTAGGTTTGATCAAAGCCTTTGGGCCAATCCCGAAATAAATTCCATTATCGGCCTTTGACTGAAGTATTTTTAGTCAAACCTAAAAGTTTCTTACTATTCAGTCAAAACTCGAAAGAAAAATTACCTGTTTCGGGCTTTGCCTAGTCGATCCTAGACTGCCAGACGTCGATCTGTACTGTACCTACTTGCAACATGTTTATCAGGTTCTCTTACGGTGTTTCGATCTGATAAAATAGTTTTGTCATTCATTTTATGTTTAGATTAAAGATGAGTGTTTCAAACAGTGTCGTTACTGAAAAAATAGGTAAAGTGAAGTTTAAAGAGAAAATTATTAATTTGAATAATGATGAATGTTCATTTCATATAAGACAAACAGATGTACCTATGAGCAGATTATATATGAGGTAGAATCAGCTAAAGTAACAATAAAGAAAACGTCTTTACAGTATCGCCGTCTCAAACGCTACTACGTTGTGTGTTTTGGGGGCGAAAAAAAAAATTATTAACCCATTATCAGATACAAGAAATATAAATTACTACGTTGCAGACGACGAGTTGTTCGATGCGAATTTACGGTAAATTAAAAAGTGACGTTTTATTACACCTAATCTAACACACTATGACTAATTGAAGTTTGGCTGGTCAAACCCCGATTTCATGAAATTAAGTTTCGACGTTTGCCTGACCAAATTAGTCTCTTCTAGGTTTGACGAATATTATTAGTCAAAGGCCGAAAAACCTTATTTATTTGGGCTTTGACTAAGGTCTTAAGTCAGACCCGAGGATGAGCTAGTCAAACCTAGGAGCGCCGGATCTTCGAGGTTTGACTATGACATACCTATGCATATTTTAAGCAAACCAAATGAAAGTCGTCTCCTGACCAGCCAAACATAAAAATTATAACATATATTTCGATGTTTGGAAGATGTGTGAAAGTTTGACATAAATGCAAATGACAAGGCGGATATAAAAAAGTTAAGAAATGTTTAAATTACGAGGTTTTGACTTTTGAAGGTAAAGGTAAAGAAACTACTAATTCAAATTCAAAAATTCAATTTATTTATTTCAGATAGGCCAATGACTCTGAGCTCAAATTCTCAATATAACTGCCTGCAGTGAGGTTTGCATACCTACTCGTATCCTAATCTCCTATTTCAGAACAATATTGATAGTATTAGGTCATACCTACTGCGATTGCCGTTTTATTAAACGGGCCACTTAGAACTCTCGTGATAAATTCGCTTTGACTTGGAATTTTCAAAGTATTTAAACTTATAAAATACCGATTGTGAAAAATAGTTTAGAAAAAGTAAGCTCACAAACAGACACCAAAAGTAACTTTGTTTAATATTAGTTGATACAGGTGGTATCGATCATTTTATTTTTAGAATTACCCCATATTTGCATTCCCTTTCTTCAGATCTGTTTACGGTTTAGTAATACATAGTTTAAAAAATCTTAGACTCGTAAAGTCCTGCCCGGGTAAACGTCGAGAATCCTAACTTATAATCCAATATCATAGAATCGGATGAAATCTGATTACGTTATCTGAATCAGCGATCGCTTCTGCCTTTTTATAGAATTAATATTCCAAGGATAACCACGTTTCCAATCATAGATGGCCAATTTGTTACACAAGACTTGCAATTTAAAGCTCAAATATTTATGAATTAGTTTTTATACATAGGTTTCTATAAATATCTATTTTAAAATTAAAGTAAATATTTTATTACCACTAATAAAATATTGACTATCGATAGTTACAACCTGGGAGTCTTTAAGTCAAGAGTGAATAGGTTATTTCTAGGCAAGCGTGCTCCATCTTCGACCACATCATCGCTTACCATCAGGTGAGATAGTGGTCAAACGCGTGCCTATCAATAGTAAAAAAAAAGTAGTGTTCTTCGGTCCCTTCAGACTTAGATTTTTACTGTGTTACCTAACAATATTTTTCTTATTACAGGGACTACGAACAAGTTTTGCAGTATTATATAAAATCTGAAAGATCGGGACTGAAAAAGTACAGGAACGAACCGTACCGGGGCCGTGATGGGGAGCTAACAGTCGAGAATGTTCCATTTAAGTAAGTTACCAACTATTATTAATTTCAACTATCCAAACTTCCTAACTTAATTAAAACTAAGACTTGGGATAAGTTACCAAACGACGGGTTATTTCGTTTTCAGGACCGGACTCGTGGAAGCGTTCCTTAAAGCTGGAAGAGAAAACGGTCACCCCACTGTGGACTACAACGCACCAGACAAACTTGGCTTCGGTTACACGCAAGCCACACTCGTTAAAGGCCATCGAATGAGCGCTGCCAAAGCGTTCCTGCACCCTCACAAGAATCGACGTAACCTGCACATCCTCACGGACGCGCGAGCCACCAAACTGCTCATAGACTCCAACTCTAAGAGAGCGTACGCTGTAGATTACGTCAAGGACGGGGTGAAGCGCACCGTACGCTGCCGCAGGGAAATTATTTTATCCGCCGGCCCAATAGCTTCACCCCAATTGCTCATGCTATCAGGAATAGGTCCGGAGGAGCATTTAAAATCGCTGGGAATCCCTGTTCTTGCAAATTTACAAGTTGGAAGGGTTCTTTACGATCACATCGCGTTCCCTGGAGTTATTTTCAGATTAAATACAACTAACGCCAGTTTACTAGCTCCTAAAATTGCAACATTACATAATCTTTTACAGTGGTTACAGTTCGGAGATGGATTGTTAACAACGACCGGAGGAGTTGAAGGCATTGGCTATTTGAAGACTTCGGTATCGCAGGATCCAGAGAATGTACCAGACATTGAATTATTAAGTATGGGCGGGTCTCTCATTATAGATTCAGGAGGTGCGCTTAGGGAAAGCTGGCGGCTGTCTAAAAAACAATTCGACATAGCCTATTCGCCTTTGTATGGCACAGACACGTGGTCAGCAATCATAATGCTGACGCAACCGAAGTCGAAAGGTTACCTTGAACTTAAAGACGCTAATCCGTATTCGCATCCAAAAATGTACGGTAATTACTTAACTGATCCTCAGGACATGGCAGCGATATTAGAAGCTGTCAAACATATAATAAAGTTGGCGAATTCGGAAGCGTTTGGTAAATATAGTCCTCAACTGTACTTAGCGGACTATCCTACGTGTAAGAATTTTGTTCCTGGTTCGGATGCGTATTGGGAGTGTGCTATTAGGACTATGGTGATAACGCTACATCATCAGATCGCGACTTGTAGAATGGGTCCCCAAACTGATCCTTACGCCGTGGTGGATCCTGAGCTGCGGGTGTACGGAGTGGATGGCCTGAGAGTGGTGGACAGCAGCGTGATCCCGCGCCCCACGTGTGCGCATACCAACGCGCCTGCCATCATGATTGGAGAAAAGGCTGCCGATATGATAAAGAAAACCTGGTCAAATGTGGTCTCATAATCAGTGATATAGTTTAGTGAACTTAGTATTAGTAATTGTACTGATTGTTTAAAATTGTGCCTAATATATAAGTGATAATTTCTGTATTGAGTTTTCTATTTATTTAGTATGCAAACCTTATGTTGAATATCAAAAAGTCACAACTATATTCATTGAGGCGGGAGCTTGATAGCGTTGCATAAATATGTAGACGCGATTCGCTACGTAACCACGTTTTAGGTTTGGATACGATTTGGTTATCGAATTGAATTAGTATTTACTGGTTCTAAAATAGAAGAATCGATAGCCGATTTTTGATTAAGGCAGGTTGGTATAAAAACGAGTAAAGCTTTAGCTGGGTTCTTTATTTATTTGTTGACATCGTGCTTAAAATAAAAGTCACAATTATAATTTACAGGTAGGTTGACTTGTTGAAAGC